>JBAJMU010000003.1:19897179-19909559 GCA_037952995.1 Hyposoter didymator
TTTTTTTTTTTTTTTTTTTCGAAAATAATAAGAAGCTCGACTCACAGTCTGCTGCTGGGCTCGTTGCTCGCCTCGTCACCCTCGATCCGGTAAACCTTGCCGGACATTACGTACTCGAAACTGTCAGCCCTCGAACCGCCCTCCTGTTCGATCGCGTTCCAATCGCCACCGTCCGGATATCCATCCTCCCTCAAGGTCGTCGCGAGTACCAAACGAAATTTGTCACCTGCAACATTTTTTATTCCCTCACGATTATCGAGGCTGTGGAGGAAAAAATATGCGAATTTTTGCGAAAAAACGCGAAAATTTGAAAATACAATATCCCGTTAAAAGTTTCGATCGATATTGCGCGAAAAAAAACACACGAACGCGCACGTTGTGCTCCTTTTGCCGAAGAAGCGACTCTAACTTTTGTTTCTCTCGGAACCTGAACGACTCCCGAGAAAAACGCGTAACCGCGCTTTTTTCGTTGTCTCCCTCGCGCTCCCTGCACCTGACGTATTTATTCATTCGCCTCGTTTTTTCCGATTACCAATATTTAGATTTCTTCCCTTTCCGAGAACCAACGGCGATCAAGCAGCTGCAATTTTTCTGTGTCAATATTTATGGTTTCGTCACTTTTTTTTGCTTTTTTTTCTCGATCTTATCGACGAAGTGCATGACGAAAATTTTCGTTCGATCGGCAATCGATTTCGACCAGCAAAGTCTTCGATGTTTATTTCTTAAAATTGAGATTCAGGCGGACTCTTTGACGACGAAAAATGTTTTTCATAGAAATTAAAACGGACGCAAAATTATTTACAAAATATTTCAATTTTTTTAATCATTAAATTTTCGAATTATTAATTTGTCATTAAATTAATTAAATTAAGAATTTGAAACAAAATTCAAAATTGCTGACGCGAATTTTATTTCGGACTCCCAGGGTCCAAGAATTCGAGGACGATTCGAGGAAAAATGGGAAAACGACAAGATTCGTGAGTACGAACAGAAATGTCGTTTTCGATAAGGTGACCTTGAAAAAAAATGCGAAACATCGAGTGGAATAATCGATAAATAGAAAAATGTGAATTAACAATCGACAAGTCGAGCCGAAAATATATTTTGTTCGATCGTGTCGAGCGATGATGAAAAATGTTGGCGACTTTGATGGCGAGAGGCACACACAGCTGTGTGCGTGTTTGCGAGTATTCGAAATCTGGTGATGATACGAAAGACATAGCCAGTGCGCGAGAATGTGTGTGACGAGAGATGAGAGAGCGAGCGAGACGGAAAGTTCAGCAAAGTCGATCGATAATAACGCCGGTCCTGCAGAGCTTCCAAGTAAAAAGAGCGAGCGAGCGAGAGAGAGAGAGAGAGAGAGCGAGAAGCAGCGACGACGAATTACGCAGTAGCGCGACCCAGAGACCCCAAAATGGCCGCCCGTTTCGAAGTACATTTGTACATTGCGAATGGGTTAGAAAAACTCGATCTTTCGAGAATCTTCTTCGGACGTAACGACGAAAACGAAAGTCAACGTCGAAAACGAAGAAAAAAGCAAAAAAAAGTGAGTTTTTTTTTTTTTTTTTTTTTTTCTTCGAAACATCGAGTCGCGTGCTNAAACATCGAACGCGAAGGTGGAAAATAGAAATCGAAACTAGAGTCGAAGGCTGGAAGAGTTCAATTGGTCAAACTGCCGGTTAGCGCGCGGCGTCGTACGACGTTGTTATAGGACGGACGACGTACCAACCATCGAGCTATCGATCCACTCGGGCTATCCGATTTAAAGTCACCCGCGCGACCTTGACAAAGGTGTTATCAATAATATACACGTATACATCGAGAAAAACAAACGTGTCGGTCGGATCTTTGGCGATCGATTGTTCTTGTGGATACGCATTATTCGCGGTAAGAAAAAAATCTAAATCGGTTCGAAAAAATCGGTTTTTTCGCTTTTTTCATAAAGAATCTAAAGTCGACGTTCAAACGTGCTCGTTATTCCCGCCAAAACTGACCATATGTTTGCTTTTTGTCGCTGTCCCCCACTGCCTCGCGATCGCGTATTTTGTAAAATCGAAAAAAATCGGTTTTCTCGATTTTTTCGACGTACTTCGTCGAAGAGAATAAATATAAAATACTCACTTGAGTGTGAGGGCTGCCATTTCGAGAAGGAATTCGGTTCCTCGAAAGCGATCGGAAAAAAGCTCGATTTTGGCCTTTCCGAAAAATCGTTTAAATTCCAAGAAAACGTGAGTTTTCAAGCTCGCGTTAAACGATTGCGCAACGATTACGTGAAAACATAGAACCGCGAGTTTTATTTTCACTCAATTTTGTCCACTGTTGTTCGGCGATCTTCGAAGAGCCGAGGAAAAGAGGCGGAAGGCGGTCGATCGGAACATGTAAACATGGCGATTCCGCGGGCGGTACACGGAAGTGCGAAAAAAAGGCGCGCGCGATGTATTTTTTTCTTTTTTTTCTTTTTTTGCCTCCATCTTCCTGCTCGACGTTCGGACGTCGATTGCAATTTCCGATGCGGAAGCGCGGAACGGCAACACATTTCCGATGAACACGGAGGCAGCGCGATACCCGCCCGCGATTCGAGGAAACGCGAAGACGACGACGATGAGGAAAGAAGGAAGAAGTCGAGCAGAAAAGAGAAAAATAAGAAAATGCACGAACGCGGGAAGAACGAAGGCGAAGAAAGAGAAAACGAACGGTTGACGTATGGCTTTCGATGTATACGTAATAACGAGGAGCAATCGCGTTGTCGGACGACCCGGAGCGAGTACCGCGGTCGACAGCAAGTCGTGCCAGTTCTGACCTTGGCATTGAACTTGTGGCAGGAGTCGAGCGCGAAAGAGAGAGAGAGAGGGGAGAGCCGAGCCGCACCGAAGGAGGAGGAGAAGGGGAAGCGCTAGCGCGCCGCTAGCAACCTAGATATACAGACATATCGACTTGGTACGTGCATCGCGCACATACGCGTCGTACACACACACACACACGAGCAAATGTGAAAAAAAACCCGAAGATATGCACATGTAACTTGGGTGCTGAGGCGGGAGGAAAAAAATCGGCCAATTCGATGCGCGATGTCATTCCGATTACGACTTTTTCATTCTCAGAACAAAACGTAAATAGAGATTAATAGAAAGAGAAAGAAACGTTGCGATATCTACAGAAACAAGGAGATATGGATTTTAGACACGTATATATCGCGCTCTGGCACTCGAAACGTCGCAATTCGAGCCAATGCGAGCCCAAAACAAACGTATACGCCATTTTCATTGCTCAGCAGTGTTAGTAACGTAGGTGGATCTAAAAACATCGAGAAAGAAAGACGAATGTCAAGATCCACAGTCGGAATACAGTGACGACTGAAAAATACGTAACCGGATGATTTTCGGCTCGAAATTCCATTGAAATGGAGCCTTTTTGTCTTTTCGGCTCGATTCTCAATGCGAATGAATGAAAAAATGGCGGCGGCAAGCCCGAGGCATTTTTCCATTTACACACCAATCTTTTATCTTCGTTGATGGGTCCGAGTGCGAAAGAAAATGTTGAGAAAATACGATACGTTTGAAATTCACTGGGTTACGCCCTTTTCACTCCAAACCGCCGATTTATGGACAGAAGCGAACAAAAGTGGGGACTATTTCGCAAGGTGGAGTGGAAGGGGTTACGCCGTGGTGGGGGCTATTGCGTCACCTCGCGCAAGCCTCAACGCCACGCGTCAATACAACCGCGATAGGCGCGCGCATACCGCCTTTTCTACTCGCAGCGGAGAACGCCACCACCACCACAACCGCCATCGTTGGGTAGAACAGCGCGAACCGGGCTACGCGCAACTGTAACCTTCGCCGTGCCTGTCGCTTCGATCGACTCCAGAGATTCGCCATATATCGCGCTCACATATAAATATATTTATACCCGTGTACCTAGACTCTACTTACGGGTAAATATATTTATACACTTATGAAAATAGCTGTATATAAATATGCCTTGTCGGTTCCAACTTTTCTTTTTAATACTTGGCGTCAAGACGCTGCCGCGTCTCTAAATACGTTCATCTACTATTCTCTTCCATCTCCAGCTTCGCAGTGGGCGAGCGTTGAAAGCTCGAGAGCCTATTGAAACTTTTTTCGTTCTTCCACCCCCGAAGAAACTGCCCTCGACCTTGTATTTCAACGTCAAATTTTTCGTCAGAACACTAACCTACAACATTTTTAAGAAATTGCTTCTGGCGAAAAAATTACAATTCAGACGCCATTTTTTTTTCTTTCGTACTTAATCGTTTTCGATCGATCGACCCGCTCCATGGTTTCTGTAGATTTCACGCTACAACTTTACTTGTCGAATTATTTAAGCAACCAACCTCGCTATCGAAAAAGTACGCCAAACACTTGGAAAATACTGGACCATATGGTTTTCTTTAGAAACTTGAAAATTCAACCAAACTTGCATTCATTACGAGCTTATTGCTCGTAGTCGATAAAAACATCGAAGAATGCACAACATAACCTAATTCCGCGAAATCGGGAAGGGAGCTTGGAATTACGATAATCGAGGTTTCTTCTGCTAAACGAAATAACTCGATTATATTTTTCAAATAATCAGCAAATTTTTTACTCTCGATCCTGATATCATTGTCTCGAGAATTCGTAATGATTTTCTGTCTTCCTGAATTATTAACCAAAGCGCAAACAATATAAATTCGATATTTATGAATAACGGATAACGGCCGTTAGAATATGACGAAAAAAAATTTGAAAGGCGGTTTTCCATGGCGAAACGATTATGGCAAATGGAATGGAAATAATGAAGTGGGAATTCTCGGAATAATCTATTGTGATTATTCAGTCGGAGGTCAGACTTGTGATCTCACTCGAAAAATGCCCATCCCCGATTGTGGTGGATTAAGTCTTTCGAGTTGGACAATGATACGGACAAAAAAATGAGAAAGAAACGGAGAAACGAATTAGTATGGAAATAGATGGAGACGCAACTGTACCGCGTCGAACGAGGGAGAGTGAACGCGATAAAGAAAAAGGAGAGAGAGAGCGAGAGAGAGAGAAATGCCGATGAGCAATCTAGGAGCGAGAACCACAGTCCCCGGGTATTCTGGCCGTGACCTTGAATCTTGGAATATCGCATGGAGTGGTTTCTCTATGAGATCAGAATGGTAATTTGCGAGTGTTCGACTCGGATCTATCGCGTCACGTGGTCTATTTTGACGAGACCGAGAGACGATAATCCGCCATTTTTAATATTCGTCCGACATTATTTATTTTCATAATCCCAATGTCAACAAACTTCATTTTGAAAACACGTGTGACAATTTCTCGTCTTTTTCGATTTTCATGCATTTTCAGAAATTATTTTTCGATCATCTCGACCGTGGTCGCCATTTTTTTTCATGGTTCTCAAACTAATCGAGTTTATTCTTCGATAATTATTTTTGATTTCATTCGATACTCGAAATATCGAATATCTCGATAAATATTGCGACCCTAAAAATCCTTTTCAGAATTTTTTTTAGACATGCAGTGTCTGTACCAAATTTTATGGTTAAATTCGGTTTCCGCTTTCCGAAATGTTGTCCTAGAAAAATTCTAACGATGGGGAATTGGTTTTTGAAAAAATAAAGAAAACAAAAATTTGGCACGATGTTGGACTCACCGATTTCCATTGGATAGAGCCAGCTGTTGATATCGAGGATGAGGTCCATCTTGAAAGATTCGGACTCGCAATGCAGCCGGCTCACTGTAAAAAAAAGAAAAACATTCGACCGAATTAGATAGAGTCGTTGTCGCCGTGAAAGAGATTTTCCGAATTTTCAGACTTCTAGTTTATTTTATTGACGTTGGGGACGCGAAATTTATAGAGCGTTAAAAAATCCATCACAGACGATAATAATACGATAGAGTATTTTTTGTCCTGGCGGAAAATTCGTCGATGAGTCAGACGCGATGTTCGGCCTGAATGTCTCGAGGCTAGACGACGATAACATTGATATTCCGGTGACTAAAACCCCAGTCGGCTTCTTTCATTTCTCCAAAAATACGAAATCCCATGATTACGACATTTTTTCATGCAAGTCGCGTTTTTCCAAAATACTGAAAAACTACGAACCTACTGTTTTTTTTGTTTAACATTTAAAAAAAACGTGGGGTCGTGTTTTTCTGATTATCAAAAATTGATAAATCGTTTGGAACGATCGACGGTTTTCTAAAAAGTCGAAAAACGAATTTTTCGTCTGCCGGAAAAATTTCGTAAAAAATTTCATTAAAATTTTGAGGTTAGACGTTTCCGGAAGTATTGAAAATCGAGGAATGTGACGGAGGAACAGGAAATTGAGTGGAAAGATGGCGGTAATTGAGAAAACGACGAAGCAGTAGGACATAACCAAAAATACATATGACTATAGATGTATCGGTCTATACGTTTGGATGTAGGTAAGGCAGTGCGAAGTTGAATCACACAGCACGCGCCGCGCGACAGTGACCTTGAAACGAGTTGAACTACTTTCGTCGACATACGCGAGAGTAGGGATGATTATGAACGTGCCTTGATAATTCCTGGAGTCTCAAATTCTTCTTTGCGGATTCTCTCGTTACGAGATTTCCATGAGGAAGTACGTAGCCTGGTTATTCGAATTTTTTTCTTCTTCACGAATCGCGAGCTGGTCGTAGATCGCGCGATTGTTTGTTTAGGAAAAGTTCGCATGGTGGTTCGTCCGTTTTCGCCAATTCCAAGGATCGTTGTGAGAAGAATAAAAAATGAAACGATTTTTGGAACGATAAAAATGACGAGAATCGCGATCCGGGAGCTTCGAGTCGACTGTCTGCACAAACGTAGTTTTCGTAACGGCCTTTGACACAAGAATTTGCCCGTGTTGTCATCTCTCGTCCAGAGAGGACTGCTTAGTTCTCCTCTCGCGACTTTTAGCCCCTCCATGAGTTTCCCGCGCCGAAGCCCTCTGGAGGGACGCCCACGCACGAGCCCTCCTCTCCCCGTATCGCTCTTTTTGTTGGCGTGAACGAATACAGCGGCCAGAGGGAGGGCGAGGAGGAGAAATTGACGATGCGCGATGCCAGGAACTCCTAGGGGATGACGATGCATCCCTCGAGCCAAATCGCTCGTTCTCTTTTCCAATGGCAACCACGAGGATCCAATTCGAAGCGCATGTCCGCACACACGGTCACGTTCGATGGCTCGCACATCTCTATTTATTCCTCTTTCAGTTTCTCCCTCGCACGACTGCCTTTTTCGTCTTTTTTTCATTCGCAGCCCCTACCGCCAAGCCCAAGGTCATTGCATACAGGCTCCGGGCTCATTACTGTCCATGCCTCTCGTTCCTAACCTTAACCACTACATTAAGTCCCTAAAAGAATTCGATGAGGCGCAGCTGAAGACGGAAGTTGGCAAATCTTCCAGGCACTTCTTGCCAATTGTTTTTCCTACCCCTTCGAGCTCTCATCTCGTTCAGGCGACTGCGAAACAAATGATGCATTGGATGTTCATGCCCCGTTACAGCTGTGACCTTGAATTCATCTAACAGGAGGCTATACCAAACGTATTGAGTCAAATTTGTTGGAAACTCAAAGTCCTCTCCAATTCCTGGAATATGTGGATTAACTTCTGGTCCTCATTATTCCTTCCAGCTATGGATATTGTATGATTTCGTTATTGCCTCCCTAACGGGTTGCATATCATCTCTGTTCTCTCTTCACATTATTCCTGTCATTATATATACCTCTTACAAACCCTTATGTACAACTCTTGTAGACCCTTATGTACACTTCTTATATACCCCTTATACTATTGGCAATGGATATTGGTCAAATAAACAAAATAAATAGATAGTACATGATGAAGGAGCAAGCTTAACCTACGATGATTCTCAAAATGGTCAGGGGTGTGTATGTGTGTGTGTGTGTGTGGCGATCGAAAGGACTTGCCAATCCAAAAGACAGAACCTAGTGCGCAGTGACGTTGCCATTTGGTATCGATCGAGCGTGGACTCGCGCTTGGAACTCGCTATAAATACTAGGCACCCTGAGCTCAGGCCGCACCCCCGACTACGACAATGAGAGCGAGCGAGTAAAGCAGGAGAGATTCTCATCATCCTCCTCCTCCTCCGCCTCCTGCTCTTCGTGGGGCACCGTCCAACCATTCTCGCGCAAAACCACGTCGTCCACCCTTTCGCCGGCGTTCTACGAGCCCGTTTCACCCCTTCCATCCACCCTATTCGCTCACCCGATCCCGGATAACTTCGCGATGCTCCTTTTACCCTTCGCTCCACTTCCCCCCCGCCCGATAACCAAGGACACCCGGAGGAACCGAGCCAACACTATTTTTTCATCACCCGGGGGAACCAGAACGTTTCCCTCCAGGAAAACCCGCGAAATTCTCATATGAGGCAACCTCCCCCACCCCCTCTTGCCCGGCCAACCCCCTGCCGAGTTCCCCTTCCAGAGATACTACCTCGCACGCCAACTTCGATCGACGCGCCATCCCCCGGAAACCAACGTACCAAGCAACAACAACCTTGACCTTCGAACAATACACGTCCCTTGCACACACTCACAACTTCCCCTCATTTACCCTCCTTCCTCCCTTGTATACCCTCAACGCAAAACGACCCACGATACCGTCCCCCGTTGAATATACAGCTGAATTACGCCGCCACTGCAAGCTCCCCCTCTTTTTCACTTCCATGTCATCATTGCCACTCGCGTCATGGATCCCGACAGGTGCGCCTAACCTTACTGTTCGCCTACTCGTAAAAAACACTCCTTCTACGCGTACATTAAGGAATTAACCGAACAGCGCTCCCACGAGGCCCAACGACCTTCGTTATTTATTTATAAACATTCTTCTGAGACTCCCTGAAATAATAACCTCGTTATAAGTCATCGATATTTTAGGACATCGAGGCTCAATATGGATCCACGCGAATTTACATCAAGACCGAAATTGTCTCCAAGCTACCCCAATGCTTTAAATGCTCCCCATTATAAACCATCTTCTTTCGCACTGTTGCTTTTTCAACCCTACACCCGAATAAATTTCAAATTGGAAAAAAATGACTTTACAAACGATACAAAATGAATTTTAAATGAACATTCGCACTTTTAGCTCTACAAATCGCAAAAAAAATTCCTGACGGTTCCACGCCACGGGGAGGTATGAATTGGAAAAATTGGCGCTACAACCTTAGAGACTAAACTTCCAAACAGACAATACATGAAAATTCAACATTTTGGACACTAAAAATCATTTTATTTTAATCTTTCCCCCGTCCACCGTTTTCCGATTTTTAGGAATCATAATTCGCCACGTTTCAGCCCTTAATTCCCTTTAATCTAGTTTCCCCATCAGTGGCAAGAACCAATAGCTCGGCAGTCGTTGTTTATCCGCTTTTCAACTTTTGAGGAACGTCATTCCGTTTCTCTAGTCCGCACAATCGGAGCTTATTGCTTTTCAATATTGCTTCGCTCTTATCCACCTCCACATTTCTCCATCTCGGGGTTGCTCCCAGTTCTAATTTATCAAGCGCTTCTCCTATTACCCCATCTTCCGAGTTTTTTGTTTGCTTTATTACACTCTTCCCCCGTTTGACCTACTGCAGCCTCCGGAATTTCTCATACTCTAGGAGAAAAGACCCTTTCGAATCCGATGAGATCGTGTATTCAATTTTTTTTCTTCAATTCCATTCCAACAAAAGTTCCATTTACTCAAACTAAAAAATTTGTAAATTTCATAACGTCGAAAAAATTTGTTATTTCAAAACACCGCCATGTTTTCCCAATGAAAAAAAATCTAACCCTCAAAACCCCATTTCTTGGGGATCGGCAAAAATTTCCGTAATTCCAATAATACATTTCGCTGGCAGTCTCTAAAAAAACGTCGATTTTGGAATCAAAAAACCTAAAAAAAACAAATTTTTAAGAATTTTTGAAAAGGAACTAAAATTCGATAAAGAATCACCAGTAATTTGAAGTTCGTGAATAACCAAGGCCACGGAAATGAGCAGCTTTTGTCCCAGAGATTCGTGAATATGAATAAACATGTAAAACTCTGGTGTAAAGATAAGAAAATGACAAGGAAGATTGATCGCGGTGATTGAGCGAAAGCAAACGTATAAAAATCATAGGTACGATAAAGGAATCCGATAAAATGAGACTGAAATCTCAATTTTGAAGAAACAAAAAAAACGAATGAGGGAAAAAGATAAGAGGAGAAGAAACAATAACTAGAAAAGTTAGCTGAGGTAGTGGATGTGCGGCCAAGTGGGAGAGGCGCGGTTTCTACGATACGGAGAGCAGCTGCTTGACTTGCCTTGGCACTGACACTGGCCCTCTCGTAGCACAAGAGCTCGGCCTCGCGCCTAGCAACACGAGAGAGCACACACTTGGATTCTCTACGACAACGACGACAAACACGATGGAACCTGCGGCTACGATCTCTCTTGTTTCTGCAATTTCTTTCTTTCTCTCTCCCTCGCATAAGCGTGCGAGAGAATTGAACAATTTCGAAGAATTTTCAAAAAAATACATTGTATCTGCAGTCCAATGAATGTGTAAAGAATTGTATATGAAAATAGCTCAGAAAACTAATAAACAATCAATCAATCAATCAATCTCTCTCCCTCTCTCTCTTGATGGCACGAGAGTCTCGTCTCTTGCGAATATTCCAAAGTTTCTTGGATATCGCGTGACTCATATTCGTTTATCAAAATTGTGAGTACACGGAGTGAAAAGAAACAATACTTACGTGAAACCGTCGAGACAACGATATCGAAATAATCTGACGAATTTTTTTCCGATCATTATTGAGGTTCGATGTGTTTTTTTTTTTTTTCAGAATTTCTCAATTGCTCTCGAACCGTTGGGTTGGATTCAGAGAATTTTTCAGCCTCGGAGAATCTCATTTCGTGATAATTTTATCGTTCGAGAAATTTCGTTGCAACGCAAACATCGATTTATCTCATCATTCGCTTTGACGGTCTGAAATTTGTCTCCGCTCCTCCATTTTGCGAGGAAATGCCATCCGCAGTTGTTGACGCTGCGAGTCGTTGAGTGACGTAAACTCCCGGACTATCGAATTTCATCCCGTTGCACCAACCGATCGCCTCCTCCACCTGCCACGCCGTTTCCCTCCTTTTTCTTCAATCACATTTCGTCGCGTCGCATTACGAAATTGGCCTCGTACATAATCGTCCGTAAAACCGAAGTCGTAAAGCACAAGATTTCGTAATATTTAATCAAGCACATTGAAAAATGTACGCGTTTTGAAAAAATCGATCATAACATCGTTGACAATGAACTTGGCGAGTCTCCCGCGTGACCGACTAAAACGTTAACTTCTCGATGTACACGCGAAGTATAGCGAAGAAACTAAAAAAGCGTCCGAGCGTAAGGGCCTCTGCTGGAAATTTCCACAATTCCGCGAATCCGCGTGGCATCGTTCCTTAGTAAATCGTAAAGAAGAGGGCACGAAAAAAATGATATAAAAGATGGCGGCGAAGACGTAATGACGAGTCGATACGTAATGGGAATTCGGCAACTGGAAACGCGTGTTGTGTGTCAGTAATCGTTGGTGTCGTTCAAGGTCATATCTCGACGTACGGGTCCGCGAGGCGTATGTGTGCGTCCGTTGAGTTTCGTTGGAGGAGGCCGCGGGGAGGGGGGCAACAGTGGCACGTGACTCATTGGCTTATGTTGTCTCGCTCGCTCGCTCGCTGACGTATGAAAGGCTTGAAGAAGAGAAGGTGGACGATGCTCGGTGTGTATGGTCGTCGGTGTACACCGGGAGCATCGAAATAGCGACGTAGTACGATAACGTTGATGAATAAATTCCCGAATTAAAATTAGCAAATCCGTTAAAAATAAAAACCGCCACAATCTCGGCAACACGCCATTTCGAGGTCCTCAAAAACCAAAACGTCCATTTTCAGCTGACGTTACGTAAACCGGGGTGGCGAATCGTTGGCTTCCAAGAAACTTGATAAAAGCTTCCGCCGTCCCAACGGCGCGTCCACAGCGATACAATTTATCGAATTAACGGTTTTTTTATATTATTATATCTGCGGAAAAAAGATCGGCACACAAACCTATATATGCTCGTGCGCGGGNGGGGGGGGGTAAGTATGTAGAACGAGGGAGAAACGAATGGAGGGAGCGCGGCGGAGCTTTCCCTCGAGATGACATCTCCGCAGGCGACCTTGAGGCCAAGCCTGACCTTGACCGTGTCAGGACTCGTGGCGCCCCTCGGTCGGTACACACTACGCGGCGTCGTGTTACGCCATCTATATACGTGTATCTCTCCCCCCCCCCTCTCTCCCCTCTCTCGCTCTTTTCTCACCGACGCATCCGCCACCAGGCATACCAATGCTGGTA
>JBAJMU010000003.1:19910205-19976300 GCA_037952995.1 Hyposoter didymator
TTTTTGGAAACAGATTTTCAATGGGCTCCGTTGATCTGGATATTTATTGAAGTTTCACGGGGAAACATTCAAGAATCCGCGCCAATTTCATTGAGAAAAACGATATTTTAAAGAGTTTGGGAATTTAATGGAGTTCAAGGTCGAAAAGATAAAAGTTGGTTTTTTGTCGTTCGTGTCGTGTATTTTTTTTTCGATCTTTTGTGGGTCACGGTCTCATGACGAAGTCGAAATCATTTTGTTGCCTGGACTTTTAATTTTTTTTTGTAAAATTAGTTCAATCAGCGATTTCAAGATGGCGACGAATCGTCATGATGAAAAATTTAGTTTGGAGACACGAACTTTGGCGCAATAAATGGAGGAAATAGTCTACGTGGAGTTTCTGCGGCTCGCAGGTACGTACGTTGCGTAAGATCGATTGTTTTTCATTGCGATTGCGTCAGGATTCCAACGCGACGTTATTATGTCCGTTGAATAATGTTTCGAAACACGAAATATTTTGGAATCGAGAAAAAAGGAAACGAGAAGGAAAAAAAATTGGTTTTTCGAGTCGAAATGATTTTACGTGATGAAAAAAAAAAAATACGTTCGTTCTCGAGCCAAATAACGACGATAATCTCTATTGAGCTGCTTCGGCTCGAAGGTCAAGGGTAAAGTGGGATAAAGGAAGGCATTGTTACGTGTGGCTTCGAGTTTCGTTGCTGCGGTTGTTCCATCGTGACGCAGGACGCAGTGCAGTCTCCTTGGGCATTATCCACGTGTCAGAATTGATAAATCGACGATTCATCGTCGACAATTGAGAAATAAAAAAAATCAACAACAAAAAATCGCAAAAACATCGTAAAAATCATTTGAAAATGAAAACTCTTCCAACTTTTTCGGGGGCTCGACCGAATCGTCATGGCGGTGGGGGTAAAAAACAAATGGCGAACGAAAACAAATTTGGCGCCATGACCAGCTGAGCACCATGTGCTTTCCGGTTTCTTAGACGCAAACCGCCGCGCGACCGGCAACGAATCCCGACGACACGCTTTCAAAATGACCCAGAAATTCCCGATTCCGCATCGGCACGCAAGACAAATAGTCGCACGAAAGATCGCCATGTTATTTATCGATTTGACTCACCTCGATCGAACTTTTTTCCCTCTGGATCAGTGTCTTTCACGTTGAAAATATCCTCGAAGAGCACACCCGCCATTTTACCGTATGACAACACTGCCTGTGCGCCGCCACCGGCGTTTCCGCCAAGCTTCCCCGTCCAGGAGCGTAACAAGCTCAACGCGGCCACGCGACAAACTCTCGTTCAGTAAAATCACGAAAAAATCCATTTCGCCATAAATTAAAAAGAACGCTGCAAAATGAAATTAACAAATTTCTTCCACAAGATGCTCAAGATGCACGAGAGGAAACTTTGAGCATCGCGCGTCTATTTTGCTATTTATAAGCGGCCATTTGCAACTTTTGGCACCGTTTCGAAAATACTTTCGCATTTACGAACGTATTCGTCGCCAAATACCATTTCGTTTGTTACAAAATCGAAAAACCGTTTTTATTCGCTAAGAAAATGGATTAAAATTCAAATAATCGATTCCGATCGCAAAAATGATGAGTAACAATAAAAACAAAATGTTTGGGGATTTTCAACGAGATTTATTCGATAAGAAATATGTTTAAATTCATTTCGTGATCCTCCTCGATTAACAAAAACATAATTAATTTTTTTTTCATTACAATTCGGGATTTTCGTTCTCTCAGCATCGTCGATCGATCCAGATCGGTTTTTCGATCGATTTTCAGGCTCAACTAGTTTAGCCTGGAAAATTGATACTTTTTTATTTTTTTTTGGCAATCGGACGGAGCCAGGAATATAAAAACGATTTTTTATGTTTAAACGGATGCTTATCAATACGTGTTGAGCTTCGTTACGATTAGGACTCGCAAACACTGGTCGAAGGACGTGCATACTGCCAAACCCTGCTTGTCCGGACTCCAGTCCAAAGAACTCACTGGCTGCGAGGATAATGTGCTGTTTTGTAATAAATTGAGGCTTCCCACGACACCCTGAAAAATGCCCTCGGCATCGGCGAGTCTTCTTTTCTCGGGATAATTGCTGGAATTTAAAAAACGAGAAACTTTTGATCCTTCAATTTCCTTTTAAATTTTTCGGAATTTTTTATTCGGTTTGTAAAAGAAATTTTTTTTTTTCACAAAAAATTATGGAAATCGTCGATTCTGATGGAAAATAATGATTTTTTTTTTCTTCACATTTATCAGTGTTGGAAAATTCGATTTTTCTTGATAACGCGTGGTTCAGTTTGAAAAATTTAATTAAACAATTAAATTGATAGTTTTCTTACTATTTCCACAGACACAGAGACCCTCCACCTCCGCAAGTCATAAATATGTCCCGATTTTGAGGCAAATGCCGGACCAACCACACCGTAGATTTATGAGCCTGGGAAAAATAGAAAAAAATATTAGAAACACTTGAAAATTCGAGAATCTTTCCATTACAAGAATTTTTTTCTATTCAAATTCCCAATTCTTATCGCTTTCCCATAATTTTTGAACTCAAACTGCAATTTTTCTGCAAAGTGCAGTTTCCTCAATTTTTCCTTAAACTGCAACAATTTCTTATTTTTTTCTTAAACTGCAGTTTCCGTATTTTTCTCAAACTCCAACTTTTCCTTATTTTTTTTTTTCAACTGCAACATTTTCTTAATTTTTTCTGAAATTACAACATTTTTTAAATTTTTTTCTAAAATTGCAACATGTTGCTGATTTTTTCTAAACTGTAGTTTCCTCAATTTTCTCAAAATACTAATTTTTTTCTGACCTTTTCAGTCAAGTAGGCAAATCCTTTTTTGGGATGCTGTGTGCGCAGATCGAAGACATAAAATTTGGACTCTAAAGTGGTAGCGACGAGTTTGTTCATGGCGATATCTTTCCTATCAAATTCCAAGGAGCAGACACCGTTTTTCAGGTTCGTTTCCCACCGCAAAGACATTGCCCGGAGGTCGAACATTTTCACATCGCCATTGTCGTAGCCAGCGGTGACGATTCTCTCCTCAGAGTTGTAGGAATTGCCAAAAGCGACAGCCCAACAATCTCGTCGAACTTCCCCAGCTTTTGGTTCCATGACGGCCACGGGCCGGCCTTTTTCGCGCGGATCCCATACCTTGACGCTGCCGTCTCTGGAGCCGGTGACGATTTCTGGGGCTCCGCAGCCAACGTTTTCCCCGGAAACGCCGTCAATGGCGTTTATTATTTCGGTATGTGCGTCCGCGGAATAAACCGGAACGGAAGGATTCTCCAAATTGTGAATATTCAATTTTCCCTGAAATTATTTCGACAGGAAAAAAAAAAATTAAAAATTCCGATTTTTTTTTCGACCAAAAAACTCCATTTTTTCGGACAAAAATAATTTCTCTCTGTATAAAATTTTTCGAGTATTTTCGTGACAAAAAAAGACTCGTGATTTCGTTGTTTCGTGGATTTTTGGTTTCCGAGGATTTTAATTCGCCATTTTCGCCAAAAAGATACTTAACAAATTTTTTTTTTAGTTTAAAATAAAAAAAGGACGATTTACAGTTTTTAAAAAACAGAACCAATGATTGATCGGGATTTTTCAACTTTTGGAGTTTCTAGACGAACAAAACGATAAAATTTTTCTTTTCAAATCCGATAATCGCAAACCTTGAAATCGCCGGTTGCCAAGTGTCGATTACGGAGACTGGAAGACTTGAATGTGCCGCACTTGATGGGATTCGAGCGAGAAATATCTTTGACGAGTTTCAGTTGGCCATTTGATATTTCGTAGATTTGAATGATTCCGGTACCACGAGGTTTCGAGCCCATAACCACAAACTTTGTGCTGCAGGGTATCCATTTTGCGTCGAAGAGCGAATAATCGACAGATTTTTCGATGTGGCTTATTATTTGGGGTTTCCCCAGTTTGTCCATTTTTCACATTTGGCGATTAAACTGCCAAATAATTCACCTTGTCGTCGCCAGGACGTGTTGCAGCTCGAACATTGGGCGAAACTATAAACAAACTGTGGCGCCACTAGCGGCGATTCGAGGAACTATCCATTTTTTACGTTTTACTCGATACCGATCGTGTTTTTTTTTTTTTTCTTCAATTTATCCGATAAAATTGCATTCCTGCACGTAGAAAATGGAGATTCGGTGTAAACATTTAAAAAAAGTCGATTCAATTATTCAAAAAATCTTTTATTGATTTATTTCAATTAAATTTTTTTTTTTTCAAATTTCATTTTATTTTTTTAGTTAAATTTACTTTAGTTTAATTCGTACTTAGATAACCCTAAAAATAATTACAATTTGTTACAATCTCGGTTATTTCTTTACAAATAATAATTATTATAAAAATCATCCGCTAGTGTGTTTCCATTTCTGGAACGTTTTCGGCGACAGGCTCGACGTTTGTTCGACTTTCTTCCGGTTGCTCGACCCCCGCGATCTTCAGTTTAAATTGATGAATATATCGGACCAATCGTTTGTCCGTTTCCGTCAGCTGTACAAAAAGAAAAACACAAAATTAAGGAAATTAAAAAACCTGAACGGTCACTTCCGGTTGAATTTTCGAAATCGCAGCGAGAAAGTCCAAGAAATAGAAAAGTTTACTGAACGGCCGAACAAAATCTCAAATATTGGATTTTGACGCGTTTTTCCGTGAGAACGATTCAAAGTCGCTGTGACGTCATAAAACAGGCATATTCGCGTATATAAGAGTGCGGCAAGGCTCGCGTTACGGTTTTTCTTTTAATACTTGGCGTCGAGTCGCTACCGCGTCTCTTGATAGAGTGTGAAAATTCTCACCGATTGTTCGAGTTGATCAGCGGCGGCAATGACGTTGTTTTTCAACATATTGTCGTCGAATCGAACGTCCAAATATTTGAGAGACTTGAGCAAGCTCTCCTGATCGATCGGGCTGACGGGATCGAGAGCTTCGGCCAAAATGGCCATCGTCAGATTATTGTGGACGGTGTAGGATTCCAAACCGCGTTTGTGATTGCGGCTGCTCGTTAAGCTGAGAATAATCTGCGCCATGTGGTGAGGCTCGATCGCCTGGAGAGGACTCATTTCCGGTGCGTTTGCGAGAGTCGTCAAAGTTGGCATGAACGCTTGTTCCAGCATCTCTTGGCTTTCGGGAACGCGCATTACGTACGTTTTAAAAAAATTGCATAAACACTGGCGCAAGTAAACGTCGTCGACGCTCACGGGATTATACAGCAAAATCAAAAGTCGCGAGATCAAATGAGCTCCGCTGATTCTTCCGTGTAACAACAATTTGCAAAGACCTTCCGCAGTGATAGTTCGCAATTCGAGGTCCTGCAAAGAAAAATTACAAAATTTGTCGTTAGGGTCAAAAAGACCCACATGATGGGGTTAATTTGCTGAAAAATGGACTGACCGCATTGTCGAGGAGGCCAATGAGCATCCTGACGAATTTCGTAGTTCCATTGTCATTGTCGTCGGACCTCAAGCTCGTTCCGGTCATGTCGTCCTCGGTATTATTGCACAACCTCACGTGACCGCTTCTCCTCGATTTTTCTTTCGTGGTATCTTTGTCGTCCTGCACAATGCCAAAAAATTCGAGGCCGTACTGTAGCAGGAGATCGAAAATTGCTTGAAGAGAAACCACCCAGACTCCCTGGACTTCTTGGTTCAGCGAAAATTGATAGAGATACATCATCATGTGTTTTCCGGCCAATTGTTCGTCCAGCAGACAACATATAGCGACGGCTTTTAACGCCAGAATATGCACAGCCGCGATTTCATTCTGAAATCCAGAAAAAAAAGCGTACCAATCACAATTTTCAACATTGAAAATCCAACAAAAAACATTTTTTATAAATCTAAACCTATCATCATTTCTGAATCCAAAACCATTATCATTTCTAAATTTAAATCTATTATCATTTCTAGATTCAAATGTATCATGATTTCTAAATCTCAATATTTTATCGTTTCTGAATTTAAATTTATTGATATTTCTAAATCTAGAATTATTATTATTTCTTCATTTAGAACTATTATTATTTCTAAATTCTAGAATTACTGTTATTTCTAAATTTAGAATTATTATAATTTCTAAATCTAGAATTATTGTCATTTCTGAATTTAGAATTATTATTATTTCTAAATCTAGAATTATTGTCATTTCTAAATCTAGAATTATTATTATTTCTAAATTCTAGAATTATTATTTATAAATCTAGAATTCTTATTATTTCTAAATTCTAGAATTATTATTATTTCTAAATTCTAGAATTATTATTATTTCTAAATCTAGAATTATTATTATTTGTGAATCTGAATCTTTCATTATTTCTATAACTAGATCCATTGTCATTTCCAAATTCAAATGCATTGATTTCTAAATCGACGGCCCTTAAAATTTCTAAATCAAAATTTATGATCATTTCTGAATTTAAATCTAAACTCATTTCTGAATCTACATCTATTTTCATTTTTAAATCGAAATTTATTATTAATCACAATGTTAATCGATAATAATTTCTAAAACTGAATCTAAGTATTTACGTAAATACTCAATGTTGTGTAAATAATTGGAATCGGAATGGTTTACGTACGTCGATGCTTGGAAATGCCAGATTGTCGTAAAGAGATCTTAGCGTGACTGTGAGGGTCGTTACTGTCTTGGCGGCGGCTGCACTGCACATTATTGTCAAACATTTAATCATCGTTGCGGCGTCGCTTTTCTCTTCGCAAAAGTTCTCGATTATCGCGACCGGGTTCATCCGACTTGCCAACGCGTCTATTTCTTTCTGCATCTCTTCTATGTGCTCCTTCAATTCTTGGGCTTTTAAAAAATTACGGTTCTTTATCGCGTTGTATTCTTCTTCCTGGATCTCGTTCAATTGGACCTTCAACTTTGCGATCTAGAAATTTCAACGTACAAACGTAATTTTTCGGGTTTTCTAAATTTTGGGCAATTTTGCAATTGAGAATTTTGAGAGCATGTGAAATTTTTTCTTTCAACTTTTTTACCTCGTATTTTTTTCTGTTTTCATCCTCTTCGGAAATTTGGGTTGGAACCGGTTGTCGCGTCGCTATTCGAATTTCACTGATTACATGGGCGAGAGAGTTGAGCCGGGAGTCGACATTGGGCTCGACGGTTTCCAGGTACAAAACTATCGACTCGGCTACTTTTTCGGAGCATTGTTCGCTCAGCAGCGTGTCCAGAATCAGTTGATTGAGATTTGCTCGACCAATCTCGTCCGAGAGATCGTAAGTTTCGGCGATTTTAAAAAGTTGGTAAAGAATGAATTTCAGGGTTTGCAGATCCGTCGCTTCGTACTCGTTCGACTCGATCATCGTCACAAAGTCGCGAATGTAACTGCAGAATTTAGTCAGCTCGGGCAGACAATGCTCGACGTCGTCGGCACAGGATTCGCGATACAAATGCTCGACCAAGCAGCGCCAATACAGCACCGACTCGCTCGTCACCTTCTCCAACGGAATCAGTTTCGTCTCTGAATCGATCGGAAGCTGTTCCAGGATTTTCGTCAGCGAGTCGCGTCTGTGGAAGAGAATCAATTCTTTTTTCTCTTCTAGGGCAACGAACCGACCAATCTCCGGGGATTGAGAAGAAAATGAAAATAAAATAGACGAGAGAGAAATAAGAATCCAAGAAAAAAAATTTAGCCCCTGTTTAAAATTTTTTTGCTACGACGAAAAAATCAAAAAAATTATATCTCGCGTATTTAGGGAGAAAAAAATCTGAAAAAATTCTGGAATATTCTCCATTGATCCTCTTTCAAGTCTCCATACTTATTACATTCCCACATTCGTTTCATTTTTTTTTTAAATCGTTTTAAAAATCAAAATATCAAAAAAAAAATTGTCGCTCGTTTAAAAAAATACCAAAATGATCCCCGGAGCTGTAAAAGTCTCCAAACCGGTCTAAAGCATTCCTCCCCTCATTAATCGCGCAACCATACTCACTTGAACAGCGCCTGGAGCGCCAACATCGTCGTCTCCGGGGCAGTCTCCGCGTCCAGAGCTCGCATGAGTTTCAAATAATCTTCTTTAAAGTGCATGAGCCACGTGGGCAGCAGAACATTTTTGACGAAGCGTGTGACCATCTCGGATCTGTCTTTGAGGCCGTCATTGAGCAAATCTTCTCGCTGCTTGATGGTCAAGGATCTGACGGTGATTTTGCTAATAAAAGCGAAAGCCATTTTGCGTACAGTCTCGTCCACGTCCCTCGTTCTCTTCAGAACGATCGGCAGAGCTTTTTGGTTTTTGGCGATCGCCGAAAGGATGACTTTGCGGACATCGCCGCTGGGATCTTTGGACAAGTGGAAAATGTACATTTTTATAACTTGACAATTCTCGTCCGTGGGATCCTGCAAACGCTGCAAAGCCAGAGCAGCCTGAGCTCGAACTTTTGGCGATTTGTCCAGCAGCCGTTCCATCATGCTCGCCGTTATTCTGTCGCAAAGATTGTCCTCGATGAAGGCGTCGTCGCCCATCGCGTTCAACAGCATCGTCAACAAGTGACACAGACGAAAACGCACCGCGGCGTCTTTGGCCGTGTGATGGTCCAGAATGCAATCAAAAATGCGCATCAGAAACGGACACATGTGTTCCGAAGCCTCTTCTGCCGGAGTGTACAGACTCGTGGCAAATTGCACCGCAAAGCTGAGCATGTTTTCCACGTGCGGGTGTTTTTTCCCGACCGTCAACGGCACTTTCAAACATTCCATAAAATTTCTAGCAAATGTCTCTGGATCGACCTGAAAAAGATAATTATCGAGTTTACGTTTGGACCGATAGTTATTCTAATTTTTCTTTTATTTTCAAAAAAGTGTTTTTCATATTTTTCAAAAAATTGACGTAAAGCCAATTTTTCATATTTTTCATAAAAAAATCGACGGAAAGGCAATTGTTTTTTTTTTCTTTGAACCGACGAAAAGCCAATTTTTCATATATTTCAGAAGAAATTATGAAAAGCCTGTTTTTTATATATTTCAGAAAAAATGACGAAAAGCCAATTTTTCATATTTTCCATAAAAAAATGGAGAAAAGCCAATTTTTCATATTTGTCAAAAAAATCGAAGGAAAGGCAATTGTTTTTTTTTCTTTGAACCAACGAAAAGCCTGTTTTTTATATTTTTCAAAGAAATCGACGAAAAGCCAATTTTTCATATTTTTCAATAAATTGACGACGATCTCGTTCTCGTGGTTTTTGTTGTTGAAAAAAATGGACCAAGAGCCAGAGAATTTGGAGCTGATCGGAAGAGCAAGGTAGAAAACGTTCCTTCGAACAGCCACTTCCGGTTACACGAGAGATCGTGAGAATTGAAAAAATTGCAATTTCCTCTCGACTTACCTTCGAGTACAGCTTTTTCAATTTCTTCTGTTGAGCCTGATGCGATGTTTTGTTGAACTGAACGGTGCCAAACACATCGCGCATAACCCTAAGAACGTCGATCGCCATTTTGACACAACTCACTCCTTTTCACGAAATTATAAAAACATCGCCCGATAGTTTTGCTTCTCGGAGTTTACTCGCTTTTCTAAGAACTTAATCGTCGCTAGTTTTCGGCCGAATTTCCCTTCGTGTCAATAAACAACACAACGAACGAACGAAATGCCTCCAAACGCCGGCGAGCGCTTGTTCGCCGCTAACGTTTATTTTTTCGAATCCAAAGCACAGCCAATAGAAACGCGAGTGAAAAAACGTCGCGACACTCGTGCCTCTCGCGGCGTATTTACACTTTTTCAATAAGCGCTGCAAATTTGAGGTTATCCGTCACGTCCGTCATTCATTATTGACACTCGACTAATGTTTACGTCTCCAATCTTTTGTTTCTAAAACTTTATGCCAATTAAGGAGCTTCCTCATTATTTGCAAATGAAAAATGGAAACTACGGAGGGGAGTTGCATGGTCGAGGTATTTACGTCACACGAAAAATCACGCCGGAAAAATATCAACACCGAGACACTGAGCTCGAGCTTTCATTTCATTTCGATTCTCGTTGAAAAAATTGCCGAAAAATTGAAAAATCAATAATTCCAAAATCAACAAATTAGAATCTTGTCGATTCAATTTTCGTCCAGAGACTAATCAAAATTTCCGAAAAAAAATACATTTTTGTAAAAACGTGACACGATTTTCAAAAATTTGACCAAAAAATCGTAATTCGCTGGAAAATCGATCGCGAATTTCGTAAAATTTGTGCGCATCGTCCAGTCGCTGAAAAATTATTATTCCCCATGAAAATTCCGCCTGAATCCTCGATTTTCATTTGCCGAAAAAAAAAAAATCAAAAAATAGAAAATTTTGCATTTTTCTCACAAACTTCACGCACGGGGATAAAAGTCCGTTTATGAAATTTGTGTTGTAGCTGCCTTTTGGGCCGCCTCCGATTTTTTCGGAGATCGAGCACGAGTTGCGAGAATACATTGAATGTCCGGAGCGCTTGCCGATCCATCAAACAGAAAATGTGCAGGCGTATTGGTCCAGGAAGCCGGACATATTGGGGCTCATCAATTACGACCTTTCGCCGGTGGGAACGACCTTGAAATTCGACAGAGATCCCATTACAGGAAAAATCAGTAACATGCGAGAAGACGCCTTGCAGGGGGCCGGGGAGACGGCGAGAAATTCCATGTCCATGAGCCGTGCACCTGGGCCTCCCAGCGAAGGAGTTCAAGGTCCATTGATTGTCTCAGAATAACGGCAACTGCTTGACAAATTCTACAAATCTCGATAAAAATCACGCAAAAATCATTTAAAAGCATTTTCAAGTTTTTGGAAATATTCAAAGCCATTTGAATGTATGGAAACGTATATAAAAGCGTTCAAACGCATTTAGAAGTATTTAAAAAGCATTCACAGGTATTTTGGAGCATTTAGAAGTATTGTAAAGCCTTGAAAAGTATTTAATTGCATTCGGAAGCGTTTAAAGGTATTTTAAAGTGTTTTTAAGTATTTTGAAGCAATTAAAAACATTTAAAATTATTTTTAAACAATTAAAAGTATTTTCAAACATTTTGAAGTATTTTTAACCATTTAAAAGCATTTTGAAGCATTTAGGACTATTTTTAAACGATTAGAAATATTTTAAAGCATTCAAAACTATTTTTAAACAATTAGAAGTATTTTTTAAGCATTTAAAAGTATTTTGAAGCATTTAAAACTATTTTTACGGAATTGCAAGTATTTTAAAGCATTGACAAGTATTTTGAAACAATTAAAAGTATATTAAATCATTTAAAAGTATCTAAAAGTCTTCAAAGATATTTAAAAATATTTCGAAGCATCTAAACACATTTCATAGCATTTAAAAGTATTTACAAACATTTAGAAGCATTTTGAGGCATTCAATCGCATTAAAAAGCATTTACAAGGATAAAAAAGCATTCAAAAGTATTTGAATATATGAAAGTACTTTTTAAAAGAATTTTAAAATCTTCAGAAGTATTTGAAAGCATTAAAAAAAAAATTGAAAATATAAAAATACTTTGAAATATTTTCGAAAACTCTACAAAATTCGATTTTCATTTTGAAAATGAATTTTTCTTCATTTTCATCATTAAATAGTGACCAAGTTTTCAATCCTCCAGGCAATTCGAGCAATATTCCGTTCTGGCCAGGAGGCTTCGACGAGCCGACGATCAGTAAAACGTTTTCCTCCGACGATCTGGATTTCGAGAACAATCTGAGAACTTTGGCGACAGGATTCCGATCAGGCATAGAATTCAAGGAAGACAATTGCACGCCAAAAACAATGTCGAGCAACAGCGAGAGGAAAGGAGAAACGAGATCGAGGCAGGCCGGGGACCGAAAGGACAAAGTGAATCTGATGGCGATGTTGCGGGACGAGGAAAACCAACTGGGACTTTGGTCCCTTCCGGAAAAATCGAAAAATCCCGAGGGCAAAGATGGCCAAGTCGAGGACGACAACGAATTGTCCGCGTTGGCGGACGTCGAGGATATTCCTTTGGAATCGTGGAGCATTCCGATCATCAAAACGAGCGACAAAAAGACCAAAAATTTGCACGCCGAATGGGCCGAACAATTGGACGTTTCGATACCGGTCGTTGACTTCGACAAAAAAGTTCCCAAACCTGCCATGACCTTCGACTACGAACTCGATCCTTTCCAGAAACAAGCAATCCTCAAGTTGGAGGAAGGCTGCAATGTTTTCGTCGCTGCTCATACTTCCGCTGGAAAAACTACCGTCGCTGAATACGCCATCGCCTTGAGTCAACAACATATGACGAGGTAAAAAAAATTTTTAAACCAAAATTTCCACTGTCATTTCTCTATTTTTTAAAAACCAAAAAAAATCTTTGATTTTTTTCATTTACCGTCCGCGGTGCATATGCAACACTCTCGAGACAAGCGACAATTTTTTTTTTTCCAAAATCTTGTTTTTTAAAACGATTTATTCAAAAATTGATTTTTTTTTCATTAATTAATATTTTTTGTAATTAATTGAATTTTTAATTTTTCATTATTTATTATTATTTAATTATTATTTGATTGAATTTTTAATTTTTAATTATTTATTATTATTCAATTATTAATTTAATTGAATTTTTAATTTTTAATTATTTATTATTATTTAATTATTAATTTAATTGAATTTTGAAAATTCTAATTAATTGAAAATTTTATATTTTGAAGTTTTGAAAATTGAAAAAATGGAAAAGCGACGAATCAATTTCGCTAAAAATGGCGAAATGATGGAGATTTTTATGTCGCTTGTAATTTAGATAAAAATTACGATTTTTTTCTAAGGATGTTTTTATTTTAACAGAGTAATTTACACGTCGCCGATAAAAGCGTTATCGAATCAGAAATATCGGGATTTCAAGAGGAACAAAATATTCGACAGCATCGGTTTGGTAACCGGAGACATGCAGATCAATCAAACGGCATCTTGTTTGATAATGACGACGGAAATTCTGCAGACGATGCTTTACAACGCGTCTGAAATATTGCGTGATCTCGAGTACGTTATTTTCGACGAAGTCCACTACATAAACAACGAGAATGTGAGTAAAAACCCAAAAAAACGAAAAAATGCTCACGAGCGTATTTTTTCCCCCGGGCAAAGAAAATTTTTCCCTTTTTTTTTTTTGTTAACAGCGTGGCCACGTGTGGGAGGAAATCGTAATTCTGTTACCGTCCACCGTCAACATCGTAATGCTCTCGGCGACGGTGCCGAACCCTCTAGTTTTTGCCAATTGGGTCGGAGGAATAAAAAAACGGAAAATGTACGTCATAAGCACGTTGAAGCGACCTGTACCGTTGGAGCATTATTTGTACCTCGGTACCGATGGCAAAACGAGAAACGATCGAGTATTGCTGCTCAATGCGGACGGAGAATTCTTATTACACAAGTAATATTTCATTTTTATCCAAATTTACATTCTGCACAATAAAAGTCGCCCCACCTTCGAGAGCTCGACCCTCGAATTTCAATTCCAATTATTATAATTAAGAAATACATTAAATTCGAAATGATTAATTATGGTTTATTAATAATTACTAATTATCATTAATTATTAATTACTAATTATGGTCAATTAATAATGACTAATTATTATAAATTATTAATTACCATTTATGGTCAATTAAAAATTATTAATTATTATTAATTATTAATTACTAATTATGGTTAATTAATAATGACTAATTATTATAAATTATTAATTACTAATTATGATCAATTAATAATTAATAATTGATATTAATTAATAATTACTAATTATGATTAATTATTAATTATTAATTATGGTCAATTAAAAATTACTAATTACGATTAATTAATAATTAGTAATTATGATTAATTATTAATTACTCATTATGGTTAATTGATAATTACTAATTATGGTCAATTATTAATGATTGGCAAATTTTTAATATAATTATAAATTATAATTACAAAATAATTATGATAATTATAAATTCTAATTATCAGCACTATTTGCCATCTCATTGAAATAATGGTTCGTGCGCTTGATTTTTTGTCAGCTGGTACTCGGCAAAAAGTATGAAGGACCAAGCCGGTCAAAAATCTGGTGGCGACGATTCCAAATCGAAATCGTCCATGAATCGAAACAAAGACAAACAGCACATGAGGAGACTGACTCCGAAACAAGAAAAAACCATGTGGGAGGCGTTCATCTATCACCTCAAAGAAAAAGTCGGTATTTTTTCGGTCTAGCAATAAATTCAATTTATCGATTGACGTACAACGTTCCGAGGAAGAAAAAAAAAGACAGAAAATATTTTTGAGACTTTTTTAACTCGGCTCCACGTGCGTTTGTGATTTTTTTCGAAAATCGAAATTTATGTGAATTATTTGGTGACCTCTGCAGGAAAATATGCCGGTGGTAATTTTCACGTTGTCACGAAATCGTTGCGATGCCAACGCGGATGCTTTAACTTCGGTCAACCTGACCACCGAGACCGAGAAAGGCCACGTTCGTTCGTTTTTCAAACGCTGCATCGATCGCTTGAACGAGCCGGATCGCGAATTGCCGCAAATAAAACGAATGGAGTCCCTCCTCTTGCGAGGCATCGGAGTTCATCACAGCGGAATTTTACCCATTCTCAAAGAAATCATCGAACTTTTGTTCCAGAATGGAGTCGTTAAGGTAAAAATCAAAAATACGCTTCGCTCCAAAAAAATTGAAAAATTGAAATTTTCGAAAAATCGTTCTCAATTTTTAAGACGAAAGTCGATTCAACGCAATAATTTCATTTTTTCCTGTTGGTCGTTCGATTTTCATGAATTTTCGCAAAAAACCGAAATTTTCACTTTTTCCCATTCAAAAAATACAGATTACCTCGGACAATTTTGAATTTAGGCTCGCAAACCATTTTGTGTGCAAGAAAAACTGAAAAGAAAAATTTATAACTGACCGTGACCGTACAGCGTCCTTAAAATCAATCGTTATTCCGATAAATGACAAAAACGTGTTTCCGCAGTTGCTGTTTGCGACGGAAACGTTCGCAATGGGTATAAACATGCCAGCGCGTACGGTGGTGTTTGATTCTGTGCGAAAGTACGACGGGCGTCAATTCCGTTCGTTGTTGCCAACGGAGTACATCCAAATGGCAGGGAGAGCAGGGCGTCGTGGTCACGACGCGACGGGAACGGTGATGATAATGTGCAAGACGGACGTGCCGCATTTCATGGACCTGAAGGCCATGATTTGCGGCCAACCGGAGAATCTGCAATCGCACTTCAAAATAACATACGCGATGGTTTTGAATCTGCGGCGAGTTAGCGAGTCTGTGAGCGTCGAAGACATGATGAGAAAATCCTTCAAAGAAATAAAATTGGCGAGTGGGGAAAAAACTTACAGAACCGAGCTCGAGCGGATCGAAACAAAACTGGCGGAAATGCCGCCGCTCGATGATTACCAAAAACAATTGACAGAGTTCTGCAGCACGGCGATCGAGTACATCGGAATTAGCAAAATAGTCAGAGGCCATTTGCTCAACACGAAAAACGCTGTTAAAAGTTTGAGCGAAGGTCGAGTCTTGCTCATTTCCCATCGTTACCATTACAACAAACTCGCCATGCTCCTCAACGTCATAGAAAAGAATCAGGAGAAACAATACCACGTGCTCATCCTGAACAATCCTGCGGACAGAGCTTTGATGGAGAGCTGGGCCGACGACGAGAGAAAAAACAATTGGCACGAAATGATCGCGCTCACTAAAAGTCAGCTCTTCGTCCCTGAGCCTGGAAAAATCAGCCACGCTTTTCTCATCATACCGAGCACGAGCATTCTCGAAATCACCAGCTGCAATATCCGCGCCGATTGCGGCCTCGTACGAAAAGACTATGAGAAACGACAGATCGAACGCTTCCGGTAAGTTCCGCTCGATTTTCGTCACTTTCTTGGAATTTTGTGAGAAAAATTCCTCCGAGAGGATCGTTGGTAGATGAGAAATGGAAATTCCAACTTTGAGACTCGAAATTTGGAAATAACGTGGAAAAAATGTAGCGCGCATCCGTAACTGCAATTATTTTTCAATCCATCGTCCAGTTCTCAAGAGAACGATACACAAAAGTCACATTTTTCGAATCCTCATACACAAGCCCCTACGGGAGACACAATCCTTTAGCAACAATTTCTATTTTTTCAAGATTCATTTTTCCAACTTTAGCGAACCAAAAACGAACACAAGAAAATGAAATATTTCCAGAAATCTGTATTTAAAAATCGTCATTTAACGTTGAAGCTAAACTAGGAATTGAAATGGAAAAAAAACTCATTTCCGGTTAACGAGTAACGATAACATAAAAGTCACATTTTTCGAATCCTCATACACAAGCCCCTTCGGGAGACACAATCCTTTAGCAACAATTCCTATTTTTTCAAGATTCATTTTTCCAACATTAGCGAACGAAAAACTAACACAAGAAAATGAAATATTTACAGAAATCTGTCTTTAAAAATCGTTATTTAACGTTGAAGCTAAACTGGGAATCGAAATTGAAAAAAAAAACTCATTTCCGGTTAACGAGTAATGGCGACACGACCAATTGAAGTTTTGACAACGCTGTATGGACCAGTTGGTCGAAAAAACCGTTTTTCAAAGCTCGTTATTACGTAAAATGCGAATGAGGCCCAAAAACTAAGTTGCACGTAATTTCAACAACGAGAAAACGAAATTTCAAAAATTTCGTTCAACGATGAAAAAAGCAAAAAAGTGCAGTCGCTTTTTTTTTTTGACTCCCAAGAAACACGTGAACCTCGTTAAAGGTGTGTGCTCGATTATAATCTTTCCAGCAACGATCCACCGAGCCAAACGTGTCAATTGGCCATCCAAGAATTGCTCTCCCTGTCCCTATTGGCATTACAAAATCCACGGATTCTCACGCCGTACGTTGAATTGACTCTGAACAATCCAACGATGCACACGCAATTGACCTACATGTGCAACTTGGTCCACAAATTGTCGGAATACAAATGCACGGAGGTGCCCGATTTTGAGGAGCAATTTGAAAAAGTTTTTTTGCGCAATGAGCTCGAGCGTCAAAGAGCGGATTTGAGGTTGAAACTGAGTGCGGAGGGTCTGGCGCTGTATCCGGAATACGTGAACCGGGTGAATATCCTAAAGGATTTGGGTTACATCGACACGGACGACCGAGGTATATTCCAAAACCTCATTTTTCTAAAAAAAATCAATTTTCTCGAGAAAATCAATGTTCCGTAAATTCTCCTTTTATTTGCAGTGACACTGAAAGGCCGTGTCGCTCTGGACATGGGAACCCATGAGCTTTTGATAACGGAACTCGTGTACAGAAATTTACTGACCAATTTGCAGCCTGCGGAAATCGCAGCTCTCTTGTCAGCGCTAGTGTTTCAGCGTGGCGGAGAAAACACGTTGCCACAACTGCCCGTCTTGAAAGAGGTAAGTCCGACAAACAAGAAAACCAATTTTTACTAAGTCGAATTCTCAATTCTCACGGTGAAAATTTAATCCTCGAAAATCCAGTTTTCGTACCATTTTCAAAGGATTAATGACGCTGGAAAATATCCAGCATAATTCCTGTTATTTATTCATTATTATTAATAATTGATCAATATAATTAATAATTATAAAAAAATTATCAAATTAATAAATACAAATAATTATCTAATTGGTAATTATAAATAATTATCTAATTAGTAATTGTAAATAATTATCTTATTAGTAATTATAAATAATTATGTAAATAATAATTATAAATATTTATCCAATTAGTAATTATAAATAATTATCTAATTAATAATTATCAATAATTATCTAATTAATAATTATAAATAATTATCTAATTAGTAATTATAAATAATTATCTAATTAATAATTACAAATAATTATCTATTTAATAATTATAAATAATTATCTAATTAATAATTATGAATAATTATCTAATTAGTAATTATAAATAATTATGTAAATAATAATCATAAATAATTATCCAAATAGTAATTATAAATAATTATCTAATTAATAATTCTAAATAATTATCTACTGATAATTCTAAATAATTATCTAATTGATAATTCTAAATAATTATCTAATTAGTAATTATAGTAATTTTTAATTAGAATTTGAAATAAAATATTGTTAATTTGAAACTCGATTTTGTGCTGCAGAGTTGCCAAATGATGGAATCTGTGAGAATGGAAATTGAACAGATGGAACAAAAGTACGGGGTTGAGCCGATCGAGCCGTTGAATTTCGGCCTAGTCGAGGTCGTTTACGAATGGGCGAGGGCCGAGTCCTTCGCCAAAATAATGGAGTTGACCGACATCCAAGAGGGAATTATTGTTCGTTGCATTCAACAATTGAACGATACGCTGCGCGACGTCAAAACTGCAGCAGCGAGGATCGGCGAGACGGTGTTGAGGGAAAAAATGGAAGAAGCTTCGACCGCAGTCAAGAGGGATATCGTCTTCATCGCTTCCTTGTACACCCAAGATTGAGAATTTTCAAAATCCCCGATCACAACGGCAACTTTTATTCGATCAGGACATTATCGCTCACGAATTTTTCGAAACATCGAAAATTTCGTTTCTACAACAAACTGGCATGAAAAAAATCGATTAAAAAAAAAAAAAACACGGCACAGGAAAATTATGTACGATGCCAATTTACTCGCCGTGTTGTTAATCTTCGCTGATACCATTTGCTAATCATTGTGCAACGTGATTGCAATCTGTGGATCGAAATCGGCGAAAAAATGAGGGAAAATTTTTGAAATTCTAGTCGACAGCCCAGCACGTTGATTCAATTTTTCTACGTCATCGTCAAATCCCACGACCAATAAAAATCAATTACTCTTTTAACGAATAGTCCATTTATTTTCGATCCTTTTTTTTGTTTGTTTTTTTTTCTACAATTCATGAAAAAGAGGAATATTAACGAAGTAGCGTATTTTTTTATTATGTACGATCGCCGTTGCTAATTACGACGATTTTTTTAGTTTTTTCTTTTTTTTTTTTGCTTTTTTTTTATCATACAGTCCCAATTCTCGTTTTTCCTTCTAAAGCGTTCGCTGATCCGCACTGTTCAAATTTCCTTGGCCCTTGTTCAATTCGGATATGCAAGCCCATTGCCCTTCCGAATTCTCCCGCCACAATGTCACTTTGTTGTCTCCACCGCTCACCGCCAATATTCCTCCCGTCAGAGACCAACTCACGTTCCAAATCACGTCCTCGAATACGTTCAATACGTTCGGCGTCCAGCTCGCATAGTCGCTCGATGTCCACACCACCACTCGACGGTCCTGCGAACACGAGGCTAATGCCGCACGCGGAGTTCCTACGGCCGGAGCCCACGCGACGTCTCTCACCTGTTCAATTTTATTCTTTTAGTCTTTGCCCCTGATTTTGCTCGTCAAGCTTTTCGCTATGTCTCGTGACGAACCTTGACGCTTGTCATTCACATTTCTGGTGAATATTGAAAAATTTATTAATTCGTTATATTTATATTTTTTGATTTATAAATTTATGAAATTTTCGTAAAATCGATAAATTTTTATAAAATTCGTGTAATTTCTGTAGAAGTTTTTAGAATTCATTAATTTCTATGAAATATTTGTAAAATTCACAAATTTCTATAACGTTTTTTAAAATCCATAATTTTCTATAAAGTTTCTATAAAAATTATATAAACGTTATGAATTTTTATAAGATCCATAAATTTCTATGAAATTTCAATAATAATAATATTCAAGCCATGAATTTTTATACGATGCATAAATTTCTATAAAATTTTCATAAAATCCGTGTAATTTTTTTAAAACTTTTTAAAAATTTATAAATTTCTATGAAATCTTTATAAAATTATGCAAAAGTTATGAATTTTTATAAAAACCATAAATTTCTATAAAATTTTCAACAAAATCCATAAATTTCTATAAAATTTCTATAAAAATTATGCAAAAGTTACGAATTTTTGTAAAAACCATAAATTTCTATAAAATTTCTATAAAACCCACAAATTTCTATAAAATTCGAATAAAACTTTATAAATTCAAAATAAATATATTTATAAAATATAACAATTTACAAATTCATCAAAGTATTTGATAAATTTTTATTGAGAATATTCTGGGAGCTCTGATCGATATATGAAAAAATTTACAAAATAAAAAAAAAAAGATCCCGTCCTAAATAATGTGCAAATTTCTTGCCAAACGTTCAGCCCTTGCAAATTTCGTCTCAAGAATCGTGGAGTTACTCAACAATCGGCTGGATAAAAAATTGAAAATTCCATGTGGAAAAAAATGAATTTCAAGCCATAAAATTCTCACCCAATCGCTATGAGCCTCCAGTTTATTTTCCTCGACCCACCGGTCTCCGTCCTCGCGCCAAATTTTCACTAGATTGTCGCATCCTCCGGTGGCCAGTCTCTTGACCAAGCTGCCTCTTTGGTTCTGGGAATTGGCGTCGAAGCTGCTCTCGATGGCCGGACACCAAGCCACAGCGTTGCACCCGATCGTATGGGCGTTCGGTATCTTTCTCACGTCCCACGTGTCTCCGCTGTTTATTAAAATTGAGACAGAGCCGTCGGAACTCCCACAGGCGAGTATCAAGCCAAATTCATGCGGCGCCCACGCAACCGAATTCACCGAAGAATCGTGACTCGTGTGTTCGTAGATCTTGGTCCACTCGCCCAATTCTTTCCAGATAATAACTTTTCTAAAATAACAAAATCACTGGATACTCAAAATTTCGAAAATTAAAATTTTTTGCGTCGATGGGAACCAAAATTTGTTGGATTTATTAAATTTTTTATGTATTTGTTGAAATTTGTTTTATTTCAAATTTTATCGGCTAATTTTTTCAAATTTATTGAATATTTATTTAAAGGAACGAAATTCGATGAATTTATTATTTATTTATCGGAATTCATTTCATTTCGAATTTTTTAATCGAATTTATTAATAATTTATTTAAAAAACGAAATTTTGTCGAAAAATTGACGAAAATCGAGATACTATTTTGGCAACAGTAAAGAATTTGGTATTTTCCCCCTTAACGAGCCATAATTAAGGGACCAACGATTTTGAAATCGACGAATTAAAAAAATTCCGGCAGTTTTATTCAAATTTTGAAAAATGGATAATTAGAAACGAAAAACATTGGAAAATTCGTGAAGATTCGAAATATTTTCGACATTTAGGGACTTTGAATCGAATTTCGATGGAAAAGTTTTTTTTTTTTTTTTTTTTCTTACCTGTCGTAGCTGCAGGAGGCCAAAAGGTTACCGAATTTAGGATGCGCCCAGGCGACTTGCCAGACCGGACCAACGTGTCCTTTCAAATCGGCGACCAAGCTCTGCGAACCGTTTTTAAGGTCGAATATCTTAACGGAATTGTCACTGGAACAGGTCGCTAACCTTAGTCCATAATAGTCCATTTCGGCATCGTGGATCATATCCTCGTGCCCAGTGTCCACTGTGTTCAGTACCGACACCATTTTTATTTATTGATGCGAAATTTCTTCCCCGCGAACGATTTATTTATTTATTTCTTATTTCCACACGCTCATATGTTTTCATTTAATCAATTTTTCCTCTTGTAACACGTCACTCAAGACACGCAATTTTGAGGTTACTGTCACCACCGATTTCGATGTTTTGTACGACGTGGAAGCAGAGAATTCGATTCGTCCGCCCTGCGAGCGGGAGGTGCTGCTCAACGGCCAATCTCTGAACTAAACTTTCTCCTCCATTTTGCTCGTCGGGTAAAGAAAACTCGGTACACGATTTTTGCTGGATACTCGAATTTTCTTCGCTCCATCGTTTACCGATCTCAATATAATTTTACCATTTTTTAGTTTTCGGTGGCAAAAAACTTCCCAACGTCGCAAAACAGCGTTTGAATTCATTTACGATTAGTTGTTCCAATTGAATACAACGACTCTATAGAAATCGAAATATTTGATGTCGAAAATTGCAACTTTTCAACTGAAAATTGTGATTTTTATTTTGCGAGCCCAAGTTCATTAAAAAAAGTTTTTAAAAATTGACTAAAGAACCACGTACTCTAAATCCAAAATTGTCCGAGGTAATCTGTATTTTTTTGCATAATAAACAAAATTTCGAAAAATTTTACAACCGATTTTTTCGAAAAAAATAAATAAAGTTTCTTCGATGTTGCATAAAAGTGTGTGCAAGGTTTTAAGAGGCTTCACCATTTAGAAATCGAAATATTTAATGTTGAAAATTGCACACGCGCTAATTATGAGGAACTGCTAAAAATTGTGATTTTTATAAATAAAATATCTCGACTTCTACATCGCGAAACCTCTTAAAATTGCGCGAACTACTAAATATCACTATTCTCTTTGTGTGGTGCGAATTTAAAGGAATTCTATTGACAGAAATGTAGCAAACAACGTCCTTAAGAATTTTCCTCCTCCCCGATATAAATGCGAGGAAAAAGAATCGTCTCTATAAATATCCTCGTACACACGGTTGACAAAAATGGAGAATCGTGTAAAGAAAGAAAAATGGCGTTAAAGTAGTTTGGGGAACGTGCAAATAATGAGATCGCTGAGTCGCCGGATTTTTCTCGGTAACAAAAGAGAGAGCCTCCTCCCTCAGCGAGATTTTTCGTTAAATTAGATAATGATCTAACGGTCTCAGCGAAACGTCGACGAAATTTGTCCCAGAAAGTCGAACAACGACCTGCTGCGAGAGGGCAATTGTTGGGTATTTTTTGTTTTTCGCCATTTTGTTTACTGGAGCAGATTCACCAGAGAAATGGAAGCCTCGCGGCAATCTCTGCTGGGAAAGAGTTCGAGACACATGCGATTCGATCGTGTATATAGTCATAGAGCGATGTCTACATCTCATCGAGGACATTACACGGTCACTGAGCGTGTAAACGTTCGATATGTATACAGGCTCGCGGCCCGAGATGCGCCGCACTACGACCGAGACTCCGCGTGCTCCTCGGCCCCTCCGTAATTGCAATTAACGGTTGTAATTAAGTTTTCCTCAGCCTATATGAGCGCGAGGGGGCCAGAGGGCACACGGAGAGTTCATAGGGCGCGGACACGGCAGCACTTTGCCTCTCGGCTTCAAACTGAATTACGGAGAATTGTTTATCGATCGCCCAAATATGTCCAAACGCACACAAGTTCGATCATATCGACTCGTTGTATACACAGACATGAGCGAATCCATCAAATCGAGTTACGAAGAGAAAAAACTGCGATCGAGAATAATAATAATAATTGTTGAGATACAAATCTATACAAATGCGACACCTGGCGGAGAGCGATTGGACGAAAAAATGAGCAAAAACTAAGGAAGACGATGAGTTGCGATGTATTTTTAATTCATTCCGAAATTCTGAATTTCTCTTCGCCTAGTTTTGATGACTGATTCTCTTAGTTCTCGAAAAAAGAAATCGAAAATGAAGAAGAAAGTTTTTCGATATTGTTAATAGTTTTCGAGATATCGAATTTTTAAGTTGCTCGATTTTTTTTGGTTATATTTCCAAAACTGGAAACTTGGAAAATGGAGGATCGATTCTTTAGCCTTATTATCCAGCATGTACTACATGGAGGTAGAGTCAATTGCATTCCATTATGCTCAGAGATGAATCTCAATCGGAATTTTCGGTTTGGTCATAAATTCGGGATCTTGATCGAAGAAAAATGGCGCGAAATCGCGTTTTACCGTTTCATTGCCGCATTCCTAACCTTCAATAATTCGAATTGACCTTGCAACGCTCTCAGGATCAAGGATACTGAACGAAGAGTTTCGCGCGAGAGTCGCAATACGATCGCGATACCGGTTTTGTTTTGGCGAGAGCCCCGGGCAAGGCGCAATAAAAGAAAGAGCCGAAAACGGTGACTAAGAAGAAAGAAGAAAAGATCCGGGAGCTTCGTGGGGGCGCCATGCGCCATGCGCGATACATCCGTCTGACCCACAGCGTCACCGCGCGATCTCGCATTCTCTCTCGCAGTGATACATCCGAGGCGTTCGAAACGAAGGAACATGATCGCAGCAGGAAGACTCGTAATAGTATGCGTGTCTTCCGAGTATATAGGAATCTCGGTCACTAGGACTTTCCTTCCTCTCTCGCGCTCGCGTTACTTCCAACTCGATAAAACTGTATTTATATTTCTATATCTCGATAAATATGAAAACGGTGTGTATATCGAGTCTAAACGACTATTTAACGACCTGAAGATATTCATGCATCGCCCGGTACAGATATATACGTAAATATATACACATTGCGCGGTTTGCGAAGGAGCCTGCGGCGCGGCGATGGGTCCGAACGTAAACTACACTTCCCATAGGAATGCGGGGACCGACCTGTTTTTACGATCGACACTAGCGCTGCGAGACTTCTCCCACCCACCGCGCCTGCTGCTTTTTGACGTCATTACGTTCTTCAAGTTCGCCCGATCGCGAGCGCCATAAAAATTCCATACATAGCGGAAAAACGTTCGTATATCGATTTTCGTCAACAGCGAACTTCAAGCTTCTCCGCAAAAATACGAAAATCGATCTTTCTGCCGGAAAAATACTTTCTTCCTTGTTCCCGCCATTTTTTCTGCGAAAATTCGACTCCGAACGCACAATCTCAAGAACAATAAAAAACTATTTAAAAATTCTCGATCGCCGTGCGGAAATATTCTCAACGTATCGAAAAATATTATTTATTCAGTAGGCATTCGAACTCGAGATTTCAAGAGCTGCACGCCTCGACAAACCGCTTATTTTCATGGAGAAGCCAGCGCAGCAGAGAGGCCAATGATCTAGAGCCCGAAGAAAAAACGAATAATCCGCAAACATCTAGGGAATTTGTTTTTTTTCTCCACATTTTCCTTCTCTGTCTTGTTCTTTGTGTTCCGGCCGAGGATTTCGGCGATAAGCGTCCGCGTGGGTGGGGGTTTCGAGGGAAGACGAAGACTTTGATGATGTTAAATTGGGGTGGATGCTTGCAAGCGCAAACTATATATATTCAACTCTTAATACATATATCTACACGCACACACCCACCCAATATGAAAATTAAAAAAAAAAAAAATTCCCTTAATATTCCAATTTTGATTTTACGAAAATCCCTATAACTTTTTTTTTTACAAACTGGCACTCCAGCTACCGCTCGTTATCTTCGTTTTCGAATAATCTTTTAATTAGTAATTAGTAATTAGCGATTTTTTGTTTATCATCATTTTTTAATTGCTTCTGGAGTTTCATTTTAAAAAATTGGAGGGAAATGCGATTTTTTGTGTCAGGTTTCCGAAAAAAAAAATTATCGCAACGTAAAAGCTCAAAAAACTGTTTCAGTGGTTTTTGTATGAAAAGGGCACAAACACAAAATTTTATAGTGGAGTTTAATGTATATATGCGATACGCTTATTCTTATGAACTGAGTCGAGTATATAGGAGAGTATAAAATTTCTGGTGGAGCGTCAAAAGCCGCGAGAGCGAGAATCGGAAGAAGGGGGTCATCGGGCGCGAAGGGGGCCCCGCGAGAGCGCTTCGGACTATCATGACGTTCTCAGGGATCACGTCCAGTACACCACCGTACGTCGTCCAAGTATCTTCATACGTTCGAAACCGCAAGATTCGCGCATTTACCAGCGGACCTCGAGCATCGAAACGCGATCTTAAAAAATTTGCGTGCCACTCGATTTTACTTTTCGCTATTAATATTACGAAGATTTTTTTATTCTCAAAATCGTTTGACACTTGTTTTTATTTCGTAATTTCTGGAGATATGTCACGGTGTATTTTTTCGTGTTAACTTGTGCGAACATTGGATTACGATATATTACTGGGTAAGTTTCCTCTTTTTCGATATTTTTAACCGAAGCGATTGATGAGAAAAAAAATATCGATTTTTTGTCACGAAACACAATTCTTTCCAAAATTTTTATTTTTAGTATCGTTTTTCATTATTTTACGAAAATTCGTCATATTGCGATCGATTACGAATTCAAATTCGTCGATCGAGACTAAATTTAATTTTAACACGATATCCGCGAGTTTTTTGTACTAACGTTAATAACAATTATTGTTATAATTCTTATAATTATTCTAATTATAATTTTACAATTATTATTAATTATTGTTAATTATTAATTATCATTATAATTATTATTAATTATTATTCCTTATTATTATTCTTACAATACTTATTAAATTGGTACATTGTTGCTACTATTACTAAAGTTATTGCTAATTATTATAAAAATCGAGTTTCGTTTAATTACGAAGTAAAATTCGCTGATTTTCTCGGCAAGCGTTGCTGTTTCTCCGCTTCGTTATGTCACGTGGTCCATTATTTATTCAATCTCCCAGCATGAAGGATCGGAAAAAATAGGAAACAAACGTTTATTTCTGGCGAAAAGTTCGAACCAGTAAATAAAATGCCAAATTTATTTCAACGGCATTGCAAGATTTATGATCGTGTATGGCTGGAGAAAATTTTTCGAAATCCCGTTGCTGCTTCGGAATACGCTTTATTATTCCTGTCGGCCCATTCTCATTCCCACGAGACGACACGCGAACTCTTACCTCCTCTTTCCTGCACTCGGCTGCTTCACTCGTTACAGAAGACTCCGTACACCTACGTGACTTGCCTTCTGTGACAATCATTCCTCCACACACATACGACGAGAAACTAGAATGAAAGTTTTCACGAGAGAAAGACACACTGGAGAAAGTTTGGTGAAGAAAAAAAATCGCCAGGAATCATTGGGATGAATGATGAGCCCTCGTGCCAGAACTTGGCGATTCAGACACTTTTTTTATCCTCATTCCTTCCCTTTGCACTCGAGTTCGAAGCGTCGAATTCGTAGCCCAAAATTTCATTCAATTTGTGGCCAATCGAGTTTTTTTTTATCGTCTCCAAATTATCGGGATTCCCGTTCAAGGAATTCTGCAATTTCTCATGCTCATTTTTTGTAGTCGCTGGTTTATTTTTCCTTGGCTATTTAAAGAAAGAATTGATTTAAAATATTTTTGTGGAATCAAGACCAACAACGATTCTGTGAAGGTGCGTCCTTTTTTTTTCCAAACTTATTACCTGAGATTATTTCCACCCAGTGGCACTCAGGGGTCGAAGGCAAGGAAAGCTTTCTTGGAATACGAAATAATTCGTCAAGTGTCATCCCAAATTAGCTGCCTTCCATCTCCTTCATCTGGAAGTAAAAAATAGAAATAACAATGGCGCACAACAGGATCGATAGAATTATCCCAATCCTGACGATTTCGAAAAAAGAAAAAAATTGTCTGCGATCCCGAGATGTTCGGGACAAGATAAAAAAAAAAGGATCCATAATCGGATTATCGAAATATTCTCTCTGCCAGTCCTGAAAATGCCAACGAAACATTTTTTAAACAATTAATTAAGTTTCCAATAGATTGAATAGATTTTTGAATTTCGATGTATAAATATCTTACGGGGAATAATTAAAAATTCATTTTTCATTATTTCATAATCAATTCATTTTCATAATTTCCCTTCACTTTTCATTATTTCCCTTCCCTTCACTTCATTATTAATTATTATTTTTAGGTTGAAAATACTCGGTGAAGTGAAATCGGAAAAAGAATTTTCATTGAGCAGTAATTTGGTGCTTAATTACTCAAGCAAGCTAGTTGACTTAATTCGATCGTGCATATAGAGAAACGTAAGAGTGCTATGACCTAGCTTTTCGTATCGATTGATTCGTGGATTCTACATATGTGCTAGTACTTCAGGGGAATATATCCACGAGCCTGAATAGAAGTACGAGGCGCGCGGAGTCCGCAGAAAAAAAAGTTGAAAGGAAGCTTAACAAAATCCCTCTGTCTCGCTTTCTCTCTCTTTTGCTCTTCCGCTCTCCCTCTATCTGGCATTCTCTTATGTTCCAATGCTCTTTGAAAAAACTAATTTTCGTAAGAGTCTCGAAAAGCTTACCTCGATTCCGTAAACTCCAGCCCGCCGACGCGGTTAACCATCGCCTCTATTTTTCTTCAAAAGCCACATGGGCATACATTTTACTCTATTTACGAAAATTCAGAATATTCCCTACCTGTTTGCACATCCGGCGTTTTTATTCCAAAAAAAAACACAAAAAAAAATCTTTCTTTTTTTTTAACAGATTTTTATTTTTTTCTTAAAATCAAACTTTACAATTCTATGCCATTTGGCTACGATACACGAGGCTCGTTGTACCCGACCTTGAAACCAAATTTCCTGAAAAAATAATGGCACATTTCGAGAAATTCAATTTTCAATTTATATTCAACGGATTACGAGAGTTTTCTCAACTTTTTCAACTTTACCATTAATGCATATGCACAGTTTTGAAATTTGTCGCAAAAGCTGAAGTTTTTTCAAAATTTCAATCGAATCGTCGCGTCAATCGATTTTTTTTTTTCAAATTTTCCATTTTTTTCCATTTCTTGAAATTTTATTGAAAATTTTGCAATAGTCTCATAATTATTCGTAAAGAGTTGATTAGAAACACCCTAGGAACGTGATGAAAGTTGCAATTTCATTGCAGTTTCTATAGCTTCGCTCGATCGCGCTCCATATCGGTCACGTGACACTTGTAGGTTATGTGTGTGGAACTAAGTAGAAAAATGCGCACGCTTTCTTCATTTCTAGTTTGATTGTCCAGGGATAATATTTTTTCTTTTTTTTTTTCTATGAAGCCTCATTCCGTTCGAAAGATCGTCTTTATTCGGTTTGATTTCTTTATCATTATGAAAGTTTCACGTCCACTCGATGACGGCATGCGGATACGGGAGAATACGTACGACGCGCGTCAGACGCGATGCGTACGAGTGGCTACGTATGACAATAGAAAGTTGGATGCTTCGTAAACGCTTGTGCCATGACCCGGAAGGAAACCCACGGAACAAAATGACCCACATCCGGAAGATCGCTCACCCAGACATCCCTCGTGTATTACCTGTTCCATCGCAATCTCCACTTACCTGCTGCTACTGAATCCGCGCGGCTTCTGTTGTGTCAATAATGAGAATCAATATTTCAAATAGCACAAAGTTAGTTTCGTCCGATGCGAGCTAATCGCTCGTTCGTTATTCATGCGCTTCGTACCAACTCGTTGGCTGTGAAAACCGTTTGACCCGTCTGAATATAGCGCCGACAAAACTTAAAATTCGTTTCCAACGGAACGAAAATAAAATTGATCGTTTTTCGGAGACGAAAAGACGAACGAACCGGAAATACCGAGTTTAGAGAATTTTTAAACTGTCACGCTCACCCGTAAACGTTTTTATCAATTCCCAAAAGTTAATACCCACCTGCTGAAACAATTTTGGCGTTTCGAATCGAAATCTCAGAGATTCGATGGTTACGATGTGAAGTTGGCGTTTTAACCTCATTTTCATGAATCTCCTCACTGTTGAACGCGTGCAAAGGAAGAAGTGATTAAAAGGTAATTAATGGCACGAATCAATTTGTATTTTCAGGTGAAGTGGAATTTCGAAGGAGAATTTTGATGCGCCGAGGATGCGCGGTGAATCGTACAAGAAGGAATTTGCCTGCGCCGCCGTGTGGGCCACGTCCACTTATTTTCTGCTCCTCGTATTCTCATCTTCATCGATTCTTGCAGGTACAATAATAGACCGAGAGAGAAATGTTCACTGAATATTTCAGTGTGGCGTCTACACAGTGTCCAACTCTTTTTAGCGTCTTCTTCTTTCTCTACATAATAGACGTTCATATCGAAGATATATGTTTGTGCACGTGCACGTCATAACCTCGAGCTGAAAGATTGTCTTTTAATTTCTTCCTGACCTTTTGACCCGAATCCTCCCGAATAATCCATAAAATCCTAATTACTTATAAAACTAAAAAAAAAACGAGCCCCGAAACGTCATTCCGTTATTTTCCCCCACCACGAAATCGGCGGATGCGTTCAGATCGAAAATATCTTCATTTTTCTAACGCGACGTTCCAGAGACTTTTGTTTACGAAAAAAGCTGTAAGAATCGATCGCATTCGCGCGGAAACAAAGCGGAAATTTCGGTCCCTGTAAATATACCATTGGACATCGAAAAATAAACAAAATATATGACGCTTCCTCTTTCTTCGCCTCCATCATTCGATGAGTCCTGTGTCAACACTGCTGCGAACTCGCGACATCTGTTTTTTCGCAATACAAACAAAGCGCGTAGAAGAGAGCACGGTCTTACATACAGGTCTTGCAACTCTGGTAGTGGGGGGTGACTCGCTTATTGAAGCTGTTTTTTGAAGTTCGCAGCTTAACCACATACAGCGCTGTAATCGAGTGTCAATTGTTCGGCGCAGGCGCACTGGAACCACGCACTCGACCGACCAAGCCGAAAAAAATGAAAAAAAAAAAATTATCGGTTATCCGAAGCTTCAACAAACATTAAAAAAAACACAAAATCGGCAAAACTACTGCACATGGCACAAAACGTCGAAACTTGTCGAAACTGAAATTGTAATATAGCCGATTCTGAGGTTATGTTGACCATGGACACTCGATAGCAGCGCCGCGTATGGCAATAAAAAAAAGTTCGATTTGCTTCAACAGCCGCGTCACTTTGGCTTGCCCCCACTCTCGGGAGTTGCAAGACCTGTATGTAAGACCGTGGAAGAGAGTCCGCGTGGACAATACGAAACTGTGTGAATGCCCGGAACAAATATCAGAGCACGGACTTTCATAATGACGATAATGCAAACGCGTTTAAATGAAAAAAAACCACAACGCACGAACGTTAGACAAACATAAAGAACGAGAAAGAGAATACAACAAAAAATTCTGGTAGGAAAACTAGAACGCGGTACGAAACGCGTTTCTCACCGCGCCATGTCTAAAGAAACCACGTGGAACGTGTATACATATATTTTGAATCTTATAAACGGCTACGGGGCCTTCCACGTCATTCCTGTCAAAAATTCGTTCTTCTCATTTTTCGAACTTTTCCGGATTCAGGCTTCGATAACTACGAAACTATGGGTCGTACGACAAAAATGGCGGGCATCAATTTCATGCAGTTTTTCATCTACTTTCCAATGGAACTAATTTCGAGTCTCAAAAATAAAAATTACTCCCATTTTTTTCCTTTTTATTCAAGCGATAATTTTTTTCTTCTCTTTCCATTTCTTTCTTGAAACAAAATGGACGTTCGGAACTTCTGAACGCAGCCCCAAGTCCCAGAGACTCGTAAAAAAATTTAATTAGTTTGAAAAATCGAAAATTCTCGTCCGTTCTATTTTTACGAGAGAAATTTGATAAAAAATCGAAATCCAGAGTTTTTGGGAACGCGTTGAAGTTGCCCATACGTGAACGAATGAGGGAATCGTTCGGAATGGATGTTTGAGAGGTTCGAGAAGGCGGAAACGCGGAACGAAACCGGAACAGGTTCTGCGACGTATTTTGACGAAAGAGCGACCGCCTTTCTCTCTTTCTCGCGTTCGTACCGAGTCATTAGTGGCGTGTTATGTATGCGCGCGAGTGTTTATATTTGTAGGTTGGTACGTACACATAAGAAATTCAATTATTCTGTACTAGCGTTGAGTTTGCTCGGTTGGTGTATTTCGCGAGCCTCTTGGTCGTCGTCATTGTCGCCGCGAAGCATTAAAATCGCGCGCGCAGCGTTCAAAAAGCTCACTTTGTAATAAAACTCGTTTTTTTTTTTCTCGACCAGGCTCGGTCACACGTGACTAATTAATTGGCGAAACTATAGCCCGGAGAAGCAGGCCGCGTTGCTCGACAATCAAAATCCCATCGAGTATCGACTTTTTTGTTGTTGTTAATTTTCGGAGCGGGATTTCATCCACTCGGACGTAACTTTTTTTTTTTCATTCATTTAATTTCAGGTCAAGTCTGCTCGATTGAGTGTGAATTAATTGTGAATCTCGAGGGTGAAATGTAGGACAACGTGCAATGAGAAATTTATACACGTGATTTTTTTTGTTTTTTAATTTTTTATTAAGCATCGAAGCCGATGAAACTTTTTGTTTAATTGACTTTTATTTAATTAACTTTTGCCGCGGACGATAATTCGTCCTGGAATTCCTCCTCAAACTATTGAATTTCACTTTTCGTTATTGGCTCATCGATTATTTATTATTTGGTTGAAAATCCGTTTTTGTTTATCGGAGTCCGCGAAATTCGAAATTTATATTTTTTAAAAATAAATCGCGCAGACTCTGCAGATATTTTCTATTGTTCATAAAAATATAAATGGTTTCTAGTTCGTTGAAAATCATGAACTGTGAATAAATTGAATTTATTCAAATAGTCGGAAATCCGGGGAAGTGGTTGGATAATTTTTGTGGAGATAAAGAGATCAAAAGGAACATAGCAGAGGAACGACCTAACAAGGAGCTACTGGCAAAGCTCGGCGACTACTTCAGACGATTCGAAACCATAGCGAATTAGCAATGTAAAAATATTGACGGGAATATCAACCCAAAAGCCCGACGAGGCTTTACTGGAAGAAATAAAAATTTTTACATTCAACAATTTTTTTAAATTTTTCTTTTTTATCAATTATTGTTTATAATTTATTTTTTACATTTTCAAAAATGATCTATACATCTATTTTTTTGAATTATTAATTATTATTCAATTTTTTTTTCGTTTAAATTTTTTAAAATCGTTATTCAGTATTAAATTTGGAAATTTCAATAAAATTTCATGAATTTTTATTTTTCTTTAATGTTTTTTTTTTAAATTATCGATTATTATTTAATTTTTTTGTTTGAATTTTTTAAAAATCGTTATTCGGTATTTAATTTTCAAATTTAAACAAAATTGAATGAATTTTCATATTTCTCTAATGTTTTTTTTCAAATTATTGATTATTATCTAATTTTTTTTCGTTTGAATTTTTAAAAATCATTATTCGGTATTTAATTTTCAAATTTAAACAAAATTTTATGAATTTTCATATTTCTCTAATGTTTTTTTTTAAATTATTGATTATTATCAAATTTTTTTTGTTCAAATTTTCAAGAATCATTAATAGGCATTTAATTTTCAAATTTAAACAAAATTTAATGAATTTTCATATTGCCTCTGAATCCTGACATAGAATTTTCACATTTCCATAAAATTAATACAAAAACATATTAAATATCGAATATTGTCGCGTTTTCATTTCGATATTATTTCGTGAACTTTTGAATGGAGTTGAAGAAAAAAATGATTAGTTTATTCGAAAATTTAAAAACAGAGGGTAATGCGACAGAGAGAAAAGGAAGAGACGTGGAAAGCCACAAGCTGGTTGGTTGGATGTATCGGCATGGTGTTGACTCGAAATTGCGATGGAAACGTGTTCAAGGATCGTGGGACAGGTACTCGATACGCGGTGTGGCTCGCCAAGTGTGGCAGTAGGATGCCAGAATACCGTTACTCGGACTCTCTGCTAGCGCTTTTGTATTATTTTCATCGAGGAAGCTCACACACACACACACAAAGGCAAACACATGCGGACAATAACACACACTTAGGCTTTCTATACATTTATATAAAAGGTGTACGCGAGTTCTCTTGTACTCGCGTTCATCCGCCTTGACGAGCGAGATCGATATAATATACGCCTACTCTTTCAACAATCCTCGAGAGAAAACCTCCCTCATTCAATAGCCTCCTATTTGCATTCAACTTTCAGAAATTCCATGAGCTATTTACCGAGCAAAGTTTCCAATCCATAAATAAAATTACTGAGAGCACTCAATCAACTTGATTTTCGTATATAATGGCTCTGCGCTTCACAGAAAATCGTCTGCTGTTCTCCAATATTACCACCAAATCGACGGAGCAGTTTTTTCATTCATTTTTTTAATTTTTCTCGATGGGAATATTTCAGTTGCGAAATGCAATTTTTACAGTTTTTTTTTTCAAATTTTTTATTATTCCCGATGCGTATTACTGTTTGGGAACGCAATTTTTGTGGCTTTTCCATTTTTTTATTCATTTTTAAGTTTTTCCCGATGCGAATATTCAATTTTTATTTTTTTTTCGATTTTTCAATTATTCCCGAAGCGAATGTGGAATTGCAGTTTCGGAATGCAATTCTCATAATTTTTTTTTCTTTTTTTTCCAATTTTTAACATTATTCCTGATGCGAATATGTAATTTTTATTGTTTTTTCGATTTTTCAATTATTCCCGAGGCGAATATGTCATTGCAGTTTCGGAATGCAATTTTTATAAATTTTTATTCAATTTTTAAAATTATTCCCGACGCGAATATCCAATTTTTATTGTTTTTTCGATTTTTCAATTATTCCCGAGGCGAATATGTCCTTGCAGTTTCGGAATGCAATTTTTATAAATTTTTATTCAATTTTTAAAATAATTCCCGATGCGAATATCCAATTTTTATTATTTTTTCGATTTTTCAATTATTCCTGAGACGAATATGTAATTGCAGTTTCGGAATGCAATTTTGTAATTTTTTTTCAATTTTTAAAATTATTCCCGATGCGAATATGCAATTTTTATTGTTTTTTCGATTTTTCAATTATTCCCGAGGCGAATATGTCATTGCAGTTTCGGAATGCAATTTTTATAAATTTTTATTCAATTTTTAAAATTATTCCCGACGCGAATATCCAATTTTTATTGTTTTTTCGATTTTTCAATTATTCCCGAGGCGAATATGTCCTTGCAGTTTCGGAATGCAATTTTTATAAATTTTTATTCAATTTTTAAAATAATTCCCGATGCGAATATCCAATTTTTATTATTTTTTCGATTTTTCAATTATTCCTGAGACGAATATGTAATTGCAGTTTCGGAATGCAATTTTGTAATTTTTTTTCAATTTTTAAAATTATTCCCGATGCGAATATGCAATTTTTATTATTTTTTCGATTTTTCAATTATTCCCGAGGCGAATATGTAATTGCATTTTGGAAATGCAATTTTTATAAATTTTTATTCAATTTTTAAAATAATTCCCGATGCGAATATCCAATTTTTATTATTTGTTCGATTTTCCAATTATTCCTGAGACGAATATGTAATTGCTGTTTGGAAATGCAATTTTTATAATTTTTTATTTCTTTTTTTTCCAATTTTTAAAATTACTCCCGATGCGAATATGTAATTACAGTTCCAGAACGCAATTTTCATTATATTTCTGATTTTTTTCAATTTTTTAATTATTCAGAAGCGAATATGTAATTTGTATTCGAAAAAAAACGATTTTTCGATTTTTCAAGATTTGACCTAATTTTCGAAAAATAGGAATTTATGCGTTTTTGATTGATTTGACGATTTAGAACCGGTGTTGAAAAGTGGGTTAAGATGCCCAGCGTTTGTTGAGCAAAACGTGTGTCCGGACCGAGCTCCCGGGTGTACAAACGACTTTGAATGTTCGAGCGGTTCGGAGAGATGTTGCGAGACAGCCTGCGGACGAAGGTGCGTGCCCGGTGAATCGACCGGATGCGAGCAGCTTGCTCTCGCCGCAACAAGGAGATCGAGGGCACTTGGTACGTACACCGAATACGTACCACAGTGCAACAACGTAACCGGAGAATTCGAGAGAATCCAGTGCGAACATGGAGGCCCCGAGTCCAAAAAGAGTTGCTGGTGCGTCGACGATTTGGGCTCCGAAATACCGGGCACCAGATCCGCATCCAGATCTTCCATCGATTGTGAAAACCCTCGAGACTGCCCTGCGCATTCCTGCCGAATGCTCTGTCCACTTGGTTTTGACGTAAATATAAAAAAAAAATTAAAATTCTTTATTTTGACAAAAAAAAACGAAAAACATTTATTTCGAAAATTTTCCGGAGCTTTTCAGACCAAAAGATCGTCGGAAAATGTAATTCTTTCATTGTTACCTCAAAATTCTAAATTTTAAAATTTCGATCGTTCATCATGGCGAAAAAAAATTTTTTAAAACACAAAAAATCGTCACCTCAAAATTTTCCGGAGCCTTCCACACGAAAAATCGTCAGAACCGCAAACGCCGAAAAAGAAAATGCGATTTTTCGATTTTTATTTTCAAATTTGGAAAATTTTCGCCGAGCAATTTTTTTATAATTTATGAAATTAATTTTATTCAATTAATTAATTAAAATTATTATTATTAATTAATTAATTAAAAATGAAATTAAATAATTAATTCAAAATTAATTAATTAATTCAAAATTAATTAAATAATTGAAAATTAATTAATTAATTGAAAATTAATTAATTAATTGAAAATTAATTAATTAATTAATTATTATTATGAAATTAATGTTACGAAAAAAATTGTAGATCGACCGAGAGACCGGATGCCAAAAGTGCGAATGCAAAGATCCGTGTCGCGGGGTCGTTTGTCCCGGGGGAAAATTACAAACGTGTGAATTGATCGAGACGTCTTGTTCGCGGGAGCCATGTCCGCCGATCCCGAGTTGCCGGCGAGCGAAATCGTTGCTGAACGTTTGTCCGGCTGGCGAGCCGCTGCAAATAACTGAGTCAGCGCGGCCTTTCCTCTGCGGCACGACTCCGGGCAAACCGACATGTCCGCCAATGTACAAATGTCTCGTTGAGCCATCCCAGGAATACGGAGTTTGTTGCCCATCGAGTTTACAACTGGAGAGACCCGGCACGTGCCCTACCGAAGAACCACTTTTTTGCGGTACCATTTGTCAACATGACCTCGAGTGTCCCGGTCCACAGAAATGTTGTTCCAACGATAAATGCGGCCCGGGCGTTTGCACACTTCCGGTTGGCTTCAGCCCGTGCAGACGTAATCGCATGTTGGCTGAATTATTCAGCATCTCTGAGAGACAGGGACGAGGATACGTGCCTCAGTGTGCTCAAGGTTCGTTATTATTCAAACTTTCCACTATCCCCCCCATCGGTCACACTAGGAATGAAATTTTGTTAAAAATCCCCGATATTTTGTTGAATACGATAAACTAAATATTTTTTTGTTAATTTCAAAATTTTCACTATTTTGGCAGTGTATTTGGTTTCTAACGGAATTGGCAGCGAAATTTACGAGTGGAACAACAAAAATTTGCTTCCGAAGAGACTTTCTAGAATATTTCTTGCTGCGAGGACACAATTATTGGGATTTTTTGAAAAAACGTTCAGTCGAACGTATCGAACTAAATATTTTTTGATAATTAAAAAATTTTCGTTATTTTGACAATATATTTCGTTTTTAATGGAATTTTCAGCAAAATTTACGATTGGAACGACTAAAATTTGCTTCCGAAGAGACTTTCTAAAATATTTCTTGCTGCAATGACACAATTTTTTGGATTTTTCCAAAAAAATTATCACGATTCCAGATGGTTCGTACGAGACTCGACAGTGTTCGCGAAATGGTTTGGTCTGTTGGTGCGTTGATTCCGACGGCTTGAAGGTGTCCGGGTCGATGGGCCCATCCAAGCGAGTTAAATGCCCCAGCGACGTTAGTAAGCCAAGGTCATTGTCGGTCTCCTCGTGCCCTGTCAAGGGTGAATGTGCTCAGGTCTGCCAGTATGGCTTCAAAACCGATGCTCTTGGTTGTCCAACCTGCGAGTGCGATGATCCTTGCGAAGGGTAATTATTCTAGATATTTGGAAATCCGTTATTTCAGCTTTTCCAACGAGAACCCTTGACCCTCTCGCTGGTGAGAGCGAGGAATCATTTTTTCACTTCTTTTTTGGCAGAATCTTAATCAGCAATGTTAAAAATTACGAAATTGAAATTAAAAATTTAATTTTCAATTCAATTTTCAATTTAATTTTCAATTCAATTTTCAATTTAATTTTCAATTCAATTTTCAATTTAATTTTCAATTCAATTTTAGACTCAATTTTCAATTTAATTTTCAATTTAATTTTCAATTTAATTTTCAATTTAATTTTTAATTTGATTTTCAATTCAATTTTCAATTTAATTTTCAATTTAATTTTCAACTTAATTTTCAATTTAATTTTCAATTTAATTTTCAATTTTATTTTCAATTTTATTTTCAATTTTATTTTCAATTTTATTTTCAATTTAATTTTCAATTTAATTTTCAATTTAATTTTCAATTTGATTTTAAATTAAATAAATTGAGAATTGGAAAATTAATTTTGTTTCAATAAAAACCTATTTTTTGACAAGTCCACAAATGAACGGGTCAAATTGACCCGGAATAATAATTAATTGCAAACGGAGAATTGCAACGCTCGAGGAAAATTGAAAAAACGCCAATTTTTTGTTCACCAACGCAGATATCCTTGCCCCGTTGGAGAAGAATGTACACTACGTCGCGAAAACGGCTGTCCCGATTTTCTATGTCCAACGAGGCCCGAATGCATAGCCAAAAAAGCGTACAAGAGTCCCTGCATTTTGGGCCCCCCGTTGAGCGACGAGGCTGGAAATGCCTTGACTTGTAGTTCATCGAACGACACAGCATTCAATGACACTCTAGGTATCAATTGTCCCGATGGCCATGAGTGCGTTTTGGTACCGGAAGCTAATCAGTCGGTTTGCTGTGCGATCGCACCGATCACCAAGGTCAAAACGCCAACGAGTGAGTAATTCAATTCATTTCGAAAAAATTGAGTGAAAATTCCAAAATCTCAAGAAACTGGAGTAAAAATTTGAAAATTTCAAGAAAATTTGAAAAGAATTCCGTGAAAATTTCAAAATTTAAAAAAGAATTTGGTAACAATTGGCGTTCGCACCGATCACCAAGGTCAAAACGCCAGAGAGTGAATAATTCGATTCGGTTCAAAAAATTTCAGTGGAAATTCCAAAATTTCAATAAAATCGAGTGAAAATTTCAGGTAAATTCGAAAAAATTATAAAATTTCAAAAAATTCCATGATAATTCGAAAATAAAAAATAAAAATTGGTAAAAATTGCAAAATTTCAACGAAAATTAGAAAAAAAATTGAAGAAAATTCAGTTTCAAAACTTCGATGAGACTTTCAAGAAATCGTGAAAAAACAGGAGCTCTCGATAATTTTCAGTGTGCGAATATCTGCGAGACTTTAACGAGCGCATGGAAGGAACTCGAGATGGAATGACCTTGGCAATGACCTCGCCGATATGTGAGGTCGATGGGAGTTGGAAGCCGCTCCAGTGTCAAGGGGAGATGTGCACATGTGTCAACAAATACGGAGTGCCATTGAAAACCGATGGAAACTTGACGCTGGACGATTGCAAAGAAGTTCGAAGTTTGATCGAGAGCTGCGAAATAAAGGCTGACTGCGATCTCGAGTGTCCATATGGGCGAGAACTTGATCCGGCTGGTTGCGAGACTTGCAGATGTCGCGACCCTTGCCAAGGCGTCAGCTGCGAACTGCGAGGAACTTGTACGATGGTTGATGTCAATTGTGGCGAAGGTCATTATTGTCCAGCTGTGCCAGCTTGTCTCGCTACCAAACCAGGACAGTGTCCTTACCTCGTGCCAAGTTCCTCCAGCTGCGAGGTAAGTCGTTTTCTTTGAACCAAAAATTGATTATTTCACAACTTCCTTCTTTTTTTTCTGAATGCATTTAAAAAATTGGAAAAATGGCCAAATAGGTCATGTTGGAATTTTGGAGCGCAGCAAGGTTGGCGCTGTTTTTTTTTTTTTTAAATACTTGTCGTCGAGTCGCTACCACGTCTCTTGATGAAATCGATCGATAGAACACGACGTTTTTGATGTATGAAAAAGCATGACCGTTAATTAATCCGTTTGGAATGACCAGGTGCATTGCAGCAGTGACCAAGAATGTTCGGAGAACTGGAAGTGTTGCTCGACCGGTTGTGGAACTCAATGTGTGGAGCCGGTGGTAGCGACGGCGTGTCAACACGCGCGAGCCGTAGCGGAACACGCGGCCCGAGAGTCGGGTGAGCCAGCGCGACGGAATTACATTCCAAAATGCAAAACGGACGGGAGTTACGAGGAAGTTCAATGCCAAAGTGGAATGTGTTGGTGCGTTGATGCGGAGGGTCATGAGACGCCAGGGACGAGGATGCCGGAGGGTGGTTCTCCGGAGTGCAACAGGCCGTTGATCTGCGAGGAAATGGAGTGCGAATTGTCTTGTCCTCATGGGTTCGAGCTTGATCCTGGAAGCGGTTGTCCGGTGTGCCAGTGTCGCGATCCTTGCAAAAGTGTCAACTGCCGAGGCGAGAACGAGGCCTGTCGGATGGTGGAGGTTGAGTGCAGCTCGCCGCCTTGTCCTCCGGTTCCTGTTTGTCTCCCGAAGAAGGATAATCCTTGTCCAAACGGTGCGCCGTTGGTGACGCAGTACGGAGCGACCGCGATCTGTGGTCCTCATGGTCGTCAATGTCCTTCCAGCCACAAATGCCAATTGTCTCCGTTGGACGAGTACGCGGTGTGTTGCCCAAAACCTCGGGAAGTTTGTTTCGAACCACCTCGTCGCGTTGATTGCGACCAGTCCACCGGAATCCTTGGTTTCCTCAATGAGACCGCTAGGCCCGAGAGATGGTATTTCGATCCAGCCTTGAACGAGTGTCGTCGACGTTCCAAGAACGAATGCTCCACCGGCCACAACGACTTTAGCAGCAAATTAGTTTGCGACACAGTTTGCCCCGTTCTCACTGACTGCGAACTCCAGCGAGAGCGAAATCTCAAAACTGCACAGCGACTCAAATTACCGTATTTCTTGCCGAGATGCAAAGCAGAGACTGGCGATTGGGAACCCGTCCAATGCCTCGAACACGTTGGTGTTTGCTGGTGCGTTGACAAAAAAGGCGAAGCTATCAAAGGATCTCTGGTCCGTGACAAAGAACCCAAATGCAACTTCCGGCAAGCCCGGAAGGGCCGTTTCCCCATTGAGCCTCTTGATCAATCCGGATCATCGTTCTCCTCGTCTCTCCCCGATTTCGATTCCTTCGGCCTTGGTTCCGACCTCAATCCCATCTCGACCACCACCAGACGGACCATCGCTGTTGCCCAAATGCCCGAAACTCGCTGCCAAGCCATGCGGGAACGTGGACATGTTCCTGCCATTTGCGACGCCGATGGCAAATTCGAAGCCACCCAATGCGCCGGAGAAACTTGCTGGTGCGTCGACGAGGCCGGCAATCAACTCGTCGGCTCTGAACCTTTCCTCCTTGGCACGAGCACCTGCAGTGAGTATTCCTTTCATGCAGACATCTCATTACTTCCGCAATCAAGACATTTTTTCCTCAACACATTTTTCCGTCAAAACGATTTGAAGCCGCTATGGCGTCATAAACCGAGCATATTCGCGTATATAAGAGTGCGGCAAGGCTTGCGTTGCGTTTTCTTCTTTTCAGATAGACAAAAAGGATTTGTTTTGTTGGAAACGAAATTTTATCAAAAATCGTGTTTGTTTTTCTAGTTTTCACGCCGGTGGAGGCGGTGGAAGTAACGCTCCGGTTTCCGGGTCATTTCGTGAGTACGGACACGGAGCGTTTTGCAAGAGCAGCGAACGAGATGCTGCACGATATCGGAGCGACGATAAGCGACGGTGTGACGGTGGAGATTGATCGAGAGGAAGCGATTCTGGGATTTGAAGTCATCGGATCGGACAAGATCGACGTGGCGTTCCACCTGGAGGAGCTGGCGAGAACGAGAAGTTTCGCTCTCCTCGGATATGCTCCGGATGCTACGACGTCGCGTTTCATTCACAGGCCATCGCCGAGAGCAGAAATCGCCAGCAAGATCCTGGCCCTCGAGCAACGGAAGATGAGCGCCGAGTTCGAAACGCCGCTGTATCGAAACATGATCTTCGCAATCGCTTCCGTCAGCGCTTTCCTGCTCGGCAGCATCTTCATCCTGTTGATGATTTATCGTAAAAAAATGAGAGTCAGAAATCCTGAAAAAATATTACCTGGCGATCAGCGTTTCCTCGCGTACAACAAACAGCCCGTTTATGTTATTTCCGGCCTGGAGAAGGACGACAAAGAAGCCCAAGGGATCAACGAAAACGAAGAAATTCAATCGGCTCTAGGGCCTGAGGCCTGAAGAAACCGGGAAACGTTGGAAAATGCGTCCGTGCTTGCACCTGGAAAAATAATTTTTATTTATTCCCCCCATTTCATTGCCATTACTATTAATTATTTAATTTAATGTCTGGTTCAAACGAAATTTCGGCATCAATGGATCATCTTCCTGTTTCCTTCGAACTTCGGGAATCTTTCCACTCTGCAAATTCCTCTCAGCACTTTCCATCCACGCTCGAGGGCTTAACGTACTCGTTTGCTGGAGTTTTTGAAGAAATTTTGGTTGACCCAGATCAAGCGCATTCTCTCTTCATCAAATTTCATCCTTTTCTTATTTATTTTCCTCGACGCCCTCGGACACGCAACTTTCAATTCGTTCCCGTGGATTTCTTCATCCCTGAAATCCACTTTTCAACCACTCTTTGTAGCCAATGACTGTTCGATCTTGTGACGACGTAATTCATCGTAGCTGTGATTTATCATACGTTCTTCCTGTAGGCGAACGCGTTAGCCTAAAATCACCGTGCGCGAGTCAATATTATTATAATTATTCGTGAATTTATACGCTTAGGAATGTGTATATATAAATCTTCGTATATCTCGATCGATATATCGAAACAACACGATTCAAGAGAAAAGCGCTATAAATAGTTGTCAACTATAATGCGCATCCTCGAAATCTTATTCTTTTTGTTGCGAACAACTGTCTGATGTGAAGAAATGGCCGCTTCCTAACCTTCAAATTCTTAGAGGTGAAGGATCAGTCGCTACCTCGCCGCACTGCTTCACCAATTTAAAAAAGCCCCTGTCAACGCATTTTTGCCATCGCCCTGCGTACACTGAGAGAGCCTTTTACCAATTAGTCAAACGACATCGAAGAATTTCAATTTCGAAAATTCGAGGTGAGGTTCAGTTACTGATCCACCATCTTAACATGGCGACTTTGAAATATTTCAGGTTAGAGATTCGGTAGAGTCTCGGGACAAGTACATTTGACAGCTTCGTCGTTCGCTCGCGATGAAAAGACTAAGATTTTCGTATTTTTAGCTCCTTCAAGACTCGAGGAACAAAGTTCCAATGACAACTCGTGCACAACGAGCTGCTATAGCATATCATAGCTGTGTGTAACTTATTTATTCGACTAACCCTTTAATAACGAATGTCACGATAATAAAAAATTGACGAGAAAAATATGATTTTTTATTATTACCCCAAAATTAATTTCATTCCCGATAAAATATTGATAAAACAGAAGGAGAAACGCATCGAATCGAATGAAAAATGAAATTCAACACAAAAATGACCGAAACGGGTTCAAAGTTGCACGATCTTCGACGCGTCAGCTGTGTTTGAGCAGGAGGTTGCCTGGCTACGAGACTGAACAACAAGCCGCGTGTGGAGTGCGCCGAACTACGAGACCGAGCACGAAACTGCGTTAAAAAAATACAAAGATTTTTGTGCCTCAAACTTTTGAGGTGTGACGTTCGAAATTTCGGAAAAATATTTCTAAAAGGCGTCTTTTCGGTCTCTCGTCGAGGACAAACGCGATGCTGACGAAGAAACGACCAGTGGACGGTGGGAATATATAAAATCCGAATGAAAATAAAAAAGAGTCGGAAATGACACTTCAGAACGGGGATTTTCAGCGTAAGAGTTCCGGTATGTAAATTGACAGATGAATTTTGTGGCCGATTAAAATTTTTTGTGTCTCAATGAATTTTTACGAGTCTTCCAATTTTTTTTCTTCTCTGCTTCGAAAATTATTTTTCTCACGGTCTCTGATTTTTCTTTTTCTTTTTTCTTCAATTCAGTTTACAATCAAACTGGACAAAATTACTTTGACCAATTGTCGTCGTTCAATCGCATGAACTCTCATCTACGACGCATTCTAATGGCTCAGAGCGTCGTTGATGCAAGAAACAAAAAATACGTCCGCGAAAAACGCGCCAGCTCGAGATCCTCCAGCGGTTCCAAGTCCCTCGACCAGATTCTCTCACGAAGAGAATTCATCGATGGCGTAGCTTACGACACGGAGCATCATCCTGTCGTTAGTGCAATTCTCGTTTCTTTCAAAATGGCGGAAATGTTCCGGCAGCACCGGAAGTCCCGAAAAAATCGACATTTTCTGCAAAAAAAAACAATTCTAACCTAAAAATATTCCGACACGTTTAAAAACGATTTCAAACCACGAATTATTTTGATTGATTCGAAACCCGATGGTTTTCCAGGACTTGCTACGAATGAGGTTAGGCTGCGATCCGAATTGTTTGCACATGGCGAGAAAGCAGAGTTTGGAACAAAACTATCGAAGTTGCAGCAACATTCGATGTCGCGGAGGTTCTCCGCGAACTTCTCAGAGACCGGAAGTGCCTTCGGGTCGTTACTCGAGAACGAGCGACTCCGTTTCACCAGTCAGATGTCCGGGTCGTTCTTACGGAGCTTCGCGCTCGTCTCTGTTGGCGGGAAGAAGAATAGATCGCCAACCGGAAGTGGAGGACTCGAGACAAAAATTGATCGAGGCGCCACGAAGCGAACTAAATAATCGACGAGGTCGAGGCTTCGAAGCGATCAACGAGACTTATTCTTACGACTCGAGCTTCGAGTCCTCCTCCGACACTTCCGGTATAGATTCCCCGGTGGCTAAAAACTGCGGATGCGCCCCGCCTCGATCGAATTTTCATTCCAGTCCCGAACGCACCGGAAGTAAAGAAACAGACTCCGAACTCAACAAATTACCCGCCAACGTGGATCGCTGCGAAGAAGCTAAATATGCCAAATTCCTCTATAACATTACGCAAGAAATTGTCTTAAAAGGCTTGTACACTGACCAAGAACTTCACGAGGTATTCAAAAAACATGTCGACATGAATTGTGGATGTCTCGACAAAGTAAGCCATTCGTCCTTGAATCTCAATAAATGAAAGAAAAACTGAAAAATGATCGAAATTCCATCATTTTCAATATTCATTTCACGGAATTTTGCGATCGATTAATTTTCTTGAAACAATAAAATCTTTCAATTTTTTCTCTACCTCAGGGAAGAATGTCTCGAGAAATAAATCAACTAAAAATGTCCTTGAACGTGAAAGAATTTTCGGAAAACAACGTGAAAACGAAATGCCCCGGTGATTCGTGTCGCAGATCAAGTCCGTCTCAAGCAGCGAAAAATGCAACTTTACTGATGGATGCTGGTCCCGATGTCTTGGTCTCGGAACGCGAACTTCTCGTGACATTAATGGAAATGAATTTGGATCCTCAGCAGGTTCGAACAATTTGCAGAAGCCTGAGGAATAAAATCAAGGAAACGGTAAATAACAAAAATTTTCTCATTTCAATTCAAAAAATTTCCTGCACACGATTTTTCATAAAAATTGCTCCAATTTTTCCCAATTTCGTTTTCATTCAAAATTTAAATTCAATTTCAATTTTGATTCAATTTAAAAAATAATTGAATTTCAATTTTATCAGAATTGAACAAAATTAATTAATTAAAAATTGATTAAGTAATTAATTAAAAATTGATTAATTAATTAATTAAAAATTGATTAATGGATTAAAAAATAATAAAATAAAATTAATACGATTAATAAAATGGAATAAAAATAAAAAAATTTCATTTTTACGAATCCGCAAAACTTAGAATGGACCAGAATTTTGCGAGGGGAAGGGCCAAGCTTCGCCAGAAGAATCTCAAAGAAAAACTGAAAACTGTGAGTGTCAGTGCCGAGAAAAAAATGCGTGAGTTTTATTTTTGAAGCCCTGTGATTTCGATTGTCCATAAAATTCAAAATTTTCCATGCAATGAATAAAGAATTGATATATTTTTCAATCGATGTATTGTCTTGATTCGAGGAAAATAAATTTGATTGCGACTTGACGAAAACGAGGCAGAAAGAAATATTTCCAGCCTCTGAGAAGGTTCAATTCGTCGCGTTGAAATTTTAGGACTTCCGGTCCCTCCGCGGAGGAAAAGCAAGCTGCAAATTTGTCGAAAAAAACCGAAGAATCACAAACTGAGGATAAAAAAACGGAAGTTGTGAATCAGGCCTCGCAGGTCGAAGGGCAAAGTAAAGAAGTCACGACGTCGACTTCCGCCGGAGAATTAATGCGAAAGGAAACCCGCGACATCTCATCGAGCAATTCAGAATTACAAAAACTACCGGAAGTCGCTCAGCAGGCAAAAAAAACCGACGAAGTCGTCGTGGAAAGTAAAACGACCGATTTTCCACACGAGGACGAAACAAAATCACGAAAACCTTCTCCGCACCGCGAGGAGGATGAAAAAATCGAAACCGGAGGGAAAAATCGCTCGAAAAAGAAAAAATCCTCGAGCACGACAGGAAGGAAAAGCGCAGATGCGAAAAAATCTACGAGTCCATCGCGCGCTAGGAAATCAACGAAAACCGAAAATTTGGATCCTGATAAATCGCGAAAAAAAAAGGAGTCGCCGAAGCTCGGCGAAACTCGTAATATCTCCGACGACGAGGCAACGACCACGGAAATAGCAACAGGTACAATTTTCAAAAAAAATAAAAACTGATTTTATAATTTTTTCATTTTTATTATTTTTTAATTTTTGTAATTTTTTAATTTTGGTAATTTTTTAATTTTTGTAGTTTTTTAATTTTGGTAATTTTTTAATTTTTGTAATTTTTTAATTTTTTTAATTTTTAATTTTTATAATTTTTCAATTTTTATAATTTTTTAATTTTTATAATTTTTTAATATTAATCACTTTAATTTTATTTAATAATTTTAATTAATTTGGTTGATTTTAATTAATTTGGTTGATTTTAATTAATTTTGTTGATTTTAATTAATTTTGTTGATTTTAATTAATTTTCTAAACTCGAGAAAAAAAATTATAAAATCAAAAACGTCACTGACGCTGAAAATTAATTTTAGAAAAAGACTCGGAGGAGCCGCAGCCCGAAAAAATGGACGAGCAAACGGACGACGAGTTGGCAAGTTTGCCCGAAGAAATTTCCCAAGTAGTGGAGGCTTCTTTGTCGACGATAAACTCCGAAGACAGTGAGAAATCGGAGCCAAAAGCTGCGGAGGCAGAAAAACCGATAGAAATCGAGGCCGAAATTTCGGGAGAAAAAAGAAACGAAGCTGGAGAATCCGAGGGAGAAGAAAAATCCAAGAAATCAAAATGGGATCGAAAAGTTTCGAAGAGAGAAAAAAGCAAGAAATCCCCGGCTCCCTCGAGCCCCGAGACTCACCGAAGCAAAAGTCCCAACCGCCAAGATCCCTCACAAAAAACCCATCGAAAAATAATCACTCCTGGGAGCAGAACAGCCGGTACCTAATCCATTGATTTTACGCGAAAGAAAATCCAATTTTCAGCCTCAAAAAAAACGTTCCCAAAAAAAAACAAAAAATTTCTTCAAAAAGTCGCAAAAAGCAAATTCGACGTCAAAACTCAAAGTGTACAAACCGAAATACAAATTCTCCTAAAAATTCATTTATTTCTCCAAATTTAATGCAAACGCAATTTTCCAACTTCCCTCCGAAATGTTAGAAAATTAAAAAAACATAAAAAATTACCAATTTACTGGGAAAAAACAATTTCATTCAATTTTTTTGCTCTGAATCAGTTTTTCGTTTTTTTTTAATGAAAAAAAAAACAAAAACCATCGAATTTCGTAATTTTTCTCGAAAAATGAAAGTTTAACGAGTTTTAAATTGTCTCCTCGATAAAAATAAGATGCCGGAAGTCGGAGCCCTCCGATTTCGATAGAACTGCTGCGGAGTAGACGGCCAACTCGAGCTGCCGAGGAAAAGGAAGGGGCTCAGGATTCGATGTGGCAAGTTATGCAGCCGGCGTGCAACCAGGAGGCTTCTCCGTGCAAAAGAAGAAAAAGACACGAGTTGGTTGGTTGGCAAAGTGGGCGAGGGGGAGATTCGTTGAGAAAATAATAGGGGTGTGCGAATAGTGATCGAATCGAATCGAATCGAATATTGAAATTCGATTCGATTTTTGAATCGAATATTCGATTTTTTAGTCGAATATTCGATTTTTGAATCGAATATTCGTCGAATTTTCGAGTATTCGATAAATTTCCGAATATTTGATGAATTTTCAATTCGATTTTCGAATAGAATATTCGAGCAATTTTCAAGTATTTCTTAAATTTTCAAATATTTGAATATTCGAAAGAAAATCGAATATTCGAAAGAAAATCGAATATTCGAAAGAAAATCGAATATTCGAAAAAAATCGAATATTCGAAAAATAATCGAATACTCGAAAAAATCGAATATTCGGTTTGAAATTCGAATCAATATTCGCACACCCCTAGAAAATAAAAATTACAAATGATTTCGAAATTCCAACAGATCTGCAGTCCTTGTTGTGCTAAGCAGAAGAGAAAATCGGATTTTCAGTGTGCGATCTCGTCGACCATGGAGACTGTCAGGTCTTGTGTACGCGAACCGATCATGTCGATTTTTCGGGAAGCCTCGGTAACGCCCGAGAGAGAAATTTCGGTTCAGAGCGAGGCGGAAAAGGTTTCTGGCTCGAGGGACAATTTTTCTGACGCGCACGAGGTCCAGGAGGATTCCTCGAGAGAGAAAGCTCCGTTCCCGTGGCTGAGTGAAAAGAGCGCGGCGGGATCGCAGGAGAAACTCGAGCTGAACGCCCCGGGGCGTCGGGACACGATTCACCGACGAACCTCGTTGATCCGGAGCGTGAGAATCGCGATGGAGAGTCTCAAGAGACTGAGGAAATCGAGCGGCGCTTCGTCGGCGAGAAATTCTGAGGAAAATCTCGCGGACGCCGCGAGCACGTGGAACGAGGAAAACTTGAAAAACTCGTCGAATAGCTCGCGAGCGAGTGTTTCGCCGATAACATTGCGAAGTCCCCGAAGGCCAGAGGAGCCCCGAGACGCTTCCGCCTCGCTCGATGTTTCCGAGGGAGCAATGTCGCCGGATCCGGAGCCGAAAAGAGGCGGCGGCAGATGCAGGCCCGACTGTCCGGGCTCGTGGTCGAGCTGGAATCACTCGCGACGAAATTCTCAAAGTTCGCGCCATTCTACGGAATACGAGGAAAATAATTAACGACGATAATCAATTTTATACACAGCAGGATCTTTATTCGCGCAATTCTCTTCAAAGTTACATGGAGCGCGGACATTTTATCAATTTTTTTCTCCCTCCTGCGTCTCTTTATCCCTTTTTCCACGATTACAAGGAAATCGACGCGCATTTCGTGCGGTTCATCATTCAACAACGATAAAGTATATCTCTAGTATTGTGAAAAAATATAATGCGTCGTTGCACACGTCAACGTGTAAGGGAGCTGCGGGCAAAGTGGGTAACGGGGGTAAAACGAGTCACAGCAAAAAAAAAGGTGAAATTCTTGATTTCTAAAATGTGAAAAAATTCGTAAATTTCTACGAGATTTCAATTTTCAAAAATCCGATTTTTAATATTCAAAAAATTGAAAATTTCACTTTTTTTTCGCGAATTTTCCAATTTTCCACGTTCCACTCTGCCCCCGCTCCCCCAAATCCCTCTCGCACCTCTGTACATAAAATAAATGTACATGCCATATATATATTTACATATACACATAGAATTTCGATACACGAAAGAAAACTCGTGTAGGCGAGCGGCTCGAGCTCGAAAACTATAAAAATTGGCAAAAAAAACGAAAAACGTTTCTATCGCTTCGAATAAACGAGGAAAAAAAAATATATACTCTTTTCGTCTTTGCTCTCTACGTCATTCAACTAATTTTACCTCAGGACCATCGTCCCTCAAGGTAAACGTCCTAATTGGAGTTTTCTTTTCTTTCTACTCAGATATCGAGTCTCTTCCATCTCGTCGAGCTGATACGACTCGATAAAAAAACAAACAAACCGCCTCCAAACGAAGCGATCAACAATATTTTCAATTCGAGCTAAAAATCGATCGATATGTCAGATCGTCAAAGTTTCATCCATAGAAAATAGTCTAGTTTACATTTAGGCATTAAAATGATAAATATAGGAGAAACATTCCATTGCCAAAGGAGGAAAAATATGCGGTAAGAAAATAATGAAAAATTTACAGATTTCTCGCGCTCAAAATCCAGCAGTGCAGCAACTCTAATAAAAAAACAACTTTACTCTCAAATAACTCCAATGGAAAAAAAAACACTTTGCTGAAATGACTCCCATCCCAAATCCAGCAAAAAACGTCTCGATGGTTTTGCGATGATGTAGCAGTCGCGCGAGGAACGACGTGAAACTAATATTTTTCTTGAAATATTTAGTCTCTCTCCGACTAAAACGTGTAAAGGGATTTTTACCGACCGAGCAAGCGATCGCCCTGATGAACGATTTTTGGGTGTGGATCAAAGTTTTGAAATATACAAATAAAGTGCCATTGCATTATTCAAAAACCGTGGACCACTTCAAGTTTGAACGTAACGGAAAACGGCCCAATCTCGAGTATATAGACACGCAACTTGGCTTGTCGGTTCGAATTTTTCTTTTTAATACTTGGCGTCAAGACGCTGCCGCGTCTCTAAATTCCGGATTGGAGTTGTTTCGGAAGAGTAGAAATGTTTTTAACCACATTTGGGATTTGAGTTTTTTATGGAATAAGCTTCAAATAGTCAAGATCGAGAAAAAAAAATACGTGGACCTTGTGAAAATCCTTGGAAACTCTGTAATTAATGAGATAGTTCGGAAACAATTTCCGATTCCAAGGAAACAGTTGGAAACGCGGTTCTTGGTGTGAAAGTGTCTTGTAGCGAGTCGTTTGAAAATTTACTCGACTCTCGATGCAGATATTCGAGAGTTATAAAGATTAGAGTTGTTGTACTGCCAAAAGTCCGACGTCCAATTGTGCTTGTCAACCACAAACTGCATCTCCTTTCATCCCCTTTTGTACGTCCTTCAAAATCTATTTTTATCGTGTTTTTTTTTGTTTTTCGTACGAAATGTACGAAAAATATTGTGTTACCGCTGAATGAATAATTCCGTGGACATTCGACCACCGAGAGCAGGTGCAACATTGACAATATTGAGAGATGACTCGTTCGGTCATTCAATTACGTAATCCGTCGGCTAAAATTCGAGTTCGCACTCTTTTTCGATCGAGACCAAAGTCCCTCCAAGAGCAAAACCGACTTTTCATTCCCCCATCGAATCCTCAAGGATTTTTCAATCCGTCATCGAGATCAACGGTCGCCAGGAATTATCGCTATCATCGCAAAGTGTAAGGATATCATCGGACACGTTAATTCACGTCCCATCGACGTTGCCCCCATTAATTCGACATAATATTCCCCTTCGACAAAATCCTCGCTGCTGCTGCCCTCCTTGTGTTTCCCATGGAATCTCCCTCATCAACTTCCGTCAGATGCGTTCGATGACGAATCCTCCAACTCCGGAGCTCCGGGAACTCGTTTCAGAATCACCATCAAATCCGTTATACGCTTTATCGTGTAATCCGGCTTTGGATCTTCGGCCGTTAAACGAGTTTTATCGCTTATCGGGATCCACACTGTCCCACCAAGATCGGCCTCGATTCCTCCTGTTAATATTTATACCAACGCGCAACATTATTTCGAGCTCTCGATTATTTTTCAAAGAAATTCACATTTTCAGCTTTTTGACGCGGAGACTTTCTTTTTGCTGCTGGTTTCAATAAATTCGTGAGAATTCTCGAACTCTCGCGAATTACAAAATATTTGTAACGATGATTCATGAAAAAAAAATGTATGTGACGGTGAAATTTTTTTTTTCCCAGTTTTCAATGTCAATGTGTGTGCGAGTATGTTCTCGGACTGCAAAATTCATACGTTTATAACTCGATTATTTATTCTCTTATAATTTTGTTGGAATTGCTAGAAAAATACAAATTCTACGAAATTTTGAAATTTTCAAAAAAAGGCTATCGATGCTCCAACTTCCGCAAATTTTAAGATTCGTTACAGATTTTTTTTGTATTAATAAATAAATTTGAATTTTTAATTTTCTGATTTTTCGAATTTTACGAAAATCAGAGTTTTTTGAAAAATCGTCCAACCGCTCTAACTTTTGCAAATTTTCCAAGATATTGCGTTATAACTCTGTATTTTCTCTTTACTTTCTTCACATTTGTTTGAAATATTTTTAAAGAAAAGTTCGGAATTGAATTTTCCACCAATTAATCGATTAACTCTCCGGGGATCAAACAATTTCTTATCGTTCGGGTCGAAAAGACCCATACGATCCCCGGAGCGTCAAGACAGACACTAAAAAGAGAAAATTGACCGTGACGTCATAAAAAATTCACTGCGTACGAGGAAAAAAAGTTTCGAATATTTACCGAGAATATCAGTCTCGAGTTTATCGCCAACCATGAGGCAATTTCTGGGTGCGACGCCGAGACATCGACAAGCCTCTTCAAAGATGCGAGACTGAGGTTTTTCCCAAGGAAGATCACCGGAGACGAGTATGACGTCGAAATACTGTTGGAGCTCGAGTTTGTGAACTTTTTCCCATTGGGCGTTGGAAGGCCCGTTGGTGATCAAGCCAAGCAGATATTTTTTACGTAATTCTCGGAGCATCGTGACGGTTTCCATACCGAGAGCCAAGTAGCGATACCGGAGAGAGAGCCATCGCAAGTAAATGTCGCTGGCGAGGTAAGAATACGCTTCACCAAGTGCTTTCGACCACAGACTCGTTCGCCACGAGTCCAGACTGTAGGCAGGATTGTCAGGACACTTGCGGAACTGTTTGAGATAAGTTGCAGTGATGGCGGACGCTATATCCTGCTGAATCCCATATTTTTGGCACAACTCCTCGGCAAGCTGCGATTTTCAGGAGCGAGGAGTATCGGGGAAAGAGATAAAAACAAGAAAATCAGAGTTAAACATTTCACAGTTGAGAGAGAGACGAGTGATGAGGGCGTAGAAACTTTATGGCGATTTAAACAAACAAACAAATAACTGAGCTTATAAATATTTATAAATATATTTATACGTGGGACGGTCTACATTGAGGAAATATATAAAAAGCCACATTTCGGGATAATCGGGACTGCATGAGCAAAGTAAATAAATTTAATGAATTTTTTTCATTCACGCCGTGAATCGCGAAATGTGCCTTTTTCGTGATTTTCTTGAGAGATGGAATTTCACGGATGGACCTGGATCGAGGGTTTTTTTTTTTTTTTTTTTTTTTTTTTTGCTTGATGGACACGAGATAGGCGAGTAATTAAGACGCTTAATTCATATTTAATGATTACCTATAAAATGCATTGATTCATTCAAATAGTACTCGAGCCGATAATTGGACACTCGAAGTCGCACCCACGGACACTGCTGTAATCACAACAAAATCAGCTGTGCCAACAACAGAGCTTAAATTATATTTTCCAAATGCATGTTAAATCCAGTTGAACCTTAAAGTCGGACAAAATAAAATGACCACAAAACACACGTTGATTTTGTCTTCTTCACCCTCCTCTCCATTCTCTCTTTATTAACAACCAGCTGTTTTATTAAACGCAACGAAAACAAAAACGTTTTTCTCAAAAATCTTGAAACTTTGATTTTACGAAATTCGCTGTGAATTTTTTTTTTTTTTACAAACTGGCACTCCAGCTGCCGCTGATTATCTTCGTTTTCGAATTATCTTTGAATTGGTAACTAGCGATTTTTCATTTACGAGCATTTTTAGTCGCTTGTGAACTTTGAAAATGGAAAATATGACGAAAAATGTGATTTTTTGTTCGGGTTCCCAAAAAAAAAAGTCATAGGAATGCAATGCAGCCTGAAACCTATTCTAGTTCATGAGCTTCATTCCTGTGAAAGATTCATCAAAATTGGTTCAATGGTTTTTGCGTGAAAAGGGCATAATTTAGTAGTAGAGTTTTTATATATACAGAGATAAATAAACGTGCGACTCACATGTGTATCAAAATTAATATCGTTTAATGTTTTTAATTTTCTCGAATATTACAAATGCCTTAAAAATCAAGCCACAACAACAAAATCAATATTTGGACGACGCAGCTAATTTTCGATCCTCTCTACACACTTTTTAACGTGACCTTCGAGTCGTTCCAAAAGTGTGGAAACTCGTCGCAGAGAAACGAGTAAAAATAGCATCGACGATTTTCGGATTTTTTTTTTCATCTTTCGACAAACTCTCGACAAACAATTTCCATGGCATCGAAAACCCAATGGATCCTCGAATATTCCATTTTTGGCTCCCACAGAGAATAACTATTTCAAGGTGTGATCTCGAGAAAAATGCCTCAACAATTTCTGCAGCTGTTCTTGTCAAACAACAGCAGCCTCGTCATTGATGATATTATTCCTCGTTTATTTTTGGCACTCGATTCATTTCTCACCTTCCGAGTCATACTCGCATCAACAAAATACTATACGCATTCATTTTGTATATATATATATATCAATAACGCTCGATTCTTGCTCGACGAATATTCAAAAGTGAGCGTTTCTATTTCGAAAAAAAATTAAACCTCCCAAAAAAAAAAAAAAATAACTCTTCAAATTTTCAATTTTCAATTTTTCTTTTAAAATCTAAAATTCTTTCTTTTCTCCAGTCACCTCCCTCCATTATTCGACCTCGATTCTCGACAATAGGCAACTCTCGGCCCAAGATACAAAATGAACGGCACAGCGTGCCACAGATTCGACGACAACGAAGAGAAAGAAAAAGGAAAAGTCTCGGGCGTAAAAAAGGCCTAATCGCCAAAGAGATTTTTTCCCAATTCCATCATGCGATGATTTCTGCAGACAGCGAGTGCACCGGCTTTTTTCAAGACTGCAGCGACGCTCGCGTCGGCTTTGACCAGGTGGCAGAGCAAATCCTCGTAAGCGGACTTGACGTTCGGAGGTAAACTGCCGATTTTAACTTTCTTGAGAATTTCGATGATGCCTTGGGCCCAGCCAGACTCGATGGCGAACTCGGCGATCCATGGAATAAGCTGAAGGACTCCGGCCATCGTTTGCATCCCGAGGAACCAAAGTTCAATTATTTCCATCCAGTGTTCCTTGTACGACATGGAAACGACCAATTCGGTGGGGTCGTTGCTCTCGTCGACGATGTAAGCGTCCCAGAGGAATCGTATGGTGGCCTGGATGTACCGACAGATGGAGAAATCGTTTTTCTTCACGAGCTTGGCCTGTTGCTTGAGCAGCAAAAGTCCGAGCACCGCCAAATGTCCATGGAGCACCAAATTTTCAGGGATTTGTTTGAGTTCCGGTAAATTGGTGAATATGAATTTCAACAGGTTTATAAAAGTGCTTGATTCTTCGACGAGCTTTGACTCGAGAACAGAAATGTTCATGAGGATATTGCATATGGAGACCATGGCAGCTCGAGAGTCTTGCATTTCGCTGAGGACATGAGGCTCGAGTTCCTTTTCCGGTTCCTTGATCGCTTTCAAACGTTCGGATCTCGGAACCGGGGGCTTTTTGTAATGCACGATTGTCCAGTGATAAGACAAGCACTCGAACAATATTTGATCCTGTTTGTGCTTGATGAGGACCTTCCTGGCGTCTTCCTCGACGGCCAAGTAGCAAAGAGCCGGAAGCATGAGGCGCAAAATGTCGACGTCGCTCAGGGGATCGTGAACGACGGGCTCTCCCGAGGACGAAGAAGATCCCTCGTCGCTGCGAGCGCCTGCTCGTGCTTTCTCCGCCATTTTCCGGTTGCGATGGGCGTAAAACGTGTCGTTCGCGACTGTCAACATGTACGGCAACACCGCGTAAACTTGCGTTCTCATGGCTGATGTCTCTTGCGCCAACCACGCGGACAAAACCCGCACTGTCGCGCAAACGAAGACTCTCTCCGCGACGTCCGTCAATTCTTTCATCTTGGAAACCGCCAGAAGCAATCCGATTATCGCGGCGAATGCTCCTTTCAACGCCGTGTACAAAGACTGCTTTTCTTTTTGTTCCAAATCCAACTGGTCGCTGGTTATGTAACCGAGAGAAATCTCCAGTACGAGGAAACAGGCGGTTATCAATTCGCCATTCGCGACGACGCTTCTCAACTGTTTTCCCTCCAATTGCATCCTCACCTCGATGCAAGCCAATTGTATCAAGAGGAGGAAAAATACTTTGGGCTTTGTTTCGTCGGACAAGGCCCATTCGACGCCGAGCAAGTCGAGCGAAGCGGAGGCGAGTTTCAAGGCAGGATCGCGCTGGTTCTTGCCGATTTTCGAGCCCAGAATGTCGCTCAGACCTTTGTAAATACTCTGAGGCCAAGACTCTTGCTGAGCCGTTGAAGAAATCAATTCCTTGCGACAGGAGGAAACGAGAGCTTGCAGAATCGAGCACAATTCGAACTTTCTCTCAGAGTGATCCGTTTCAAAGTCCAAAGCGATTTTGTTGACGATTCCGTGGAACGGCGCCGTGTCCTCCGGGTCCCAGGCCTGCGGTCCGATGTTTGTCACCAGCGTCACAAGGATGTTCAGAGCCTCGTCCGTCTGGAAACTTTTCTCTGAATAAATCTCGCACATCTTTGGTATCGCTCGCTGCTCCACGAGGGCTCTCTGGCCCGGAGGATATTGGGCTATGTGTTGCAGGCAAGTGTAAGCTTCGCTGACGATGATGAGCGTGTCGTCCGGCGCGTCGTCGTCCGCCTGAGAAACAATTTGCAGCAAAGCCGGCACGTGGCTGATCATGTCCGGGTGAGCTGCCAGTTCCGGTTCGTTACAAAACGAGGAGAGAATGGAGAGAGCGACCGACTTGTAGACCTGAGGCGGACAATCCACGGGGACGTCGTCGCTGGACAAGAGTTTCCGAAGGAATTTTGTCCCGATGGCCTCGAAGAGCATCTGCTTAGCGGCCGCGCCGCAATCACTCGCGTCCACAAGTTTAGTCACCATGAAAAGTGCGGCAAATTTCTCAGAGTCGCTTTCCACCATCTTGAGGATGGCGACGCTTTTTTTCACACCCTCCGGAATACTCATTTTGGCTTGGTCAAGAAAAATGCGGAAAAAAGAAAGCTTGCACGAGGCGCGAACGACTTTTTCGACGGGCTGCGGGGAGCCGACTAGTCTCTAGAAAGCCAAGGAGCTTGCTCTTTGCACGGCTCTCTCTAGCCTTGCCCTTTGACACGCGTTTGCTTTCTCCGCGGGCGCGTGCGGAGGCGGGGCGTCACTAAAATAGCTTTTTCACGCAGTTGCCAATTTGAAGCACCGGCGCGGTTCTCAGCAACAGAATTCTCGTCTATGTCGAGGCGTAGGCGTAAAAATTAAGTGGCCAAGAGGAAAAGATGGCGCGAGAGCCAAATTTTCATTAAAACTTTGCCACGTGCGCGCGATTCCTCACGCGAGATCCACGAACGAATGAAAATTACGGGGACACGAATTCTCGAGGCAAAAGAAAGCTCCACCCGCGATTCCCAAACTATTTTCTCCCCCACGTCTTTTTTTTTCCCTCCACAGCGACGATTGCTTTACGAAGCAAAATAAACGCTCAAAAAAAGGCCCTCGGTTACGAAGAGTTGACAGCCCTCCCTGGAGACGACTCTTTGCTGTCCTCTCCGTGGGCTGCACTTGGCGGGGTGAGCCCCACACAAAACACTCGGCTTTCCAAAAATAGCACCGGCTCGAATTAGCGATAGCGCTATAACAGGAAACGTCTCGTGTTACACACGAGCTTTCTATTTCCAGCGGGGACTACGCGGAGAAACATTCGGCGCTTCCCCTCCGCGGCGCGCGCTCTAGTGAAATTTCGTTGCCGCCGAAGTTTTTCTCGCCGGAGAGTTATGCACGAGAGGATTCGAACGCACGCGCAACGAGGAAAACGCGAAAGACATGATCGAACGATTGTCAAAACTTTGGGATACGTTGTCGCGTCGCAGTTTAGTGGAAAATTTCGAAAACCGTCCGTTTTTTAGGTTAGACTCGCGAGAACGATATTTCGTCGTGTATGAAACTTCCGGTGATGCTTTTGATGAGGAATAGGCCGAGGTTGGAGGGGGGGGACAAGGAAAGAGCATGATCTTTCGATATTTTCATGCAATCGCTAGAAAAAAGCAAGATGGCGGACGGCCAGCGCGCTCTTTTAATTCGCGTCGTCTGCTGACACGCGTGACCTCCCGCGCCTTCGATAATTCGCTACTTTGGTTTTCAAGGTGCTCTCTCACCAATGGACTCGGCCATTCATTCGAGAGAACCTTATCGGAGATTCTTTACTAAACAAACGACAATCTCACGTGCATACATCGATGCAATGGATTCAATCGTCATGTATATATGTGTGTGATGACAAGGCACGTACGCCGCGAACTTTCACATTTACGTAAACATGTGCAATCGGGAAAATGATGCTTTTCTATAGAATATTATTCATTTCTTTAAGGATTATTATTTTTTATACCTTTCTGCAGGCCATACTGTCGCCCCTCCGCGTCTCGATCAGGGTATTGTCCAAATCGAAAAAACAAGTTGTGATTGCAGGATTCGAACTGCGACGTCCACGGTAGGCGGCCATCTTCACTCTGCTCAACGTCCTTTCTCTTCCGTCGTCGCTGCTGCTGCTGCTGCTACTACTTGTTACTTTTTTAACGTTTTCTACTAAATCTCGCTTTAAAAACGTTCCGCAGAGATTTTATCTTTAAACAGACTTTTCCTCGATTATCTCGCAGGCTCCTCGAAACGTCAGTAGTACGTCAGTTCTGCTCGAATGCTCGTGCTCCTCTGTATCTCGCTCCAGATAACAGGCAAGGGCCTGCTTTCATGAAATAACGGCTCACTGCCTTTTGTCGACGTTGTTACAGGTCACACGAGGAAAAGATAAATAATGGAGAGGGGGAAATGACGACGACGACGACGATCGAACAGAATGTTTTTATCGTCGTCCCGCGTAGCTCGTTCTCAGAGAACGTCAGACTGCGACGTAGATCTCTTGGAATTTCAATCGCAGTTTCCTCCTGCCAAATTCGACCTTATGTCTCTTTGTTTTTTCCGGTCCTCCTCCTCTCTCTGTCTCTTTCAAGTTTACACGACCGTGTCACAACACGTCCCCGCGTCACACCACCACCTTAATCCAATTTATTATTGGCTCCGGTTTACGTGCGTCATATGCGATGACGCACATGCGCCGTTTCCTGCGCGGGCTTCCCCGCACAATCGCGGAAAAGCGCGCCAAATTCAAATATCGAAAATACGAAATTTCTTGTTTTCCAATGTTTTGCCATTACGGCGCCCTCGTGTTTATGAGTTTCCGTCAAAAATCAACGATGACATTGGAAATTTTCGACTTTTTATCATTTACAGCGTACAAAGCCGGAAATCCCTATGTCAACGACGAAAATCTTACGTTTTAGCGTGCAGTTCACGAATTAGTTCACGCAATGTTTAGACGCAACCTCGTCAAGAGTTCTTGGTGCAGAATTCGTAAAAGAAACCTTCACGACACGGTCACTGCTACGAAACCCATAGAAAATCTAGAAAAATGCGATACTTCGAGAATACGAAACATTGGAATTATGGCTCACATCGACGCCGGCAAGTATTTATGGAAAAAAACGTCCACGTATAACCTAAAAAAACTCTGAAACTAATTAAGCGAACTACAAGGTCATGAGTTCAATGTCACCTCCAAATTTTCATTCCCTCTTTATTTCCGCAGTCTTGAAAAAATCATGCGTAATCTTTGCACCCATTATTTTCGTTATTCCCACGAAAATACTGAAAAAAACACAAAACGAAAAAGTTAGGTTAACGATAAAAAATTCGATTTTTGACCATAAAGCGCGATAGAAATTCGTCCCCGAGGAACAAAACAAAAGAGTTTTGACAACTTTTCCAGAAAGTTTAAAAAATTTGCAGAAATTAGAGCCCTTGGACGATTTTTCAAAAAACTCAAATTTTCGTGAATTCGAAAAATCATAAAATTCAAACCGTTCGACCGATATTTTCCAAATTCAATACCAACCTTCCTGTTATGATTCTCTTTTCATAAAAAAAAAATTGTAACAAATCTTGAAATTTGCGAAAGTTAGAGCGTCGACAGCCTTTTTTTGAAAATTTCAAAATGCCGTAGAATTCGTATTTTTCTAGCAATTCCAACAAAATTCTCAAAGAATGGAAAGCTCGTATAGATTGACATCTGTGCAAAACGGGAGCCCCGTAGCTCAAACCGTTCTCGAGTTAAAAACGTTTGAATTTAATTTTTGCAAGAAAAAAATTTCCCCGTCACATGAACGAGCAATGAAAATTGCTAAAAACTCAATGGAGCTTCCTCTTGGAACAGGAAAGACAACGACGACCGAACGGATGTTATTTTATTGCGGTTTGATCCGGCATCCGGGGGAAGTGCATGACGGTAATACGGTGACGGATTACATGGACCAAGAGCGAGAAAGAGGCATAACGATAACGTCAGCGGCGGTGACGTTTGCGTGGAAAGAGTACAAATTCAATTTGATCGATACTCCGGGTCACATAGACTTCACCATGGGAGTAGAACAGACTCTGGGAGTTCTGGACGGCGCGGTGGTGGTTTTGGACGCGTCGGCAGGAGTAGAGGCTCAGACGAGCACGGTTTGGCGGCAAGCGGATCGTTACGCTATTCCGCGTCTGGTGTACGTCAACAAAATGGACAGGGCGGATGGCAACTTTGATTATTGTTTAGATTCGATAGAAAGTAAATTGGACAGTCCGGGATTGGCGGTGCAGATGCCTCTGCGTGAAAAGCTCGTGTTGACGGGGCTGGTGGATCTTTTGACGATGGAGAAATTGACGTGGGACAAAAAAGATCAAGGGAAAAGTTTTGCGAGGGAAAAATTGAGGGAAAAGGAAGACGGTCGGTTGTGGGAAGAGGCTTGCGAGAGGCGTCGCGTTCTCACCGACAAATTGTCCAGTCTTGACGACACTCTGGCGAACCTGATAATAGAGCGAGAGTCTTTGGACGGGCTGGGCGCTCAAGAATTGTCAGAATCGTTGCGTCGGTGCACGATCAAGAGGAAAGGCGTGCCGGTGCTTTTGGGGAGTTCGTACAAGAACATCGGAGTGCAACCGTTGATGGACGGGGTGATATTGTTTTTGCCATCGCCGGAGGAGAACCCAAGGACCAAGGATTATCGCTGCTTCGAGGATAATTTTTCTGCGAGGGCTTTTAAAATAATGCACGACAAGCAGCGGGGGCCGGTGACTTTTTTCCGAGTGTACACCGGGCGCTTGACCAAAGGCCAAAAGATTTACAACATCGAGAGAGAAAAGAGCGAACAGGGCGGTCGCCTGTACGCGGCTTGCGCGGACGACTACGAGGAAATAAACGAAATCACAGCAGGCAATATCGGAGCGTTTACCGGGCTGAAATACACGATCACCGGGGACGTCGTTACCAGCACAGCTTCCGCAGCAGGGAGAGCGAAAAAGTTGTTCGAAAAATTGAAAACAAAATCTGCCGGCCCGAAAGACGAAAAAACGGTTTTGTCGACCGGGGCGACTGTTCCGGATCCAGTTTTTTTCTGCTCCATCGAAGCACCCTCGCTGGCTCAACAAGCTTCTCTCGAAACCGCTCTCGCCGAACTCGAGCGGGAAGATCCCAGTTTGCGCGTCAGTCAGAACGAAGAAACGGGGCAAACGGTGCTCGCGGGAATGGGCGAATTGCACATTGACATTATCAAAGAAAGAATCAGGAGCGAGTACAAAATCGACGTGGATCTCGGGCCTCTCCAGATCGCTTACAAAGAAACTGTCCGGACGAGTCTCAAGGACACTCACGTCTCCCAACACAATATCGGCTCCACCAACCACACCGTTACCGTCACTCTCTCCTTGATTCCAAACCATCGGGACGGCCAATCGCTTCTGTTTGACAACACCAAAGACAATGCCTCCAACATCGCCAACATCCACCCGAGAACCATGGCAGCCGTTAAACGGGGCGTCACGGCAGCACTTTCCAACGGCCCCAAAGTTGGGTGTCCCGTCGTTGACGTCGGCGTCAAACTGCATTGGCTAGAGGTCGGCAAAGGCACTTCGGAGAGCATGATCGCTTCCGCGGTCTCCCGATGCATCCGAAAAGTATGAAAATTCATTTTTCACTGGCAAACTGATTGTTGACATTGAGGGAAAACGAATTTATCGATTTTTCTTCAATTTTCGTTCGATCCTCCTCGTGAGACGAAAAAAAACGTTTTTCGTTCCGGTCAATTTTTGCAATTTCCTTCGGAATCACTCAAAATCGATAATTTTTTTTTTTTTTACTGAGAAATATCAATTTTTAGGCGAATTTGAGCGAAAAATGTGAAAAAAATTCATGGTTCATATTCGAACTGTATTTTTTAAACGAAAATAGAATATTTCCAAAATTTTCCCATTTTTTTCGTCAAATATGCGAAAAAAGACGGATGGCCAAATTTTTATTAAAATTAAAAATTAACTTTTCGAGTGCACGTCTCTTACAAGTGCATACTGGGTCAATCTGACCCGAGGAGTTTCTCAAATCGTTGTATCCCACTGAATATGCAGAAAATCCAACCAATCGATGCCAGAAAATGTTTGGGGTCAAAAAGACCCAGTGTGCACTCGAAGGCTTAAATTAAATTTGAATAAAAAAAAAAAAATTTAGAAAAACATGATTTTTGTACGATTGAAAAAAAAAATGGTTGCTAGCTGCTCGAGGAAGCTGGTGTGATTCTCCTGGAGCCGATAATGAGCCTGGAGGTGGTGACGCCGGAGTCGTACGCGTCGAGTATAATGGCCGACCTGAGTAGGCGAAGGGCAGAGATCCAGGAGGTAGGAATCCGAGGTCGTCACAAATTAATAAGGACATTGGCGCCGCTCTCGGAGTTGTTGGGTTACTCGACAGCGTTGAGAATAATTTCCTCAGGAACGGCGACGTTTGCGCTCGAATTTTCCACTTATCGAGCGATGGCATCGTCCGAAGAGGCAGAAGCGATCAAACGAATCACTGGACTCTAACTTTATAACACAGAAAAAAAAAAAATTAAAAAAAAATTAATAAATCGTAGAAATTTATTATTTCAAAAAAAAATACCTCCGGGTCTCTCAGACCCGACCGTACCACATCGTCGCACTTGCTTCAAGTTTCTCCTCAACGAGAATCATGAAAAAAAAAAAATTAAAAATCGTAAATATTTATGAATTTTTTGGTTTTTAATTCTTCCGGGTCTCTCAGACCCGACCGTACCACATCGTCGCACTTGCTCCAAGTCTCTCCACAACGATATTAAAAAAAAAGAAAAAAATTCAAAAATCGTAAATATTTATGAATTTTTTGGTTTTTAATTCTTCCGGGTCTCTGAGACCCGACCGTGCCACATCGTCGCACTTGCTCCAAGTCTCTCCACAACGATATTAAAAAAAAAAAGAAAGAAATTCAAAAATCGTCAATATTTATAAATTTTTTTGGTTTTTAATTCTTCCGGGTCTCTCAGACCCGACCGTACCACATCGTCGCACTTGCTCCAAGTCTCTCCACAACGAGATTAAAAAAAAAAAAGAAAAAAATTAAAAAATCGTCAATTTTTATGAATTTTTTGGTTTTTAATTCTTCCGGGTCTCTCAGACCCTACCGTGCCACATTGTCGCACTTGCTCCAAGTTTCTCCACAACAATCCTCATAAAAAAAACGAAAAAATATGAAAAATCGTCAATACTCATGAATTTTTTTGATTTTTCATACCTTCGGGTCTCCCAGACCCGACGTCGTCCCACTCAAAGTTTCTCCGCAACGATAACCAGATAAAAAAGGAAAAAATAATTAAAAAAAAAACAAAAAACAATGCGGTCAGTACTTGGTTGGGTGACCGCTTAGCCATGTACCGGCTGGCGAATCAATCGCTGAGCGGGAGGCAGTTTTCGCTGAGTTTCTGATGGAGCTATCCAACTGAAACTCAGTGAAAACATAGCCGCCTGTATCGGCCAGGGTTTTCCACAGTTTCCCCTGGTCCTCGTGCGAATGCGATACAGTAGTGCATTAGGAAAGAGTGGCTGTGGGCAACACTCTGGGGGGAACTCCCGGAACTATGGAACAGTGCAGTGGGGACTAGTGATTAGTGGGGATAAAGGGATGGGATCGTAAAAACCCGCAAGGGTATACGGAGGAATTGAAAAAAATAAATAAATAAATATATAATAACAAAAAAAAAAACTCTGGAAGGGTATCGGAAAAAATAAATTTCAAGATAATCGATCGATTGCTTGATCTAAACAAAATAGTATATTGCATCAACGGTGTATTACAATCTCCTCATCATCATTTTACGATCGTCAATGAATAGCGCTGGTGGCGCCTCGTACTTAGAAAATTGGCGGCAAGTTCGTTGGATAGCTCGAGGAAAAACGAGAGTGCGACGTACCAACGAACAAGCCTCGCAATAATATTTTCGTGTATATAAATATATATAGTAAATATATTAATATTGCTCAAATTCATGCAAAATTGTTGTAATCTATAAAATATATATATATATATGTAAATATATATATATCCATGTATATATATTATATGGAGGGATTAGAAGTTACAAAATATTGTTTGACGAGTGAGCGTTCCGCGAGATCCAAGATTTTCGGGCATTCGCATTATTTTTTTTTTTTCTATTTATTCGCTCGAGGGCACGACAAAAATTCGAGTTGGCTCTCTAGAAAATCCTAAGCCTTGGGAATGGCTGCTGGAGGCAATTTTGCATATTTATCGCTGCATCAATTATTTCCAAGAGTTTGAGCTAAATGTTTTTTCTTCGCATTGAATAATTATTGCAATTTCGTGTGTTTTTTATTTTTTTTAATTTTTTTGCCACGCCGCAATTGGACGTGATATTTCCTGCAATTTCCATACAAAAAACCGATCAAATTTTCATTCCGAATCACGCGTCTCGACGTACGAAAATACTGAGATTGGCGTGGCAGTGAGAAAAAATAAACGATCGCAGCGCAGCCTCTTTTTTTCTGTTATCGAAAAAACGTCAATTTTCTAGTTTTTCAGCACACTGAAAAGAAATTTTTGGTGGAAATGATCGATATTTTGTTTGATACGTTCGACTAAACGTTTTTTTTGAATAATTCCAAAAATTGTGTCCCTGCAGCAAAAAATATTCTAGAAAGTCTCTTCGGGAGCAAATTTTCGTCGTTCCAATCGTAAATTTCACTGCCAATTCCATTAGAAACCAAAAATACTCCCAAAATAATGAAAATTTTGAAATTATCAAAAAATATTTAGTTCGATACGTTCGACTAAACGTTTTTTTAAAAAATCCCAAAAATTGTGTCCCTGCAGCAAGAAATATTCTAGAAAGTCTCTTCGGGAGCAAATTTTCGTCGTTCCAATCGTAAATTTCGCTGCCAATTCCGTTAGAAACGAAAAATACTCCCAAAATAACGAAAATTTTGAAATTATCAAAAAATATTTAGTTCGCCGTGTTCAACAAAATATCGACGATTTTCAACAAATTTTTATTTCCAGTGCAACAACAATGCACAATGGGAGCGCATTCCTTAAAAAATTTATGGAAAGGGAGGAGATCAATGCCCGGCGGAGGTTGTCCGGGATGCCATTGATTTTTTTCTTCTCGTTTTTCGGTACCTCGGGTGTCAATATTGTAAAAAAAAAAAAAAAAAAGAAAGAAAAAAAAATACATTTATGGCAACGTGTGATGTGTTAGGCGGCGGGATCAGAGTTCAGCATTTTCCCGAGCGTCATAAATTTCTAGTTACGTTTTTATTTTCTATTATTTCTCTTTCGTCAATTATTTCGTTGCTCACACGTCTCTTTTCTCCATTTTTCAATCTGCCTCGTGAATTTCACGCCTTTAGCTCCATTCTCCCGGAAATACCGACTTTGGAGCATAAAAAGGTTCGGCGTGAGTGCAAAAATCAAAGAATCCGTGTTTCCGTTGAGTCGTGGAGATTAAACACAAGTTCTGGCGCCACGATCATAATAATATGTACAAAGTAACGGCAAAATCATCAGACACCATTTTTCCAAGATAATCTTCAGCATTTTGCGCAGCATCGTATTTTTAATGTTCAAAAAAAAAAAAAATTGACAAAGTTTCAGCCTCTGGTAATCGAGCTACTCGGTTCTTCGTAAAAAAAAAAAAGGAAATTCACGTATTCCTCTCAAACCTGCTTTTTCCCGATTTCTTTTCAGATCTCCAAAAATCCAAAAATTATCCTCTGGCCACGAACCCACTTTTTTAAATTTAAATTTTTTTTTTTTTTTTTCTAAAGAAAATTAACAAAAAGGGGCTTTGGGA
>JBAJMU010000003.1:19995592-20013125 GCA_037952995.1 Hyposoter didymator
TTTTCGAATTTTTATTCCCACGACTCCGTCAAATATTTTTTCACGTTTTTTTATTTTTCTCGAAAATTACTCAAAACGAATGTGCCCATAAAAATATCAAGGATCCCAAAATTTTCGATCAATTAACGAAAAACCCGGAAACTCGTTTCTATTTTTCTTGCGTACGATAAATCGTCACGTGGGGAGTGTTCGGTATTTCCGCAATAAGGTTCGAGAGTATTTTCAAGATTATACGATTTTTCTTAAAAATGAACGAGAGAAAAAAGGATGGTGAGAAATTTTGTAAAGATTCCCATGAGGAACGAGCCAGGGACGATTTTTCATGGCGAAAACGAAATCGACGTCGATAACTAATCGAAAGATTGGAAATCAGCAAAAAAAAATCGATCGAGACTCGAAATAGTTGACGAGAAATGAAAAAATACGATTTTTCAAGGCGGATTGTTGGGACGAAAATAATCAACTCGATTGTCGTAATGAACCGGGCGATTAATATCATTTTTATAGAGAATTCGTAAGAATCTGATAAGATACGATCGCGGTTACGTGTAATTTTGATAACGATTCTGAACAGCGATGATATTTATTTTTTGAATTTATTTGGAAGGCGGTGCCGCGCGTAAAAACACGTTAAAGACACTCGAGATGGCGATACGTGGCCCCTCCCGTCCGCAGTGGTCTTTAACCTGTAGGATCGTGAATTTTTCTACCGCGTAAATCGAGCCCGAAATGGAGGCGAATGCTAAACAACGAATCGAGCTCATTTTGAAGTTTTTTCAAGTTTTTTAAAATACTAGCCGGAGGGGCAAACGTTGTTCTGTCGTATGAATTATTTCTAGTGAATATTTCGAGGTACGAAAAATATACGAAAAAATTAGAGCGATTGGACGATTTTTTGGAAAACTCGGATTTTCGAAAATTCGAAAAATCGTAAAATTTTTAGCGTTCAACCGATATTTTTTAAATTCGATAACAACCTTTCTATTATGATATTCTATTTATACAAAAAACATTAGTAACGAATCTTGAAATTTGCGCAAATTAGATCGATGACGAGCTTTTTTGAAAATTTCGTAAAATTCGAATTCTTTAAAATAATTTTGACAATTTTCACAGAAAGTAAAGAGAAAGTACAGACTCGTACACGATATCTCACAAAATTTGGAGCGGTTGAACGATTTTTTGAAAAACTCAAATTTTCGAAAATTCGAAAAATCATAAAATTCAAACCGTTCGACCGATATTTTCCAAATTCAGTACAAACCTTCCTATTATGATACTCTATCTATAAAAAAAAATTTAGTAACAAATCTTGAAATTTGCGGAAATTAGAGCGTCGAAACCTTTTTTCGAAAATTTCAAAATTCCCTAGAATTCGTATTTTTCTAGCAATTCCAACAAAATTATCAGAGAACGAAGAGTTCGTATAGATAAACATCTGTGCGAAACGGGGGCCCTGTAGCTCAAACCGTTCTCGAGTTACGAACGTTTGAATTTTACAGTCCCAAAACACACACACGGCCATTTTTTCTAAATACGATTTTTCGATGTTTTGGGACATTTTCAACAAATTGACATCGAAAACTGTCTAAAAAAAAAAAAAATCACTAAAATCGATCGAGTCGTTTCGAAGTATTGCGAGCACACTCCCCCGACACGAGATTTTCACCCAAAAAGATAAAAAACACCCTAAAAGTAGTAAACGATCGTAATGATCGAGTGGAAATGGTAAATATTGCTCACCATAGCTTTCTCCTCTTTGGTCAGCTGCCACGGGTCCTGTCCGGCAATTTGCGAAGAATACATCGAGAATGATGAGTAAATACTATCGTCCGTCATAATTGGGCAAAAATTAGAGTTGGGCACTAGTTGCGACATTCCTCGGAGACTGAAACGTCGGTATTTTGTTTTTTGGGCTCCTCGGTGACCGGAGATTGCGAACTAGCCAAATATTCCGGTGGCGCAGTCGGAGGTTCGGGTTTGGGATGACAACAGCAGAGACAACACAATTCTACAACTAGGGCAGAGCAGTCAATACACCCTGCTTGAAAACACACCTCCTCCATGTGTTTCAAATTTCGCGATTTTTCGGATTCACAACTAACCTGTTCCACTGATAAATTCAAAAAAACCGTTGCGGCCTTTGTTTCCTCGAGAAAAAGAAACGAACCGAGCAGCCAGAACGATCGATCAACGAGAAATATTTGTTTCGAGCTCTTTGCCGAAATAGTACGTTGCTAATCGAACGCGCGCAATACGCGTGGATGCCGAGTGCGTGTTGACTGAACGACGAGTCAACGTGACTGGCTCGCTATATACACTGCGTGAGTAACGTCCGNACTGATAAATTCAAAAAAAAAAAAAAAACGTTGGGGCCTTTGTTGTCGTACGAGAAAAAGAAACGAACTGAGCAGCCAGAACGATCGATCAACGAGAAATATTTGTTTCGGCCTCTTTGACGAAATAGTACGTTGCTAATCGAACGCGCGCAATACGCGTGGATGCCGAGTGCGTGTTGACTGAACGACGAGCCAACGTGACTGGCTCGCTATATACACTCCGTGAGTAACGTCCGTGGAGAGCAGCAGCGGCGCGCGCAGCTCTACCCCCACCACGCGGCTCGCGGCTCGTACAGCGCGCGGCGCGCGCTGCCCCCACCACTCGCTCGCGGAACCTCGAGCGGACTAGAGCGGGAGAAGCGCGCTGCGGGCTAACAAACTTTTCCAGTTCGCGCGTACAGTCGTGGCCAAACATTACGAAATTTCGGGGTTTTTACACCTGTAGATTGAACATTTCCTAGAAGTAGTTTTTATCGAATGTTGTAAAAGTTTTTTTTTTCCGGAATTTGCGATTGGATTAAATAAATGAAATAAAATTAAGTCGCGTTAGCAAACAGCTGAATTCTTTGGAAATGGCTTTTCTGTACCACTCGGTATTTCGATTTGTTGGAAAAATACGTTTAAGGACGTTGTATCGCGAAGACCGAATCTCAATTTTTTTTTTTAGTTAATAAATAAAATTTCGAAAAAATTTGACGACAGATTTTTTCGAAAAAATAAATAAAGCTTCTTCGATGTTACACAAAAGTGTAGGCAAAGTTTCAAGAGGCTTCACCATTTAGAAATCGAAATATTTAATGTCGAAAATTGCAACTTTTTATAATTTTCGAAATTTTCGAAATTTTTATAAATAAATAATAAATATCATTTATTATTATTTAATTATATCGAAAATCGCAATCGCATTATTTAATGATGTCGAAAATTGCGACTTTTGATAATTTTTAAAATTTTTATAAATAAAGAATAAATATAATTTGTTATTATTATTATAAATATAATTATTCATTATTATTTAATTACATAACATAAAGAATAAAATCCTTTTCTTTCTTCTTCTTTTTTCAAATTTTTATAAACTCTAAATTTAATTTTTAAATATTTTTTTTTTAATTTTGAAAAATAAAAATTTCTTTTTTTTTTTTTAATGATTTCGTAGCAAAGAAATAAGTTTTGTTGCATTCCCACGTTGCAAACTTGAACGTCATCCTCAGGACAAATGAAAATAAAAAAATGGGCATCCGAGGGACGTTGCTGAATAGATCGCGACGTTTTTCGATCGTAATTATTAATCGAGTTTTTTGTTGTGACTGTAAAGAGCGAACGTAGAAATTTCACTTGGACGGTATTGGTATGACGTCACAGAGAGTAAAAATCTCGCGCGGCGGTTGGCTCGGGATCGTCCAAGAGGCGACCTTAGCTCATAAACGGGACGCGGATCGACTCGATGCTTTGCTTATAATTCTCTGACGTCCGTGAGAGAGAGCCGACTCACACTTTTTCGTAGAACGATTAGGAGCTCGTGGAACGAGATCCCCGTTTCGAAGTACTTCTCGATATATGAGAGACTCGAATAACGCACGAAAACTCGTCGGCCTAGTGCGCCCCGATTACGACAAGACTTTATTCGTGGAATTTTTCATATTTTTATATTTCTCAAGTCTCTCCAAATTGACCCAAAATTTTTTTTCCTCCTGGCTCCTCGTCCATTGCGTAATTATTTTCTTCTTATCGCCAAAAATAAAATTCAGCGTCTATTCGAACAAAATCCATGAGCTGTATCGTCGAAAATTAATTTCTCAATAAAAAAAAAAAAAAAAATTGTTTTTTTTTTTTTTTTTATAATTCCGATAAACCGAGAAAAAGAAAATTCTGAGTCTATTCGAAGGAAATTCATGAGCTGTATCGTCGAATTAAATGAAAAACATTAATTTTTCAATAAAAAAAGAGCAAAAAAAATTGTGTTTTTTTATTTGTTTATTTTTTTTTCCTTAAAATTCCGATAAACCGAGAAAATTTGATGAGATTTTGTTCAACGACTTTGCAACCGAGTCCCATGTGTTTTTCGGGAAGGCGTTGATCTCGGTTTCGGTTTCTATTTCGAATGGGAATTCCCTACGTTACGTTAGTCACGTGGCACTCTTGCAGACTCGGTGAATCTTTTGTTCTTCGTCGATAGAATTAAAAATACACGCTCATTATTATGTCGTTAATTTTTTTTTCTCTGGAATGACAATGATGTGAAAAACTAATACGACGTGCTTTTCTTTAACTTTGTTTTATAATTCGATCAAAATTCAAGGTCGTCCCTCGATTTTTTTCTATTTTCGGTAATTTTTCGATTTTTCAAACGAAATTTATTCAATTTTTTTAAAAATGCAAGAAATTTTTTTTTCGTCAATCGAAAAAAGCGAATTTGGCTTCGTTGGAATAGCAAAGATTTAAAAAACTAATACGAAATCCTTTTTTTTTTAAATTCATTTTATAAATCGCTCAAAATTCAAGGTCGTCCCTCGATTTTTTTTCTGTATTCGGTATTTTTCGATTTTTTAAACGAAATTTATTCAATTTTTTCAAAAATGCAAGAAATTTTTTTTTCGTCAGTCGAAAAAAGCAAATTTGGCTTCGTTGGAATAGCAAAGATTTGAAAAACTAATACGAAATCCTTTTTTTTTAAATTCATTTTATAAATCGCTCAATATTCAAGGTCGTCCCTCGATTTTTTTTCTGTATTCGGTATTTTTCGTTTTTTCAAACGAAATTTATTCAATTTTTTTAAAAATGCAAGAAATTTTTTTTCCAATCATTCGAAAAAAGCGATTTTGGCTTCGTTGGAATAGCAAAGATTTAAAAAACTAATACGAAATCCTTTTTTTTTAAATTCATTTTATAAATCGCTCAAAATTCAAGGTCATCCCTCGATTTTTTTCTATATTCAGTATTTTTCGATTTTTCAAACGAATTTTATTCAATTTTTTCAAAAATGCAAGAAATTTTTTTTTCAATCATTCGAAAAAAGCAAATTTGGCTTCGTTGGAATAGCAAAGATTTAAAAAACTAATACAAAATTCTTTTTTTTTTAATTCATTTCATAAATCGCTCAAAATTCAAGGTCGTCCCTCGATTTTTTTCTGTATTCGGTATTTTTCTATTTTTCAAACGAAATTTATTCAATTTTTTCAAAAATGCCAGAAAAAATCGAATTTGGCTTCTCTGGAATAGGAAAGATTTGAAAAATCAAGAGCCACGAACAAAGCACCCGATTGGTCGGTATTGACGAGGTGAGTGTTTTTTTTTTTTATAAACCTTATCAGCAGGAAGGCTGATACGATAATTGTAACAAATCGTTCTTTATCGGAGCACGATGTTGACATTGTGAAGTCATCGTTCTACAATCCCACCGAGAATCTTTTTTCTTTCATCACAAAGACGTGCTTCGCTAGTAACACAAACAGGCAGCAGCAGCAGCAGCAGCAGCAGCAGCGAACGGTATCGACTTTGTGTGTTTTCAGGTCAAAACGACGTGGCGATGGGACAATGAAAAATGCCAAAGATTTATTGCCTTGTTTTCGACACTCGTAGTGATTTTAAAATGTAGAGACACTGAGGGGCGACGAATCCGCACGTCTTTGGGTCATTTTGGCCCGGAAGGTTATTGTCCGTGAGGTTTATAACCTCGTGCCAACGTAGATTCGACCTGAGACGTCTAATGACAAATTTACGACCCTGCGGCTCCTCGAGAGCCCGAACCTTCACTAGGGATAATCGAAAAACTTTTTATTTCCTGACTCATTCACTGTTTGTACGAAAAATCTCACGGAGAGATAAAAATGTCATTAGGAAAACCTCCCGCCGCACTTTTCCGATAATTCTCCATTAAATTTTCGTTTTTCGAGAAAATTTCAAATTTTCCGAACGAAGTTGCTGCCAAATGCTTTTTCCCTGATCGTACATCATTAAAGTTTGTAGTACGACGAAATATAGCTCCGAAATAATTATCGTAATTCCACGTCGTTCGATTCTCATTCAATCAACGATTTCCCCATTAATTCTTAATTTTTTAATCAATTAATTGAATTTTAATTAATTATTTATTCGAAATTAATCAATTAATAATTAATTATAATTAGTATATTGAAAGATAATCAAAAAATTGGTTTTTTCATTCATTTAAAAAATCACTCAACGAATTTCCAATTAATTCTTAATTTTATAATCATTTAATTAATTATTTATTCGAAATCAATCAATTGATAATTAATTATAATTAGTGTATTGAAAATTAATGGAAAAATTGTTTTTTCATTAATTCTAAGAATTAATCAACGATTTTCCAATTAATTAGTAATTTTTTTTGTGAATTAATTAATTTTTAATCAATTAATTATTCAAAATTAATCAATCAATAATTAATTATAATTAGTGTATTGAAAATTAATGGAAAAATTGTTTTTTCATTAATTCAAAGAATTACTCAACGATTTTCCAATTAATTATTAATTTTTTTTATCAATTAATTAATTTTTAATTAATTAATTATTGAAAATTAATCAATCAATAATTAATTGTAATTAGTGTATTGAAAATTAATGGAAAAATTGTTTTTTCATTAATTCAAAGAATTACTCAACGATTTTCCAATTAATTGTTATTTTTTTTATCAATTAATTAATTTTTAATTAATTAATTATTCAAAATTAATCAATTAATAATTCATTATAATTAGTATATTGAAAATTAATGAAAAAATGGTTTTTTCATTAATTTAAAAAATCAATCAACGATCACCAATTTCGAGTTCTGAACCATCGCGACTAATTGAGCGACAAAATGTCTCTGGAAAAACTATAAATTCAATAATTTCGTTAATTTCGTTGAGACAATTGGGAAACTTTGCTAATGGAGCTTTTTGAGGCTCTAAACGTCGTTCCATCGGATTCTGACAGCAGCCAACTCGATCGCAGTTTATTGCACCGCTGTGCATCGCGTCTCTTTTTTTTTTATCTCCTCTCGGTTAATATCCGCTCGAACTAACGACGCGAACCTTGATTTCAACCTTCGTTACGATAGACGCAATTCGCGACATTGTCAATGCGTATACGAGACTGTCGCAAGGTCATCGAGAGTCATAAACAACGTTCTCATCGACTGCATCGACACGTCGATACATCGGTGCGAAAATATCATGTCACGCTGTTTGTTGTCGCACCGACGAATCGGCTCGACCGATTTTTATGAAATTTTTAGCTTCCTCATTGAAAAAGCTCTGCGAGGACGAAATTTTTTTTATTCTTCCAGATTTCAATGTCAATGTGCTTGAATATGCAATATTTACTATTTCCGCTCGATCATTACGATCATTTACTACTTTTAGGCTATTTTTTATCTTTCTGGGTAAAAATCTCGTGTCGGGGGAGTGTGCTCGCAATACTTCGAAACAGCTCGATCGATTTTAGTGAATTTTTTTTTTTTTTAGACAGTTTTCGATGTCAATTTGTTGAAAATGTCCCAAAACATCGAAAAATCGTATTTAGAAAAAATGGCCGTGTGTGTGTTTTGGGACTGTAAAATTCAAACGTTCGTAACTCGAGAACGGTTTGAGCTACAGGGCTCCCGTTTCGCACAGATGTTTATCTATACGAACTCTTCGTTCTCTGATAATTTTGTTGCAATTGCTAGAAAAATACGAATTCTAGGGAATTTTGAAATTTTCGAAAAAAGGTTTCGACGCTCTAACTTTCGCAAATTTCAAGATTTGTTGCTAAATGTTTTTTTGTAGATAGAGTATCATAATAGGAAGGTTTGTACTGAATTTGAAAAATATCGGTCGAACGGTTTGAATTTTATGATTTTTCGAATTTTCGAAAATTTGAGTTTTTCAAAAAATCGTCCAACCGCTCCAAATTTTGTAAGATATTGTGTACGAGTCTGTACTTTCTCTTCACTTTCTGTGAAAATTGTCAAAATTATTTTAAAGAATGCGAATTTTACGAAATTTTCAAAAAAGTTCGTCATCGATCTAATTTGCGCAAATTTCAAGATTCGTTACTAATGTTTTTTTTATAACTAAAGTATCATAATAGAAAGGTTATTATCGAATTTGAAAAATATCGGTTGACCGCTAAAAATTTTATGATTTTTCGAATTTCCAAAAATCCGAGTTTTCCGAAAAATCGTCCAACCGCTCTAATTTTTACGTACAATTTCAATGCGCAAGTTTTCTCAGACGCGATTATCGGAAAGCCTCGAAAAATCGCGTAGAAACACCAAAAAATGCGAGTAAGTTCCCCCAAAAACAAAAAGTCCGTGTTGTTGTCCTCGGCCACGGAGAATCTAACCTAAAAGTCCCCGAAATGGCGGTGGCGCTGCTGCTCGCGCGCTACGCCCCTGGCGACACGCGAAAACCATATCTATACTTTGGCCGAACGTGTTTTTATACATATATCTATGAACGGCATAAACTTTCGAGCTGTGGATTGCGTCATCGCTCACTCATGTAGCAACGTACGAAGTACGTCACCGCGAGAGAGTGAAAAATAGTGCGTTTGCGAATTGGACGTTGAAAGAGCAGCAGGGCGAAAGGAAAAAATGGAGGAGAAGAAAAAGATGGTCGGAGGATTTTTTACTTACGTTCGATGGCAGGGCCGCTGAATTAGCGATATTGGAAAGAAAGTCGTGGCTGACGCGAGAGCTCTGCGATGTCCCGCTGTCGCTCGACACGCTCGAGCTGTCGTACAGAACGTCCGACACGTCTAATTTCATAATTTCGTTTTGGGCGTTAGTTTTATCGAGTTTTATCGAAAAATCAAGTTTCGAGCTTTCTGTCGCGCGATCTTTTTCGATTTCGTGCACTTTCGTTACTAAAAACAACTCGACCGAATCACGAGGTGTTGTTTTACGAGGAAAATGTCTCGCGGATGCGCGAGTTAGTATCGCTTTGTCGCCTAGCAGCGCGCTACGTGCGCCAAACCTTGTCTCTCTCGAAACTACTCGCTTGAAATATTGCTACAGTATGCGTTTGCTTTCGAGCAGGCGATGATGGCGTCGTGTGTGTGTGTGTGTGTGTGTGAATCGTTTGTGCGATGAGTCATACGTGGGGGAATACCTCCCTCGCGGGCCTGCTCGGTCGTAGGGGTTCGCGAGCGATTGCTCGTGCGCCGCCGCGCGCGAGGGCCAATCAGGGCCGAGCGTTAGCGAGCAGTAACGTACGCGGGGGTTCCCCGAATGTGGCGCGTTTCCGGGGCACCGAGAATTCCATTTTTTTCATCCGAATCGTTAATTCCTTTCCTAAAAGCCTCGCAGAATCTTCGAAAATCGTTTTTTCAACTTTTTCACTCGATTTCTCGATCTTTTTGTTGACATAGGCCAAAATTTTTTTTTTCATTTTTTTTTTTTTTCTTTCGATCTCGTTACTCATCAGCTGGACGCCCCAAAACCACGTGTTTCGCTCGTGCCCTCTCACTCTCTCTCGGCTGCTCTAACGAAATTTCCGAGAAGCCAGCGATGAGTCATTGGGGAGCCAGCTCTCGCGTGGGTGAGCGCACCGCACGGGATTCGCTCGCAAAACCCGCTACTCCGCGCTGCCGTGTATCGAACCAAACTCCTCGGACTTGCCCCCGCCCCGCCGCCGCAATGACTCATCGCTTTATTATCCTCTCCGTCATATTTGCGGCTACTAACGGTCGTACCGATCACTGCTGCGCCGCCGACAGGCACTGGACCGTGATCTGGACGAAAAGAGAGAAAGCGAGAACCGCGTGAAGAAAGAAATGAGCAGGTCGAGGATTATGAGTCTTTGCAGGTGTTGAGCCTGTCGGAGCGTGCTCGACCGAATTGTCAATAGAAATGCTTCCCCCCTCCCCCGCCTCTGGAAACACGAGACGATGTTTTGAAACTGAAAATTCAACAAAACGATAAAAAAACATCGATTATCGGTACACAACGCAAATTTCTCACCAACTTCAACAATTTCGTCGTGTTTTCGTAATTTTTTGAATTATCTTCGGTCCTTCGGACTCCCTAACCTTCAAAATTTCTCGAGACATCGATACCGATTTATTTTTTAATTAAAAATGGAGTTCGACGGCCATTACGTCGCTCGATGTATTTCTTAGGAACGAAAATACGAATAAACACTTTGTTTTGGTGGCAGGGAGACATATCGATCGGGAAACGACATTTTTCAGAGAATAAAGAATAAAAAGTCGCCTGGTTATCGGACCCTTCGATCTATATGGTAATTCGATTCCGCTTGCCAACCAAAACACATGCTACGAAAGGTGCTCGCAGGGGGAAAGGGAAACCACACTCGGAAAGCCCGAATTCTCCGCAGCGTTTCTCCCGGAGCCTTTTTGGCTAAATTCTCCGATAAATTACGTACAATTTTAACCGCCATTTTTCTATCGCTGTCCTAAAGTTCCGAAAACAAAAAAAACCGATAGATACAGAAGTGCGGCTTGCCCAAAAATGGAGATTAATTTTTTTTTGCAAAATTTCAAACAAAATCCTCGTAAAAAACATCGCGTCCCAACTGGCACCAAAGATGGCGGCCAAACAAGCGATTTGAGATAATCTAATCCGTTTAAAAACACACACACGCGTAGCGATCGAAATAGCGCAAGAGAATTTGATATCCAATGTTGTGCATACATGCCCCCAATATATTTGACAAACAAAATTCACCCAGCGATGTTATCGCTTCGCTACTCGACTCTATCCACCAAAAAGGTGTCCCCGGAGTGACGAACGAAAGAAATATTCTAAAAAACATGGCGAAATCCTGAAAAACAAAAAAAATCGCGAAACGTTTGTCTCCAGCGCCCCTGGTGGCCAAAAAATGAACTACGCTCCACGGCAGCCAATCAGGAGCGTTCATACGAAGGAAAAGGGCTACAGCGCCATCTTCTTCGTCTCTCGAGCAACTGGTCGAAAAAAAAACGACTCGGCTCATTTCTTCTTGCAATTTTCACGCGATTCACGATCTTCCCAGAGACAAATTCGATTTTCGGGACTCCCGGTACTTTGTCAACAGATCCAGCACGCGGTATCGATGTTTTTACCACGTGACATCGAATCGACGTGTAGCCATTATCTAGCAATCGAATCAAAACTATGGAACGTACTGCGTGCCAATACCAAACACACACATAAAAAAAAAACATATGCACACGTTCTGACGCAGCTGTCGGATTGTATTTCGCCGATTATGGTAAACGAAGGAGACGAGAAGTTACGAGAAAATACGTTTGGAGTACGCGCGTATGTGATATCAACATTCACCGCAAGTTTATACATCGCGCTCGCCAACAAAGTCTGCAAATTTGCACAATATCGAAACTCGCGCGCGCGCATCGCACACGATTTTTTTTNTTTTTTTTTTTTTTTTTTTTTTTTTTTTTTTTTTTTTTTTCGTTGGATAAAAAAATCCCTCTCCTTCGTTCGTTTTGTACGTGTGCAATGTTCGAGAAGAAAAGTTGCTGCTCTGGGAAAATAATACTAAGCGGCCAACGTCCTTGAGCTAGCTTCTCCATACCGACCAAGGACTCGCTGCCTTGTCGACGACTACAGGGCCCAAAACTACGTCATTACGTATATACGCTCGCGTCGTTACTAATACCGACGCTCTGCGCGTCCGATAGATAAACTATTGGAAATAGAGGAGAAAATCGCGCCTGGAATGTCATTGTCACGACTTGACGATTTATCTTCGATCTATAACGATTTTAAAAAATTTTTTTTTCTTCTTTCGATTCGATACTCGGTCAAGAGCGCCGCCATTGTTGTTTCCATTGACTCGATCGGCTCTCGTCCATTTACAAAAACCCCTGGACGCGTTTTTGAAATTTGAGGTTGGAGATCGGAAGCTGGACGGGGGACCGATTTTTTTTCACGCTCGTTTTTAAACTCGGAATTTTGGTAACTTGGAATTTGTGGAAAAAAAACGGATTTTTTTATCGATTTTCAAGCGAAATCGATCGAGACATGAAGAAAAATCGTTTTCGAGAGTTTTCTTATGAAAATTTCATGTAAAAATCGGTAAAAAGAGTTTTTTGTTTTATTGGCATCGGAAAATATTGAGATTTTAAAAAATACAATTTTTCCGATCGATTTTCAAGCCAAACCGATCGAGACATGAAGAAAAATCGTTTTCGAGAGTTTTCTTATGAAAATTTCATGTAGAAATCGGTGGAAAGAGTTTTTTGTGTTATTGGCATCGGAAAATATTGAGATTTAAAAAAATACAATTTTTCCGATCGATTTTCCAGCCAAATCGATCGAGACATGAAGAAAAATCGTTTTCGAGAGTTTTCTTATGAAAATTTCATGTGAAAATCGGTGGAAAGAGTTTTTTGTGTTATTGGCGTCGGAAAATATTGAGATTTAAAAAAATACAATTTTTCCGATCGATTTTCGAGCAAAATCGATCGAGACATGAAGAAAAATCGTTTTCGAGAGTTTTCTCATGAAAATTTCATGTAAAAATCGGTGGAAAGAGTTTTTTGTGTTATTGGCATCGGAAATATTGAGATTTAAAAAAATACGATTTTTCCGATCGATTTTCGAGCCAAATCGATCGCGATCCCAACAAAAATCGTTACCGAGAGTTTTCTCACAAAAATTTAATGTCAAAATGAATAAAAAGAGTTTTTCGTTTGGCTCGCATCGAAAATATTGAGAACAGACAAAAAGTCACGATATTTTATACGATCGACTAAACCATCTGCAGATTTCTTCGTTTCTTCGCAGTTCAGATTCCTCCGCGTGGTGAAAATCATAAAAAAGCAGGAACACGGATTGCCCATATCGCGTTGGTAAACGTAAAAATGACGTTTTTCCTTCAAAGTTCCATCTCGGCGTGGTATTTCGAAAGAAAACGTTCACGAACCCGAGAAAAACGTGAATCGTGACGTTGATTGCTTTTTACTCTCGAGGATAGTCGCCGCTATAGCGATCGCTAATATTTTCAAGGCTGAGAAAAATCTTCGCGAATCGTTTCCATGTCCGCGCGCTCTGCCGCGAATAAAGAAACAGAATCGAGTGTGTTGCAGCTACGCGTTCGCCGTTATTCATTCTTTGTGTCATAAGCGCCAACTCGTAGTTTGTCACGTCGAAATGGAAAGCAGTGACGCTTACGTTTCCGGACTTAATCTTATCGCCACGCTTTATTGCGAGATCCGCTCGAATAAAAGCACGAACGAGATACGAAAACGCGAGCAAATTATCGCCAACAAAAGGCTGAACACACGCCAGTGCTGCGCCACATCGGTAACAAAGTAAAAAAGCGCGCGAACCTGGTGGCGAAACCTCGAACTATAGAAAAACGAATTTTTCAAGTTTCATTGTCAAATTTCCAGGATGTCGCGTATTTTTTTACAATTTTCTGAATCGCATCAATAATTTCGATTTAATGGCAAATTTGGAGAAATTTTTCGGAAATTTATTTCCCATTCTCGTTTAAAAATCGTACGCGAGAAAAATTCTAACCTCTTCGCCCCTCGACATCGGGCGACCACGTGACTTTTCGCTGCACAAAAATATTCCCTAGTATTCAATTTTTTTTGTAAACATAAAACGCACGTGCTGATTCGTATGTGGGAATGAGAAAATGGCGTCATTCGACTCGAAACTCGTGCACGTCGCGTTTTTCCCTCGCGAATGAAAAAAATATAGAAAACGCAAAATCTGCGCGTCGTTTTTCTCCAGACCACGCAGTATGGGTTTCGGATTTTTTGCTGATAAAGCTGCAAGACGTTTGGGTAACGCGAGAATCGTTAAAAAATGAAAAAAAAAAAAAAATGTTACGACCATAAATAACAATGAACGTGTGCTGCGGACTCTGTACCGCAGCTGCGAGCGATCGAGAGAGAAAGAAAAAGAGAGGCGCGGACAAAGATGGCGCACGGGTCGCGCGCGCGTTTATATTTATTTCATATATTTGAGCAAAAAGAAAGAAAAATATGAGTCAAGCTCGCAAGACAAGGGAGACGCGGACACGCGCGTTATATTTTCACTCTCCAACGAGCACGTGTGCTCCGGCTGACTTTTCTATTGCGCGAATATAGCTCGACCAAACAAAGAATGCATTAGCCAGAGACTCTCCAACATGCGCACTACTCCAAAGATTATCCCTTATATAGAGAGAAACGACTCGAGTCGTTTCGCCTGTATTTATGTCCCGTATAATGCCTGAGCACGTGGACTTTCCGCGTTTCTTTATTCCCCTCAACAGGAGCCATTATCTCTGGCACGACACGACTACAATTTCCGGGCGCCATGTTTTGATGATTGATTCTTATAAATCTCGACGAAAGAAATCGAAAATGTTGTGCAACATTTTTTCATATTGTTAATATTTTTCGAGATATTCGATTTTTTAAATTGCTCGATTTTCTAGTCGTTTTTTTTTGGCTATTTCAAAAAATTTCCCGGCGCGATGTTTTAATGATGGATTCTTGTTAATCTCGACGAAAGNTCAAAAACTTTCCGGGCGCCATGTTTTGGTGATTGATTCTTGTGAATCTCGACGAAAGAAATCGAAAATGTAGAGCAACATTTTTCCGTATTGTTGATATTTTTCGAGATATTCGATTTTTTAAGTTGCTCGATTTTCTAGTCGTTTTTTTTGGCTATTTCAAAAAATTTCCAGGCGCGATGTTTTAATGATGGATTCTCGTTAATCTCGACGAAAGAAATCGAAAATGTGGAGCAACATTTTTTCATATTGTTGATATTTTTCGAGATATTCGATTTTTAAGTTGCTCGATTTTTTAGTCGTTTTTTTTGGTTATTTCAAAACTATGGACGTTGGACTAAAACGTCCCGTACAAAAGATGTAGAGAATGTGAAAATACATGTTTGTCAACCCTGAAAACCAAAAAAAAAACAAAATTGTGATTATTCTTTAAAAAAAGTGAATTCTTGTCTTCGGCGCGTCCACCAACCCCGGGAATCCCGCTCCCGATCCCCTGTGCAACGGGTCACCATTTTGCCACCAACAAGTGGCTCCCTCCCCCCGATAATCGGTTGGAAAATCGTTTCTGAATGAATCTGGCGAAGCAGCGAATACATTCCAATCGCAAACACATCATCGACTCTTTTCGCACAATTACGAATGCTGATTGCAACGATAATGACCGGCGGACTCGGTCTCGCGTCCTCTTTCGAGAAAATACAAACGACCGAGCGTGCGCGAGACATAACCTCGCGGATTTTAACCCCTTTTTCCTTTTGTCGTATGAAAAATTGAATAACGAAAGTTTCCGAGTGTATTCAAACGAGTATCGAAGAAAAAAACTCATTGTTCGATTTTCGTACAGTCCCAAAAAGCAAAACGTATAATTGAGCCATTAATCACGATGAAAACAACTTTTTTCTTTTTCTTTTCATTAATATCCCGTTAGGCTCGCTCGGGGATCGACGTGCTCGTCAAAATCCAAGTTTCGAGCGTCGGATTTTAACACAATGGCGAGAGTCGAGTTGTTTTTGAGTTCTAGGTATTCGATGCTCGCCTAAACGGGCACGCGAGTCGCTATTGTATGGTAAACACTGCCGACCATAACAATAGCCTCAGGTTGAGCCCTGCGCTCTTCAGATTGTACAATCGCCAAGAGACATCGATACAGGCAGTTTCAAAAATACTAAAAAAACTTTCCAAAGGGTCACGTGACCCGAAAAAAAGTTTCCGCCATTTTGTTTCTGCGCGATTTGTCGAGAAACATTTCGTTGACGACAAATCGCACAAAAATGAGTGAAAAAAAAGTTTCCGCCATTTTGTTTCTGCGGGATTTGTCGAGAAACATTTCGTTGACGACAAATCGCACAAAAGTGAGTGAAAAAAAAGTTTCCGCCATTTTGTTTCTGCGGGATTTGTCGAGAAATATTTCGTGGACGACAAATCGCACAAAAATGAGTAACAAAAAGTTTTTCCTGATATTTCCCAGAGTTTTCTCGCTTGAGGACGTTTCGAAGGTGATTTTTGAAGGAGACTGTATATAAAAAATGGCTACGTACCTTTCGGGAGGTGAGGCGATTAGTATGCGCCATCTGCATCGACACGCGCCGACAAAGAACAATATTAAATCTTCGCGTATTAAAATTCTCACGTAAAAATTCAGTGATCGAATAATTTGGGATTTTCCCGCAAGAAATCCTGCGATTATGAATAATTTATTTCGCCATTTAATGGCGAATTCATTTATTTAAAGTTCGGATTCGTTTTTTTTTCAAGTTTTTACCCGCAAAAGTTTGGGTTCCTTTTTTCAGTTTTTTCAACGCAAAAAAATTCATTATTTTTTTATTTTTTTATGAAAATATAAGAAAAAATAGAATTTTACGCGAAAAAGTTAGGATTTGTTTTTTTTTTTCAAGTTTTTTAATTAACCCGAAAAAGTTTGGGTTTTTTTCAAGTTTAAAAAATTTGTTTAACCAAAAAAAATTGATAATTTTTTTTTTCATGAAAATAAAAGAAAAAATAGAGAAAAAAGATAAACGAGACACGACGACGTCGTTTTGTTGTTGTTAATAAAAAATCTGTATTGTACTATTTCTACTGAGTACAGTCAGAATAAATTCTATATATAGGAAATGCTCTCTTACATCGAAAATTAAAGTTTTTACTATATAATACATTTCGTATATCTAAATATTTTAATTAAGTAAAAAAATTTTTTTATTAAATTGAGAAATAAATTAAAAATAAACAATAAAAAATCTTCCGCCCTCTCGTACGTTCGCTCTCCAGTTTTTCGACGTTTCGTGCACTCGAAAAAATGATGGGAAATAAAATTGGTTGCGTCAGACATGCGACGAGATTAAAATTGAAAAAAAAAAAAAATTAGAAACGCCTGCGACGAGATACGAGAGCGGGGAAAAAATTTACCGGTTTTGCGATTCTTTGTACGCGGCTCCTTTTCTGTAATTTTCTAAAGTTTGGGCTTTTTTTTAAATTTTTTTGAACGTCATGGAATATTTTTTTACTCTACCACCAAATCGAAGTGCTCGATTTCCTCGAACGTCTGGTTCAGATCCTTTGCCCAGTTTTCCAACTTCTTGTTCCTTTCCTTTTCGGCTTTGTTGATTTTTCGACGCTTCGGCGCCGCGCTTTCCGTCTGGTCGGACAAATTCTCCGGGTTCTCTTCGTCGGACTCCGAAAAGTGAAAACCCACCGCTCGTTTTCGCTTGTACGAATATCTCGG
>JBAJMU010000003.1:20013661-20045688 GCA_037952995.1 Hyposoter didymator
TTTTTTTTTTTTTTTTTTTTACCTGCTTGAAATGCTGCGGCTCGATATCCGCGAAAAGCTCGAATTTCATCGTCGTATCGTCTTCGATATTCGCCGATTTTTCGTGCAAGTCAAAAGTGTCGGAAAAGTCAACGGGATCGGGAATTTTTGTGGTTTTCGGTTTTTTCTTCTTTTCTGGCGATTTTTCCTTCGCCTCCGCCTCCTCCTCTATCCTCTCAATCACCGCCGTCGCCTCCTGATCGACAGTGGCCTTTGGGCGCATCGGCAAAAGGTGCTTCTTTATTTCGCCGACTGAGAATCTCGCGGGAACCGCGATTTTCGCTTTTTCGTCAATTTTTGTCAAAACCTTTTTTTCGGGTGGAACCGCAGAGCTCAATTTTTTTATCGGCGATATTTCCGACTCGGAATCTTCGTCGGAAACGTCGAAGCCAAAAGCGTTCTCGAGGTTGGAATCTTTGCACGTTTTCTTCGCCGGCTTGCCAGCTATCGGCGTAGAATGCGCGTCGTCGAAAATTCCGTGCAACGTATTTATTCGCGTACTTTTTGGCATTTCGTCGAGATTCAAAAAATTGTCGAGATTCGATTGTCGCAACACCCGCGAATCGTCCTCTGTGACCTGGATCACCGGATTTTGCATTTTCTTCGCACGCAACATCGCCAAAATCTTTTTTGGATCTTTCAATGGCGATTTTTCAAGATTTTTTGATGCCGATCTTTGCAGCGTTTTTAATGCCGATTTTTGCACATTTTCTGATGAAGAATTTTGCAGATTTTCTGATGATAAATTTTGCTGATTTTTTAATGGCGATTTTTGGACATTTTGCAGATTTTTCAATGGCGATTTTTGCAGATTTTCTGACGAAGAATTTTGCAGAATTTTTAATGGCGAATTTTGCAGATTTTTTGATGACGATTTTTGGACATTTTGCAGATTTTTAAATGGCGATTTTTGGACATTCTCTGACGAAGAATTTTGCAGATATTTAAATGGCGATTTTTGGACATTCTCTGACAAAGAATTTTGCAGATTTTTAAATGGCGATTTTTGGACGTTTTCTGACGAAGAATTTTGCAGATTTTTAAACGGCGATTTTCGGACATTTTCTGACGAAGAATTTTGCAGATTTTTTAGCGGCGATCTGTTGAGATTCTTCATCGGCGAATTGTTTAAATTCCCGAAGGGTGTTCGATTGAGAGACTTGAGAGGCGATCGTTTCGCACTGGACACAACGGGAAGTGAGTTTTCTTTGTCTCCGGGTGAGAAATTGATCGTGTCCCCGAGTTCGTTGCCGAAATTATCGTTGCTGGGTACAGAGAGTCTCGACAAAATGCTCGTGGACGTGGATTTAGGGTCCTGGACCCCGGGGGTTTCGATTTTTTCGCCTTTTTTCTCGATTTCTCTAGAAATTTGTTTCGCCGAGTCCGGGAGTCTCGAGGCGACGATTTCCTGGTCGTTGGGACGTGAAATTTCGTTTCCGAACTCGCGAGGAGCCTTTGTCAGGATTTTCGCGATTTTTGGCTCGATTTTCGTCTCCGGGACGTCGATCTTTTTCGTTTCCGCGGGCGCAATTTTTTCCGCAGCACTTTGAAGTTTCGTCGTAAAGTTGCGCACCTGCGGAGTGCTCTGGACGATATTTTTGACCCGCGAAAAATCCTGGAAGACGGGAGGTCGCCATGGGCTTCCGGGATCAAAGTTCTCGATGGCTTTGGTGATGGGAGAAATGGATTTGTTGAGCAACGCGTGACTGAGCATCGTCCTGAATTGCTTGGGAGGTCGCAAATGGTTTCGGGCTTTAGGCTCCGAGGATTTCGCCAGGATCGGGGTCGTCGTCAAGGTCAAACAATCGTTTCCTTTCAATTCTATGGATTCCAAGACTCGTGGCTTCGCTGTGGCTTCAGGTTTCGAACTTTTTTCCGAGACTTTTGTCAGGTTTTCGAGTTTCTTTGGAGGATCGACGATTTTTTCACTTTCCACCGGCGGCTCGTCGGTTTCTTCCGGGAAATTATCGATTTCCATTCGTTCCTGCGGTTTTTCCGATTCCCTTGAAACCGGTTGGTCAGTTTTTTGAATTTTCGCTTTTTCGCTCGTCGTTTTCGTCGCTTTTTTCGTCACAATTTTTTTTCTCACGTTTCTTTTTCGCTTTTTCGTCGGCAATTTTTCTCGCGAATCGTTGCTGTCGAACTTGAAATCGTAAACGGCGTTTTTGTCGCCGCACGAATCGTCTTCCGGTTTTAAAGATTTATAAACCGGCCCGGTTTTCTTTGGCTCGTCGTTTCCGGTTTTTGAGCTCGCAGCTTTCTTCTCGAGCATCGTTTCCTCGCAATAATTTTGCTGGCTCTTTCGAGGCCTCAAAACTTTTCGAGCGATTTGCTTTGCGAACGATTCCTGCAGAGTCGCTTGTCGCGAACGGAAAGAAACGCTCAAACGGGCTGTCCCGATATTTCGACGTTTCGCTGTCACCGTCTTTTTCACTGGCGAGCGTTTTTCGAGTTTCCGTTCCGACGCTTTCGTCTTGAAGAATTTTTTCTCCTCGACCGAACTCTTCGCAGAAGCTTTGTCAGGTTTCGCTCGGGATTCGCGTCGCGACGCTCGTTCCCCGAGTTTTTCATCCGATTCCGCATTCTCCTCGTTTCCGGCGACTTCCCGGGTGCCCAGACCCGAATCTACCGAAGTTTCTCTCGCGTGGACGACCTGCCGAGTCGCTTTTCTCGTCATTTCCGGTTTTGACGATTTTTCAATGTTTTTCGAGGATTTTACGATTTTTCTCGTTGTTTTCGACGCCAATGCGGCATTTCGAAGGCTCGAGCTTCGCGTGATCCCCGGGGAAACCACTTTTTCCACAGGATCTTCGTTTTCCTCCTTCAAAACCTTTTTCCTCCCAACTTTTGGCTTTTTCATGATTTCTGCCTCGCAATTCTCGGATTTTGAAGCCCCAACCAATTTTTCCATCGCCCTCGTCCCTCGTCTCGACGCTCTCGCCGGTTCCACGATTTTTTCGACGTCGGTTCGATTTTTTTTACGATTTTTTAAATTTTCCAGCGCCGCGTCCTCGCCATCGTTTTCCAATTTTCGTTTTTTCCTCGTTCCGCCAACGGAACTCGTCTTTTCAGTTTCCTCTTCGTCGTCTTTTCCTTCCGCAGCTTTGGATCCTCCGCCGCGAACGACTTTCGTCGATTTCGATGCGACTCCCGGACCCCCACCTTGTTTTATCAAAACATCAACTTTCAGGGCTTCCTCGTGTAAGTTTGTTCTGTCCCGCAGAACGACCGTTCGGCTCCCCGTTAAGCTTCTCAACCCAGAATTCAAATTACCTTTCGTCACGACGCCGCGCGATCCTTTGGAAGCCGCCGCCGCCGCTTGCGTCGCAGTCACGATTTTCTTTACGAGACTCTTTTTTGGCGACGGACTCAGCTCGTACTGGTCGGACGAATATTTGGGGTGCGGCTTCCGCGACCTTGTCGAGCGAACCATGATTTTTCGTTACAACTTTCGACTCGTCTTCTGAAACAATTTTTTCGATTTTTTAGCAAAATTCTATTTTGGTGGGACGACAAAACAATTTTTTTTCGAATTTTCAGCGAAATTTGATTTTTGGAGAATTTTAAAACGATTTTTTCGATGTTTTAGCGAAATTCCATTTTTGCGAGATTTTAAAACGATTTTTTCGATATTGTAGCGAAATTCTATTTTCGCGAGAACTAGAAACAATTTTTTTTTTGCTATTTTGTCGAATTTTATTTTTAGCGAAATTTTAGCTCGTTTTTTAAAAACAATTGAGTTCGATATTTGATTTGGAAAAAACTTGGATTTGTCGTCAAGAGCGAGAGACGCTGAGACGAAAAAAATGACGTTTGGTTTATCGTTGAAAAAGTATTTTTCAGGGAATTCTGGAAATTGCGCGTAAATGTCACGACGATGGCGTCGTGTGAGCGCGAACGCGAAGACTGACGAAAAACGGAAAAATCACGAAAATGTTGGCCGAGCGACACAGCCGGAGGCTCGGGGCTTGGGCGAACGCGTTAAAATGTTCGTTTTCAGGGGAAAACTGACAATTTTCTTTCAGAATTGCGTTTTTAACGAAGAAAACTGGCAAGTGCGAACATAACCTCAAAATCGTCGTAAAATTAACGAAAAGCTCTCACCTCATGAGTCTTCGCCTCGAAAGTCGAAAGGATTTCCGGAAGTTGATGTCCCAAGCTTAAGAATTACACGATTCTCGTCAAGATTTCGACTTTGTAAACTTTCCAGACGGTGATTCTCGCTCTCATAGTTTGTTTGTGCCAGCGAACCGCGCAAAACACCAAACGGCCATTTTGAACGGTCAGATGTTGTCTTTTTTTTTAATTCCTAGTTCAGCGATCGGTCGCCAGGGGCTGGAGCGCGAAATGCTGGAAAAGTAGAATCGTTTTGTTTCGGATTTCCAATAAAAAATCAGCGACAACGTCGTTATCACGTGAATTTGATCGCAAAGTGAAAATTCAAGAAATTCGTCACTCTTCTCGCGACGTTTCCACGTAAAAACTATTGCAAACTCTTCGTCACGCACCAAAGCTTGAAATCGTGAATTTCTGCGACGCTTGCGCACTTTCATTATTTTCCTACGAGCCCGCAATAATAATCATGATGCTGAAAGTGGAAAAGAGCAACAATAATAACAAACACGATGACGCAGCGTTCGCTGCGGGGGAATCGTGAACTAACAGTGGTTCGTGGCCGCGCAAGAGCGCTTCGCGATCTCGCCTGACGGATCCACAATAATGCCAATTGACAAGTGACATTTAGCAATGAAAAAAAGGCGCAGGCATCAAGAGACAAAGAAAGAAAAAAATCTGTTTGGCAAGTGAAGGTTTGGAAGGAGCGCGTAAGCAGCGAAATGGGCTCCCGCGGGTTCGTCCAATTTAATTAAAATTGACCTCTTTATTCGGGCGCGAGCGTGAATCACGCACACACCAACGAGCGCGAGAGAGTGAGTGACAGAGAGACATTTACACATGTCTACATATCTGCCTACGAATCCTATTCGGTGCACACGTTTCCGCGGAGCTTTCCTCTTCATAAAATAACGAATTTGACTGTGATAACAATTCTGACACGCGAATAATCGCGCGGATACTAAACCGTGCGGCTTTCCTCTACGAATCTCGACAAACGAATCTTCGTTCTCGTTCTCCCCACGAGCACGATCCCAACTTTCGAAAAGCTCGAAAAACAAATTCACAAATTTCATTGTCGTTCATAAAAAATCGTGAATCTCCGTTTTTTAGCGTAAATCGTAACTTTCCTCGTTAATTACGTCCGATCCCGAAAATTGACTCGTCGGCCTTGACCAGCGAATGTTGTGTTGACAAGCGATTTTTCCCCCCGTCGAAATTTCACTCCCGGGTCTCACAGACCCCAAAAATGTCGGAAAATTCGTCCGAACACGACGAGTGAAAATCACGCCCTCAAATTCATCAAATAAATAGAAATGGTCGCAGCTGGCGCGGCTGCGTTAATGGCCGCCGGCGAAAGCGGCTCTTCCAAAGGCAACGACGGCGTGACGTCGCAGTGCGAGCCTCAAAATGCTCAGCGAACGTGCTCCGACAATCAGGCCAAACGCAACGTCAAAGTGGAGAAACGAAGCAGCTTCAGAAATTGCGTGAGCAGCAAAACTGCCCCCATCAGAGAGACCAAAGCTTCCAGACTGCGCGCCGCGTCCATCGTCTCGCCGACCGGTTTGTTAAGAATTTTCGAAAAAAAACGAAAAAAATGCCGCTCGCCACATTTTTAACTGAATTTTTTTTTTTTTTCATTTCGTTCCGCAGAACCGACCGCCAGGAAGTCCGTCGGATCGGAAAACTCGTCTGCTGGGCTTCACACGGCTGCGAGCTCCACACGCAAAGTTGTGAGTTGGAAAGGATCTGAAATGATCGAATTTTGAGATTCTGGTGATGGATTTTTTGTGGTTTTTCTTTACGGGGAGCACACGGGTCTTTTAGACCCGGACGACAACTTTTTTTTGGAAATCTTGTTTTTTGGGAAATTTTATTTAGAAATGGGACAAATGCGAGGATTCTATTTTGGAAAAGTTCATTTTTAGCGTTCAGTTCCGAGGAAAAGCGAGAAAATCGCTGGCATTAAAAAAATAAATAAAATCCACAAAAAAAAATTGTTTACTCCTGAAAAAAGTTGATTCAGTCAAAACAAGCTGTAAAAATCGACTCCAAGGCTTTTCGTCGCTTATCTCGAGCGTTTACTTTCGAGGAAAAGCGAGAAAATCGCCGCCACTATTAAAATATTTCCAAAAATCAAGAAAAACACGTTTTTCCCATTAAAATTGAAATTTCCCATTAAAATTGAAGAAAATAAATAAATTCCTATTAAAAAATTTCCAAAACGAGGATTATCGCGTTTTTCCCATTAAAATTGAAAAAAATTAATAAAATCCACAAAAAAAAAATTGTTTATTCCTGAAAAAAGTTGATTCAGTCAAAACAAGCTGTAAAAATCGACTCCAAGGCTTTTCGTCGCTTATCTTGAGCGTTTACTTCCGAAGGAAAGGGAGAAAATCGCCGCCACTATTAAAATATTTCCAAAAATCAAGAAAAACACGTTTTTCCCATTAAAATTGAAATTTCCCATTAAAATTGAAAAAAAAATCAATAAAATCGAAAAAAAATCGTTTATTCTTGAAAAAAATTGATTCAGTCAAAACAAGCTGTAAAAATCGACCGCAAGCCTTTTCGTCGCTTATCTCGAGCGTTTACTTCCGAAGAAAAGCGAGAAAATCGCCGCCACTACTAAAAAATTTCCAAAACGAAGAAAATCGCGTTTTTCCCATTAAAATTGAAATTTCCCATTAAAATTGAAAAAAAAATCACTAAAATCAAAAAAAAATGGTTTATTCCTGAAAAAAGTTGATTCAGTAAAAACAAGCTGTAAAAATCGACTCCAAGGTTTTCGTCGCTTATCTCGAGCGTTTACTTTCGGGGAAAAGCGAGAAAATCGCCGGCATTATTAAAAAATTACCAAAACAAGGAAAATCGCGTTTTTCCCATTAAAATTGTAAAAAAATCAATAAAATCGAAAAAAAAATTGTTTATTCCTGAAAAAAGTTGATTCAGTAAAAACAAGCTGTAAAAATCGACTGCAAGCCTTTTCGTCGCTTATCTCGAGCGTTTACTTCCGAAGAAAAGCGAGAAAATCGCCGCCACTATTAAAATATTTCCAAAAATCAAGAAAAACACGTTTTTCCCATTAAAATTGAAATTTCCCATTAAAATTGGAAAAAAATCAATAAAATCGAGAAAAAAATTGTTTATTCCTGAAAAAAGTTGATTCAGTAAAAACAAGCTGTAAAAATCGAGTGCAAGCCTTCTCGTCGCTTATCTCGAGCGTCAACTTTCGGGGGAAAGGGAGAAAATCGTCGGGACTATTAAAATATTTCCAAAAATCAAGAAAAACACGTTTTTCCCATCAAAATTGAAATTTCCCATTAAAATTGGAAAAAAAATCAATAAAATCGAGAAAAAAAATTGTTTATTTCTCAAAAAAGTTGATTGAGTAAAAACAAGCTGTAAAAATGGACTGCAAGGTTTTCCGTCGCTTATCTCGAGCGTCAACTTTCGGGGGAAAGGGAGAAAATCGTCGGGACTAAACGCGAGGCTCCGGAATTTCCTTTCAGAAAAGTCCGATGTCGTCAACGAGCCGAGTGCCGACGTGCGTCACGAGGGAAAGAGATAAGACTGCAAAGCGTACCTCGGGCCCGATAAAGTCACCGGAAGCAGAGGAAAAGCGTTCGGAGCTTACGAGCTATTGTGAGTTTCGTCATGCTCCATTTTCCCTCTCACGCAATTCACGATTTAACGATAATTGTTTTTATGCAGCGGATGATAAGTGCGAGAGGACGAGAATCCGAAGGGCGAACATGGTCAAACAATCAACTTCTGGCAGAACCGAACGCTCCTCCAACGATTGCCACGACAATCCTTCTTCCCGACGTCCGGATACTCTCCAACAAAGTACAAGTCTTTCCTCCACGACCTCTCGTGCATCGTCCGCTATCGCTTCTTCCTACGGCATGAAATTACGCTCCAGCACGCAGCGTTCTAGGTATCTAAACTAATAATCCATCTAAATTAATCGTTCGGAGCCCCAAAGGGAAGCTCGAAACTTTTTTCACGATTTAAACTTCGAAAATTCGTCGATCTCTTGATTTTCTTGCTTCTTTTCCAACGTAGTCGATTTTTTTGTGTTTTTTGCCCGGAGACGAATGATGGTTCGTCAGAATTTCTCGTACGGAGCCCGAAAAACTTTTTTCACGATTTAAATTTCAAAAATTTGTCGATCTCTTGATTTTCTTGCTTTTTTCCATCGTCGTCAATTTTTTTGTTTTTTGCCCGGATGGTGGGTCAGAATTTCTCGTACGGAGCCCGAAAAACTTTTTTCACGATTTAAACTTCAAAAATTCATCGATCCCTTGATTTTCTTGCTTTTTTTCCATCGTTGTCAATTTTTTTGTGTTTTTTTGCCCAGAGACGAATAATGGTCCGGCAGAATTACTCGTCCAGCGGCCGAGAAACTTTTTTCATGATTTAAATTTCAAAAATTCATCGATCTCTTGATTTTCTTGCTTTTTTTCCATCGTAGTCGATTTTTTTATGTTTTTTGCCCGGAGACGAATGATGGTCCGGCAGAATTACTCGTCCAGCGGCCGAGAAACTTTTTTCATGATTTAAATTTCAAAAATTCGTCGATCTCTTGTTTTTCTTGATTTTTTTCCATCGTAGTCGATTTGTTTGTTTTTTGCCCAGAGACGAATGATGGTTCGTCAGAATTTCTCTTACGGAGCCCGAGAAACTTTTTTCACGATTTAAATTTCAAAAATTCGTCGATCTCTTGATTTTCTTGCTTTTTTTCCATCGTAGTCGATTTTTTTATGTTTTTTGCCCAGAGACGGATAATGTTTCATCAGAATTTATCGTACGGAGTCCGAGAATCTTTTTCCATGATTTAAATTTCAAAAATTCGTCGATCTCTTGATTTTCTTGCTTTTTTTCCATCGTTGTCAATTTTTTTGTGTGTTTTTGCCCAGAGACGGATAATGGTTCGTCAGAATTTCTCGTACGGAGCCCGAGGAACTTTTTTCACGATTTAAACTTGAAAAATTCTTCGATCTCTTGATTTTCTTGATTTTTTTCCATCGTAGTAAATTTTTCGTGACTAATCATCCAGAGCTAAAATTTCCATTGCTCGAAAATCGCAATTCTTCGAAATTGAATTACTCGCCAAAATATTTTCCACAAAATAAACAATTTCCACTGCATTTTTACAATCTTGCAAAAAATGCATCGATAAGAAAATTTAAAACTTTCTAAAATTTCCATTTCGAATGGAATCGTGTCGATCCTTTTTTGCTGGCAAGAAGAAATCGTTACTAACTCGTTTAACAAAATCTAACGATTCGCGAGATTCTTAATTAACATTCTCACGCTTTCCACGCCTTAAAAAAATCGATTTGAAGAATTCTCACTCCTTTCGAGATCGTGAACCTCAAGAATTTATTCCGCGACTGCCTAAAAACCCGCAAACTCGAAAAATTCGCCAAAAAAAATTTCGATCGATTCCGCAAAATCCAAAAATTTCCTACCGCACCAAAATTATTCCAATAAATCGAAGATTTCACGATCTGGTAAAAAGTGCAGCGAATTCCTCTCCGATCGATTTTTCTCGCTTTAATCGTCTAATGAAAAAATAATCGAGCCCCACGTAACAATATTAACGAGAACGAAATCGTTGATTGTTCGAATGCGAGAAAATTGGCGGGTAAGTTTGTCGGGTTGCCCGAGCGATTATTCGGAATTATTAAAAAGTAAGGCTTCGCCTGGCGGCTCTCCGGTGACGTTGAGTGGCGGCAAAGCTGTTTAGCGCGTCCGACCAAACCTCCATATTCACTTGCATGACCTAATAAGCGAACAAAAAAACGTGAAAATTGCCAAACGATAAAAAAAACTATCGATTCCAAAGAAAAATGAAAAAAAAAATTCAAAAAAATGTTTTCAAAGAAATGCAAACAAATTTCAACAAAATGGTTCTGAAGGAAAATTAAAATTTAAAAAAAAACATGTTTCTAGAGGAAAATTGAAAAATTTCAAAAAAATGTTTCTGGAGGAAAATTGAAATTTTTCAAAAAAAACGTTTTTAAAGAAAAATAAAAAGAAAATTAAAAAAAACTGTTTCCAAAGAAACGCAAAAAAATTTCAAGAAAATGTTTCCGAAGAAAAATTGAAAAATTTCAAAAAAATGTTTTTAAAGAAAATTAATTTGAAAAATTCAAAAACATGTTTCCAAAGGAACGCAAACAAATTTCAAGAAAACGTTTCTAAAGGAAAATTGAAATTTTTCAAAAAAAATGTTTTTAAAAAAGAATAAAAAGAAAATTCAAAAAAAAAATGTTTTCAAAGAAACGCAAATAAATTTCAAGAAAATGTTTCCGAAGAAAAATTGAAAAATTTCAAAAAAATGTTTTTAAAGAAAAACAAAAAGAAAATTAAAAAAAAATGTTTCCAAAGGAACGCAAATAAATTTCAAGAAAATGTTTCTAAAGAAAAATAGAAAAATTTCAAAAAAATGTTTTTAAAGAAAATTAATTTAAAAATTCAAAAAAATGTTTCCAAAGGAATGCAAATAAATTTCAAAAAAATATTTCTCTAAGAAAAATAAACAAAATTCAAAAAAATTCAAAAATTGCAAAAAAATCGCATGTGCAAAAAAAAACCGAGACTCCGGGACGCGTTTTGGCGATTTTGTGTGCCCCCGTCCCAAACGTCAGACCCGAAATAGTGTTTTTTTTTCTTTTCTTTGATTTTCCAATAGCAACGCGATGATCGGTAGTGAGGAAAATTCCGAGGTATTGAGGAGGGTCGACGCGCTGACTGCGCTGACGAGAGCGACGATGGAGCGGGTGGAGAGACTGACATCGAGTTCGAGCGGCGCTCAAGCGTCCTCGGCGACGAAAAGCTCAACAAAAAAATCATCGAGGCTCGTGGATTCGCAAGTTCATAAAAATTCTCGAGTCCCCGTTTCGTCTCTGACAACGAATATAAATTGCAAAAATGGTGCGAATTGCGAGGACGAGGAAAACTGTTCGGAGGCGGGGGCTTCGGGGCGAGCAGCGATTCGCCAGCCACCGATTTCCATTCTGAAGCACAACAAAACGATGGAAAATGTTGAAGTTCCTGCCGCCTCGTCAAACGCTCACAAACAATTGTCCCTCCAGGCGAACAACTCCGGAGAATCGTCGTTGATCGAGCAGCTGAAAAAACGGCATGGAATCCTAAAAAAACGGAGCAGCCTCGACGACAACGAGATTCTTCGTCGTCGACGGAGTTGTTCGCCGGACGCGGTATCGCCGGAACTCGACGGAGCGGAATTCAAGCCGATCCTCAAGCACGAGCGACGTTCTTCGCTCGACGAGCTCCTGCAACGACCCGGTAGCCCGGGAGCCCATCAAAACCATCAAAATCCTCACCAATCCCAAGCGCAGCATCCGCCGTCGATTCTAAAACGAAAATCCCTGGGCGAAGAGGAACGCGAGGATTCTCATCAATGCAGCAGCACGTCCGAACCCACGAGCATCCTCAAAAGATCGTCCGGCCTGAGCAGCAACAGTAAAAACTCCGGGATCGGTCATCACGTCAGTATCGCAGCGGCGGTGGCGAAAACCCTCGGCTTTTTCGCTCCGGAAAGCGCTCCGAGTCAAAACTCCGAAGTCCGGCCAATCCTGAAGAAAAAATTCAGCCGCGAAGAGTCTTCCTCGAGCGACCCTCCGTCCCTCGAGCCCCGACCAATCCTCAAAAAAAAATCCAGCACCGACAGCGACGAACACGACGAAAAACCAAAAACCATTCTCAAGAGCTCCCGAAAAAGCTCCCAAGACGATTCCGCCAATGAAATCGACGCAGCCTCCCCCAAAAAACTCTCCATGCTCAAAAATCGATCCATACAGCGACGAACCAATAGCCTCCCCGAATGCGACGTCGTTCGACCGATTCTCAAACAATCTTCCTCCCGCGAGAGCTCCTCCCCCTCCCGATCCTCTTTGTCCGGCAACCCCAGCGATTCTTTCAATCTCGTCACCAAAGACCTTTTCCTACGGAAACGCGCACGATCCGTTGGCCACATGCAATCCAACGTCAACCAAGACTGGCTCCAGCAAACTCAATCTCATTCCCCGACCGATCGAACCTCCTTTTCCCGCATTTCCGTCGATACCGATTCTAACCCATCGCCAAATTCCGCTTCCTCGCGTCCCAACCAATCTGACAATGTCGCTACTATTTCTACTGCTACTTCCGCTGCTGCTGCTGCTGCTGCTGCTACTGACACTACCATTTCCACCGCAACGCCATCGATCGTCTCATTCAAGTTGCCCGATCGGTAAGTCCCCCACGAGCGCATTTTTCTACTGAATCGATTTTCCTCGTTTTTTCCTTGTTGCTGGAGAAACGCGATGCCCTTAGGGGCAGGAAGACAAATTGGTTTCGTTATTTTTCGACCGAGTTTTATGCAAAATTTTCTATCGATAGAATTTCTTCTAATTTGCAGCAAAGAAAAAAAAAATTTCATGATTTTGCTGCAAAATTTAATGCGAATCTGCGTCGAACTAAAAAAAACTGGTTTCTCTATTTTTTCAGCGAGCTTTATGCAAAATTTTCTATCGATAGAATTTCTTTAAATTTGCGGCGAACTAAAAAAAAAATTTCAAGATTTTATTGCAAAATTCGATGAGAATCCGTATTGAACGTACGAAAATATTTTTACAAGTGCCATCCAACCAGATTGTCGTCCAACAATTTTTTTCCGTTTAAGGAAACAAAAGAAATTCGTTGTTTCACGAAAAATTCATTTTTCCGATAAAAAAATTCAATTATTTTACGAAAAATTCATTTTTCCGATAAAAAATTCAATTATTTTACGAAAAATTCATTTTTCCGATTTAAAAATTTAATTATTTTACGAAAAATTCATTTTTCCGATAAAAAATTCAATTATTTTACGAAAAATTCATTTTTCCGATAAAAAAATTCAATTATTTTAAGAAAAATTCATTTTTCCGATAAAAAATTCAATTATTTTACGAAAAATTCATTTTTCCGATAAAAAATTCAATTATTTTACGAAAAATTCATTTTCCCGATAAAAAAATTCGATTTTTTCTCTTTTTTTTCTAAAATTGTTGAAACGTTGAAACGTTCATAATATTTTCGCAAGTGCCATCCAACCAGATTATTGACCAACAATTTTTTTTTATTTAAAAAAAAAAAAAATTCGTCGATTTACGAAAAATTCATTTTTCCGATAAAAAATTCCCTTTTTTCTCTTTTTCTTAATTTTTCTTTTTAAAATCGTTGAAACGTTGAAAAAAATAACGAAATTCTCGCTGAATTGGCCGTTCATCAGTTTCCCTTCGCCCCCGAAATTCGTTCATCTCGAAAAAGTGAAAAATGCCAACGAGTCAAAGAAAATTGTTCGATCGTTTCAGATACGAGGTCGACGACGAAGATCGGAATTTGAACGTCGACGTTGCGAGTAGCGCATCGTTTCGTTACAATTTAGTGGCGCGATCGAGCAGCAACGAGGACGAGGTCGATGAAGATTGCTCGAGGATTCGTTCGACATCTCGAGAGAATTGTTGCCGTCGCCGGGACAAATGGAGCGCACGATCGGCGAGTACCGATGCGTCGTTTTCGCAGAATCCGCGTTTTGGCTCGTCGGAGGCGAAAGAGAAGAGTTTGGCGGCGCGTGGAGCTGGAGAAAGTTCCTCGGACGAGGAGAAAAGCATTTTCGTGGAGCCGGCGATCGGCGAGAACGGTTCGAAAGTTTCGCGACTGGCGCAACGTTTCAAAATCCTCGAGGAACAAAAAAAACTCCAAGAAAATCGAGAGAATCGAAAATTTCACAAAAACTCGAGAGACTCCAAGGACGACAGATTCAACACGCAGCCGGTTACTTACGAGGAAGTCCGCGAGGCGGTTTTACAAAACCAACGAAAAGCCGCGAGCAAAAATCTCGATTCGGCCAATTATTCTCCGGAAGAATCGAGCTCGAGAGGCTCCGACGTCGAGCCCTCAAAATTGAGTTTAACGGAGCGAGTCCGTCTGTTCAATCGACGAATTGCCACGGAGAGCATCGCCAAGGTAAGTGGCTCGACTTGTCGTCGCCGTCCAGCCAATCGTTACAAAACCCAGCCCGTTACTTCGGAGGAAGTCGAATCAGCTTCGCGAATATTTCCCTCCTCCAAGATCTCACTCTCGGCAAAGCTGAGCAACGACTCGTCCTCCGAGCTCGAAGAAAACTCGAGCAGAAACAACGCGGCGGCAGCAGCTCGACCACGAAGCATTTTAAAANTTAACGGAGCGAGTCCGTCTGTTCAATCGACGAATTGCAACGGAGAGCATCGCCAAGGTAAGTGGCTCGACTTGTCGTCGCCGTCCAGCCAATCGTTACAAAACCCAGCCCGTTACTTCGGAGGAAGTCGAATCAGCTTCGCGAATATTTCCCTCCTCCAAGATGCCACTCTCGGCAAAGCTGAGCACCGATTCCTCCTCCGAGCTCGAAGAAAACTCGAGCATCTCGAGAAACAACGCGGCGGCGGCGGCTCGGCCACGAAGCATTTTAAAATATTCATCAAGCTCACAAACTGCCATTCTCGAGAATCGCTCGCAATCTCGTGACTCTCGCAAAGAGACTGACATCATCGACGAAGCGTATCTCCTCAGCGCCGAGCACAACTTCCCCCCGAAAGAATCAACCGCGAAAAAGTTGCAACGACGAAAACGCCAGACCCCGAGCCACGAGACTGACAAACTCCTCGATCCACATTCTCTTCCCTCTCGCCCCAACAGCCCCAGCCTCCGAGCTCCTCACAACCATCCGGTGCCTTCTTTCTCCTCTGACAATCTCGTGCTGCGACACGATAACATCGACAACATCGAAAGAAACCAAGACTTTGATACAGCCGATTACGTCCAAACGACCAATTCGAATCTCGCGATAAAACGCCCCAACAATCTCGACAAACGCGATTTTTACTCGAATCCCGATAACGCAGTGTCCGGGAGGAAGGAAAAACCTTCAGGGGACATGCAACAAGTCCATTTCCCTAGCATCAGCATCGCTGATCGACTCGCCGCTCTCCAACGCAGCGGCACCACCGATTGGAAACGTCGCGTCAACACCGAATCTGTTATGGTCTCTACGAACCTCGTCAAATTTACTGCCAACGTGAGTTTTTAACCGAATACAATTTTTCATTATCTGTGCACTGGCTCGATCGTGGGGAAACATTTTCACAATTTTCAGCTTCAATCACTTTTTTTTTTCGCAAATTACTTGAAATTTGATGAAAAAAAAAATTATAAAAAATAATAAAACCAAAAAACAGTGAATCGACAAAGTACGAAAAATGAAAGAAGTTTGAATATTAATTTTCATTATCTGTGCACTGGCTCGATCGTGGGGAAACATTTTCACAATTTTCAGCTTCAATCACTTTTTTTTAACCTCAAAATCGCTGGCTATGTGAGTTTTTTTTTTTTTGAGGAATTTTTAACCAACTTGATCGATTTTTCAAATATTATAATAGTGGGAACATTTTTTTTCTATTTCTTAAAATAAAAAATCACTTTTCTTTTTACCTGCTATTAGTTTCCTCGGTATTTGGCCATGCTCGATTTTTTTTTCTATTTGATTTTTGGAGAAATCGAATGTAGAGGGAGAAACGTAAATTTTACTGAAAATTACATTTTTTTTCAATGCCACCGAGTGTGTGAATTAATTAGAATGTGGAAAAATCATTTTTCAGCTTGCGAATCGTTTTTTTTTACCTTCTCAATCATTCTCTTCGTTATTTGCCTCTTCTCGATTTTTTATTTCTCGTTGATTTTTGGATAGAACAAATATAAAGAAACAAACGTAGATTTTTCTAAAAATAACACTTTCCTTTCAATGCCACTGACTATCGGAATCAAACGTCGAGATAACATCATTAAGATTACCGGGAATGTGACTCAGTCCACAAACATAAAGTGTGTTTTTTTGTTCGCGTCAAAGTTTTACGGAAAAAACAGAGTTGCGATTATTTGAATCCAATTTGATGCAGAAAAATGTGATTATTTATTTCCCGAAGTCTCGACACTGATGAAATTTGAATTTCGTTGTAAAAAATGAAAAATTATTGTGTCGCTTGCCCGGAGGTGATTTTCGTTGGCAAAAAGTCGATTTGCTCAACGAGACGATTTCGGGGAGAAATATAAATGGGAATAATTCCTCAAACGCTAGCGATCGGTCATTAGTTCAGATTTTGCATGAAATTTTCATCAAAATTATTATTTTTTTCAACGAAAACGAATTTTCACAATTTAGAGGTTCAAAAAAGGCCGAAGAATTTTTTCGGATTTTACGAAAAGTTGAAGAATTGTGAACCAAACGAAAGAGGGAAATTTTTTAAACAAAATTCGTTGAATTTCGCGCAGAACGTCAAAGAATCAACAACGACGACGACGACGACGGCAGCGAGTCAAGCGGAGAAAGAGGAATTCGCAACGAAACAACGAAAGCTCGCAGAGCGTTTAGAAAAATTAGAATCAGCGGCCGAGGGATGGCGGAAACGGGTCGCGGTGCCGGACGCGGTAAAATTTTCCGTCGCCGGAAAAATGCGAGTGGAGCAAATAGAAAACTCGGAACAACTGTCGCCGCTGATCGAGGTCGCGACGAACGGTCTTCACGATGGAAAAAAAAAAATTCCACGTCCCGAGCGTTTCAAAAGTTGCAAGATCGCTAAAGGGACGACCAATGGGGCGAACAACGGTGCTGCTCGGGCAAGTGCAATAAGGGAGAGCTCGTCGGGCTCGGTCAGCGAAGAAAGCGGTAAAATTAATAAAAAAAAAAACAAAAATAAATCGATCGAAAACGAGAAACTTGAAAAATTCATAATTAATTCATTTTACCAGAGGACGAGACAAAATCGATGCGCCAAACAGCCACGATCCTCTCGGTCCCGAGAGCCGATGACGAGACCTTCACGAGCTTTTTTAGCAACGTTTCCTTCGCTAAATGCGAGGCCGAGACTCTCGATTTCGAGGAAAGCGATTTCGACTTTGTCACTTCGTTTTCCGAACGGTAAAAATAATTTTATTCTCACAACATTTGCCCATTTTTTGCTTCCTCATAGAGAAAGCTATATTTTTTTTTCAGTTTTCAATTTTAATGCACTTTAAATGTCCCAAAACGTCCAAAAATGTCCCAAAACTTTGAAAAATGTCCCAAAACATCCAAAAGTGTCCCAGTACGTCGAAAAATATCCCAAAACTTTCAAAAATGTCCCAAAACATCAAAAAAGTCCCAAAACATCCAAAAATGTCCCAAAACTTTAAAAAAATGTCCCAAAAAATCCAAAAAGGTCCCAAAACATCTAAAAATGCTCCAAAATTTTCAAAAGTGTCCCACAAAATCCAAAAATGTCCCAAAACATCCAAAAACGTTCCAAAACATCAAAAAACGTCCCAAAACATCCAAAAATTCTCCAAAATATTCATAAGTGTCCCAAAACATCAAAAAATGCTCCAAAATATTCAAAAGTGTCCGAAAAAATCCAAAAATGTCCCAAAAAATCCAGAAATGTCCCAAAACATCCAAAAAATGTCGCAAATAGAAATTTGTCCCAAAAAAAAAAATCTTAAAAATCTGATTTTCCTCGCTCGCGAATTTCAGGCTCGGTTCGCGGCGCACCGTGCAGCCTCAGCGCCGTCGTTTGCCCTCGAAAAATCCTTTGAGAACTTTGGCCGCTCGTACCGACCTCAAGGACGAGTATACCGAAGTGACGACCGGAGTGGCCGAGAGAGTAATGAGAAGCTTGAACGTCGAGAAACGTGAGTTTTTCGTTACGAGATTTCGCATTTATCGAGTTTTCTTCATAAAATTCAAGTTTTTCTTTGATCGCGATTTTTTCACAGTCGCGAAAAATTCGTCCCTCGCCGTCGAAGCCCTTGCGGGTCTTGCGTCTACCGAAGATTTCGGAGCTTTGACTCTGAAGAACGTGGACGTCGAGGCAACGGGATACGGCAATAAATTACCTCCGCACAAGGACGTAATGTTGATTCTTGTCAAGGGTCGACGACACGTTCAAATCCGCTTGGTCGAGCCTGTCGTCGCTAGTATTAATTCTGGTGATAATTTCATTCTCGTTACGCGCAACGAGGTGAGTGAGTCACTTGAAAATTTTTACTTTATCGAAAAACCGAGTAAATCGACAAATTACGACAAAAAATTTATCAATTCCGATTCCGTGGTCGTTTTCGTTCGGCTTTTCTCGCAAATTACTTGAAATTTGATGAAAAAAAAATGAAAAAAATAATAAAACCAAAAAACCGAGGAAATCGATAAATTACGACAAAAAATTTACCAATTCCGATTCCGTGGTCGTTTTCGTACGGCTTTTCCGCAAATTACTTGAAATTCGATGAAAAAAAAATGGAAAAAAATAATAAAACCAAAAAACTGAGTAAATCGACGAATTACGAAAAAATTAAACAATTTCCTGGTTTTTTGCGATGTTTGACCCTCAGCCCGTAAACCGGAGTCGCTCTCGTCTGGCCTTTCTCGCAAACGACTTGAATTTTCATGAAATAAAAATTACAATAAATTAGAAAATAAAAAAAAATAGTAAATTGACGAATTACGAAAAAATATGAAACAATTTCCTGGTTTTTTGGAGTCGAATCTTCAACCCGTGGACCGCAGTCGTTCTCCTCCACCCTTTTTTGCTTATTCCTCGGAATTCAATGAGAAAAAAAATATGAAAAAAAAAGAAAAATAAGAAAATTCTATTTTCGCATCACAGTCTGAAGGTTGACAATAAATTTTTCCACATTTTTTCATCCATAATTGCGCGTCTCATAGCCCCAAGACCCCGATCCACAGAATTTTCCCTAAAAAAACGTTTGTTACGAATCGAGCGTTGAATGAGCACGAATTATTATTTTTCCAACAGCTGTACAATTACGTTGGAAAGTACAGCAACGTGATCGAGAAAGCAAGAGGAGCTGAAATAGCTTTGAGTATTCAACAAAATCGAGACCTGGGCTGTCGCGCGAATCACGTGATAACGATCAGCGAAGAGAAGCCAACGTGCACGAGCAGTCAGGCAGCCAATTTCTGGAGATTCCTTGGATCTGAATCGTGCCACAAAGTCGAGGGTTAGTTTTGATCTTCGAAAAAAAAGAAAAAAACTCGCAAAACCGAATTTTTTCACGATTCGCGATTTATCCTCGAAACTCCACGTTCAAAATTCTGAAAATCCTTTTCTCGTGATCGCAGTGATCGATGCTGGGCATCCCGACGAGGATGAACTCTACGAATCCGCTCTTTTGGACACGAACATGGTTTACGAGGTCGTCGGCGAGGACGAGCTTTTACCTCTCGATAAATATTGGGGTGCTATGCCAAAGATTGAAATGCTCGACCCCAGCAAGGTAATTTTCCACATACCGATTACTAAGAAAGAGAAAAAAAGAAAAAAAATGGTTTTTGGAATTTTCGAAAATTTGATTTTTTCGAAAAATCGTCCAACCGCTCCGATTTCTCCAAGTTTTATAAAATGTTGTGTATGAGTCTGCACTTCCTGTTTACTTTATAGAAATAATGTCGAAATTATGTCATTGAAATGCAAATTAAAAAAAAACGCTGCAAATTGCGTTTTTTTTTCGTTTTCCGATATTTCGATCACAAAAAACGCTACAAATTGCGATTTTTTCTTCTTTTCGATATTTTTATCACAAAAAACGCTGCAAATTGCGATTTTTTCTTCTTTTCGATATTTTTATCACGAAAAACGCTGCAAATTGCGTTTTTTTCTTTTTTTCGATATTTTCATCACAAAAAACGCTGCAAATTTCGTTTTTTTCCGTTTTTTGAAATTTTTATCACAAAAAACGCTACAATTTGCGTTTTTCTCCGTTTTTCGATAATTTCATCACAAAAAACGCTACAATTTGCGTTTTTCTCCGTTTTTCGATGATTTCATCACAAAAAACGCTGCAAATTGCGTTTTTTTTCCGTTTTTCGATATTTTTATCACAAAAACGCTGCAAATTTCGTTTTTTAACGTTTTTTGAAATTTTTATCACAAAAAACGCTGCAAATTGCATTTTATTTCCTTTTTTCGATATTTTTATCATAAAAAAAGTATTTNATCACGAAAAACGCTGCAAATTGCGATTTTTTCTTCTTTTCGATATTTTTATCACGAAAAACGCTGCAAATTGCGATTTTTTCTTCCTTTCGATATTTTTATCACAAAAAACGCTGCAAATTTCGTTTTTTCCGTTTTTTGAAATTTTTATCACAAAAAACGCTGCAAATTGCGATTTTTTCTTGTTTTCGATATTTTCATCGCGAAAAACGCTGCAAATTTCGTTTTTGGCCTTTTTTTCGATATTTCGATCACAAAAATGCTGCAAACTTCGTTTTTGCCCTTTTTTCGATATTTTTATCACAAAAAACGCTGCAAATTGCGATTTTTTCTTCCTTTCGATATTTTTATCACGAAAAACGCTGCAAATTGCGTTTTTTTCCTTTTTTCGATATTTTTATTTAAAAAAAACGCTGCAAATTGCGTTTTTTTCTTTCTTTCAATATTTTTATCACGAAAAACGCTGCAAATTGCGTTTTTGCCCTTTTTTTCGATATTTCGATCACAAAAATGCTGCAAATTTCGTTTTTGCCCTTTTTTCGATATTTTTATCACAAAAAACGCTGCAAATTGCGATTTTTTCTTCCTTTCGATATTTTTATCACGAAAAACGCTGCAAATTGCGTTTTTTTTCTTTTTTCGATTTTTTTATCACAAAAAATGCTGCATACTGCGTTTTTTTTCCTTTTTTCGATATTTTTATTTAAAAAAAACGCTGCAAATTGCGTTTTTTTCTTTTTTTCGATATTTTCATCACAAAAAACGCTGCAAATTGCATTTTATTTCCTTTTTTCGATATTTTTATCACAAGAAACGCTTCAATTTGCGTTTTTCTCCGTTTTTCGATAATTTCATCACAAAAAACGCTGCAAATTGCGTTTTTTTCCGTTTTTCGATATTTTCATCACAAAAAATGCTGCAAATTGCGTTTTTTCTTTTTTTCGCTATTTTTATTTTTTAAAAACGCTGCAAATTGCGTTTTTTTTCCGTTTTTCGATATTTTTATCACAAAAAACGCTGCAAATTGCATTTTATTTCCTTTTTTCGATATTTTTATCACAAAAAAGGTTTTTTTTTTTCAAAATTTCTTTTCTTTCTCGCAGATTCTAGTCTTTGATTTCGGTAGCGAAATGTACATCTGGAACGGAAAGATTGCTCCGTCGGAGAAAAGAAAAGTCGCGACCCAATTGGCCGAAGAACTCTGGCAAGAAGGTTACGATTATTCCGAGTGTACGGTTTCCCCGATAAATGCTGCGTCGATCATCGGGCGACGCACCAAGCTCGAGGAAAACGTTAAAAAATCAGCCTCCCGGCCGGAATGGTGCTTGTTGGGAAAACTCACGCAACACATGGAAACTGTATTGTTTCGAGAAAAGTTTCTCGACTGGCCGAACGTCTCGGGAATCATCAGGGTCAAGGAAAAAAACGAGGAAAAGGAACAAGTCGATGGGAAAATCGTGGTCGAGCCGCCCGATGTCGACGTCATGGTCGACTCCAAACGACCCGTCGTCGATCTCATCCTCGAGGGAAGCCATTTGGGTCGCGGCAAAGGATGGTACGACGACGAGGTAAATTTTTCGCTCAATTTACGCGAAAATCCTTNAGGATGGTACGACGACGAGGTAAATTTTTCGCTCATTTTACGCGAAAATCCTTCGGATTTTCGCTCAATTTTTCTTTTTGCATCTTGAACGCCGATGGGAGGAAAAAAATCGTTGGTTTGGAAATTGCACGCTTTGAGGATCGATTTTTAATGGCATTTGGGATCGTGTGGGTTTTTTTGGTCCTGCCCCTTGAATCTCGCGTATTTGGAGAGAAAAAAATTGAAAAAAATTCTGGAAGACCGTCCATTGATTCTTTGAGGCTTCATTATTGTCGTAGTCGATGGATTTGTTTCATTTTTAAATAAAACGTTTTAAAAAACAAGATTTTTGAAAAAAAAGTTGTCGTTTGGGTCCGAGAGACCCGTATGATCCGCGGAGGGTTAAAAAGTCACTTTTCCAAAATATAGTCGATGGATTTGTTTCATTTTTAAATAAAACGTTTTAAAAAACAAGATATTTGAAAAAAAAAGTTGTCGCTCGGGTCCGAGAGACCCGTACGATCCGCGGGGGGTTAAAAAGTCACTTTTCTTAAATATAGTCGATGGATTTGTTTCATTTTTAAATAAAACGTTTTAAAAAACAAGATTTTTGAAAAAAAAGTTGTCGTTTGGGTCCGAGAGACCCGTATGATCCGCGGAGGGTCAAAAAGTCACTTTTCCAAAATATAGTCGATGGATTTGTTTCATTTTTAAATAAAACGTTTTAAAAAACAAGATTTTTGAAAAAAAAGTTGTTGTTTGGGTCCGAGAGACCCGTATGATCCGCGGAGGGTTAAAAAGTCACTTTCCCAAAATATAGTCGATGGATTTGTTTCATTTTTAAATAAAACGTTTTAAAAAACAAGATATTTGAAAAAAAAAGTTGTCGCTCGGGTCCGAGAGACCCGTATGGTCCGCGGAGGGTTAAAAAGTCACTTTTCTAAAGTATAGTCGATGGATTTGTTTCATTTTTAAATAAAACGTTTTAAAAAACAAGATTTTTGAAAAAAAAGTCGTCGTTTGGGTCCGAGAGACCCGTATGATCCGCGGAGGGTTAAAAAGTCACTTTTCTAAAATATAGTCGATGCAATTGTTCCATTTTTAAATAAAACGTTTTAAAAAACAAGATTTTTGAAAAAAAAGTTGTCGCTCGGGTCCGAGAGACCCGTATGATCCACAAGCGTTAAAAAGTAACGTTTCCAATGAAAAATTTCAACAAAATCGTTGAATGTTCCTACTCGCATCGAAATTCCTCAAGCAAACATGAATAAAAACATTGGTTACAGTTGATGAGGCAATTCGTCGTGGAAACAACAAACGTCACCGTCTGGCACATCGACGAATTTTCTTACTCGCTTCTGAGGGATTCTTCGGTCGGGCAATTTTATACAGGCGACAGTTACATCGTCAGATGGATGTACACGGTCACCATAACCGGTAAAAACGCCATAAACATTCGCCTTAAAAGGCATTTCGTCGAAAATAAATCGATGACTCAGAAACCTTTCGATCGCGATGAGATTTTCCTTTTTTTCGTATTTCAGGTCGAGGCCTCAGTGGCGAGCCGTCGAAGCACGCTTCGAAAGGAAGGGACCGATGCGCCTACTTCATCTGGCAAGGCCGAAAAGCGTCCTTGAACGAACAAGGCACCGCGGCGCTGCTCACCGTCGAACTCGATCAAGAGCAAGGCCCTCAGGTTCGCGTACCCGAGGGCTTCGAACCCGCGGCCTTCTTGAACCTTTTCTCCGGAAGCATGGTCGTCCACAATGGCAAAAAGACCAACAAACGTGTCAAGAAAAAATGGCGCATGTACATCTGCCGCGGCAACGAAGAATCCGAAACTTTCATCACCGAAGTTCCTTGCAGTACGCGACAGTTGCGAAGCCGTGGCTCCCTCCTTTTGATCAACACGACCAATGGCAACCTTTACGTTTGGCACGGACGCGCCGCTCTCCCTCGGCTCAAAAATGTAAGTTTACTATATTTTGCAACTAACGTGAAGAAAACGTTTCTCAACGATTTTGTGTGCAGAGTTTTTGTTACAAAATTCATTTCGCATCAACTAATTAACTAATTAATTCAGTAAATTACAAATTAATTCATTAATTAACTGGGAGACGATTTAGAGCGAGGTGGGAATTTTTTTTCTGCTTCTTTTTGGCAGAATCTTTATCGAGGATGTTGGAAATATAAAAACATCGTTGGAAATTAATTTTTTATGGTCAGAAACTGATTTTTTGGACGGCTCGCCATTTTTTTTTTCTATACTCACTGGGAGACGATTTAGAGCGAGGTGGGAATTTTTTTTCTGCTTCTTTTTGCCAGAATCATCATCGAAGATGTTGGAAATTAATTTTTTATGGTCAGAAACTGATTTTTTGGATGGCTCGCCATTTTTTTTTTCTATATTCACTAGGAGACGATTTAGAGCGAGGTGGGAATTTTTTTTCTGCTTCTTTTTGGCAGAATCTTTATCAAAGATGTTGGAAATATAAAAATATCGTTGGAAATTAATTTTTTATGGTCAGAAACTGATTTTTTGGATGGCTCGCCATTTTTTTTTTCTATATTCACTGGGAGACGATTTAGAGCGAGGTGGGAATTTTTTTTCTGCTTCTTTTTGGCAGAATCTTTATCGAGGATGTTGGAAATATAAAAATATCGTTGGAAATTTATTTTTTATGGTCAGAAACTGATTTTTTGGGCGGTCTGTCATTTCTATTTTTTTTTTTATCGTCGATGGCGCAATAAATATTTTCTAAACGGTTTGGAATGTTTTTTTTATTTGTTTTATTTTTAAGAACGCTCTCAAAGCTGCCAATCTCCTGAAGAAAAATCGGCCCGAAGAGATGGGACTGAATGACCGGATGGACGTCACGATCCACGAAATAAACGAGTCGGACGAAGAACCGGCTGCGTTTTTCGAGGGTAATTTAAATCCTCAGAACAGAGTCGAGATTTTTTTTTAGGAAACAATGAATTTAATCGATTCCGTTGATTGTGTAGCTCTCGGGGGTATGAATAAACAACTTTACGTTCCGCTGGCGGAAAAACCGGAATTGAAACACACTCCGAGACTGTTTAATCTGAGCAGCGTTTCCGGGGAATTCGCTGCGACTGAATTACTGTGTCCTCACCGATCGGAAATCGTCACACCGTTCCCCTTTCTACAGGATGAACTTTATCAGGTCAATCAGCCAGGTAGGAAAAAAAAATAAAAGGAACGAAAAATCACAAAAGTTGCAAAAATCGAAAAAGAGAAAAATTTATTTTTTCATTTTTAACCGAAAAATTTCTTTTTCGATTTTTGTTCGGAAAAGAGAAAAAATTCTCTTTCGATTTTTAACCGAAAAATAGAAAATTTTATTTCATGGATTTTTGCCCGAAAAAGAGAAAAAATTCTTTTTCCATTTTAACCGAAAACGAGGATAATCAATTCGATCGATTTTAGACCAAAACAGGAAAATTCGTTCTAACGATTTTTGACCGAAAAACCGAGAAAAATTGATTTTATTGATTTTTGACAAAAAAAATTGAAAAATTAATTTTCCCATTAAAAAAAAAAAACCACAAATATAAAAAAGAAAATATTATTTCGTTTCCAGCTCTCTTTTTGCTCGATAACAAAGACGAACTCTGGCTTTGGCAAGGTTGGTGGCCAGACAGTGGTTCGGAGGAGCAAACTGGTAGCGGAGCAGTGAGATGGCAAGCGGAGAGGAGAGCGGCGATGATAGCGGCGATGAGATATTGGGAGAAGCTTCATCCGGGGAGCGAGGATTGTCCCGTGTATTTGGTCTGGGCTGGCCTGGAGCCACTAAATTTTACGAATTTGTTTCCGACCTGGACGTATCGCGACGAGATTGCCGAGCTCAACATTCGCGTGAGTCATTCATCTGCAAAAAAACGTCACGACTCTCGAAATTCCATTTTTTTCGCTGAATCTAAAAAAAAATCGATTTTTTTTTTTNTTTTTTACACAAATTTTCGTTTCTGCAGGACGGTCGAGATTCCGGTGAAGTGTTGAGGGTCGAAGGCGAGCTGGCTCGTTTGACGCAAAGCACTTATCCGATAGCGCAGCTGCTGCAACGGCCATTGCCGGACGGAGTCGATCCGACGATCCTCGAAAAGTATTTGTCGCCGCAGCATTTCGAGGTAATCTTCATTTTTTCTTTCCCAATTCGCGAGCCTTCGTTTGCGCAAAGAATCAGAAAAAAAACTTTTTTTTTTTTATTTTTTATTTTTTTTTTAAAGCTCGTTATAACGTAAAACGCGAACGAGAGCCAAAAAACAAAGTCGCACAAAATTGCAACACCGAAAAACCGAAAAAACGAAAATCGAAACGAAAATTTCAAAAAATTCCAAAAATGAACGAGAAAAATGAAAATCTGTAAATTCTTTGGGCAGGAATTGCTGGGAATGAATATCGAAGAGTTCGAGAGGCTGCCAGCCTGGAAGCAGATAAACGTGAAGAAGAAAATAGGGCTTTTTTGATGAACGTCACGAGCGGTTCTCCGAGCTGCTGCCAATCTGCCGAATCTGCCCTCAGACCCGAGCGATAAATTGTGAACGAAAAGTCCCAAAAAAAAACACAAAAAAAAAAAAAACAAAAAACAGCGTCGAAAAAAAATTCCGAACCATTTTTCGACCTCTAGTTAAGCGACCGTCAGTTTTTTCAACTTTTAACCCCGTGCTAAAGGCGAAAAGACACGCCTAACCCTTCGCCTATCGATCGAGAACGATCTCGCCCCCAATTAACATTTTCCCCGAGCAAAAAAATTTGCAAAATCGAGTTAAACACGAAATAACGAAGAAAAGATCGAGTTACTGTTCCAAAAGGTACGAAACTTATATTTTTAATACACGCCAACGATAAATCAGCTTGTGAATATTTCATTTATATTTTTACGGGTTTTGTATATTTATCAATAATAAATGTGTACGATAGAGAGTTTTATTGGACCAAGGGATCGAGTCTAAACATTTTGGGCAAGCGTGAAGCTTCGCTGCTTGTCATAAACCCTTTTTTTATTCATCTCCATCCTTCGCATCGATTTATTCAATATTCTGACAATAATAAAATGCGCAAAGAAGAAAAGTGCTCAGCTTACAATTCGACGAATAATTTTTACATCGTAAAACGAAGAAAAAAAAAATTGACGTTTATAGGAAAATTGGAATCGCTAATTCGAAGCAATTAATAAAACTTTTCGCGACTGTGCCTCGAATTACCTGAAAAAAAAAACGAGGAAAATGGATAAAAATATTTTTTCGTTCGTTAATAATTCTCGATCGAAATTTTGATCACGCGATTTTTTTTCCTTCAGCATTTTTCGTAAAAATGAAAAAGTTGAGACTCAGATTTTCCTCAACACATTTCAAGTTTTCGTTTCGACCCAATAAATGGACATTTTACAATTACGAAAAATGTAAGAAAATCAAATTTTCCTCGTTGTCGTTCGAATGAGAAGAAAAATCAACTTTTCATATTTTTCATGAATTTAATTCTTTTTTTTCAAGTTTTACATCGTAAAACGAAGAAAACAAAAAAAAATTGACGTTTATAGGAAAATTGGAGGATCGACATCGATCTCCCGATATTTTCACTAATTCGAAGCAATTAATAAAATATTTTCATCTCGTACAATCGATTGCATGATTTCCTGGGAGTAAACAAAAAAAAAATGATGCAACGACATGCGACAATGATTGCTTCTCATAAAATTGAATAATCAACGAGTTCATTAATTTCGATTAAATCCTCATTTTAATCATTCGTGGAAAATATTCCGAGACGATAAGAGCCTCGAGTGCATAATAAGATTATTACGGGGTGGTCGGAAAGGCCACAATAGTTTCTCCAAATATTTATACCGGCGATCCCATTATTCATATATTTTTACACAAATTTATTCAATTTCATTCACGGTTCGTTCCTCGACTCCCGCGGCAACTCCTTCAAATTTATTTTTTCATTATACGTCACAAGGCGTACGCGCGCCTTTACAATTCATTCGATTCGCTCATTATTTTTCTTCTCTCATTTTTAAAATACAGCCGTTCCATTTCCCCAGCCCTCATCCTTGATTATCTACAATTTTTTTCATCAATTTCGAGCTTCATCATCCTTATTAACATTATACGCGAACAATAATTAAATAATAATTATTAATTATTCTTAATTAATAAAATAACAAATATAATTAATAATAATTATTCAATTATTAATCAAAATTATACGCATATAATAATTAAATATCACTCATTAATCAATATAGTAATTAGTAATTACAATCAATTACTATATTAATTAGTAATTACAATTAATTACTATATTAATTAGTAATTATAATTAATTAATATATTAATTAGTAATTATAACTAATTACTATATTAATTAGTAATCACAATTAATTAGTAATTATAATTAATTACTATAGTAATTAGTAATTAGTAATTATAATTAATCAATATAGTAATTAGTAATTATAATTTATTACTATATTAATTAGTAATCACAATTGATTACTATATTAATTAGTAATTACAATTAATTACTATATCAATTAGTAATTATAATTGATTACTATATTAATTAGTAATTAAAATTAATTACTATATTAATTAGTAATTAAAACTAATTACTATATTAATTAGTAATTAAAACTAATTACTATATTAATTAGTAATTTCAATTAATTACTATATTAATTAGTAATTACAATTAATTACTATATTAATTAGTAATTTCAATTAATTACTATATTAATTAGTAATTAAAACTAATTACTATATTAATTAGTAATTTTAATTAATTACTATATTAATTAGTAATTACAATTAATTACTATATTAATTAGTAATTATAATTGATTACTACATTAATTAGTAATCAAAATGAATTACTATATTAATTAGTAATTACAATTAATTACTATATTAATTAGTAATTACAATTAATTACTATATTAATTAATTATAATTAATTACTGTGTTAATTAATAGTAATTAATTATTATTATTATACGTATGTAATAATAATGGTGGATCAATTTTGTTTTTTCTTGTCTCTGCGTTCGTCACTCGCGAGGACGTAGACGTTTTGTAAAAGTTCTCGGAGACCTCGATTATTAATTTTTTTTTTCTTTACTTGTTACATAATAAATTTATTTAGCAATTAGTCAATCGCTCACTGAATCTTCTCGTCGACGTACGCCGTTATCGCGGCTTGACACTCGGCCGAACACCAATGTTGAATCAAGAGATAACTCTCCGATTCGAGAGCCGCGTCCAATTTCTTTCTCAGGCTGTGACGAAGCAGCGCCTTCGTTGCTTCCATCGACTGCAAAGATAAAACGAAAATGATTTAGTGTTTTTTTTTTTAATTTTTTTGTTTTTTTTTATGGATTTAGAAAAATCATCGATGTCGAAGGTCTCGTCGAATGGGAGAATTATAAATATGCCGTTTCTCAATATTTTCCTACCCGCGCATATTGCGTGGGCGAGCCGAGTGTGGGCTTCGAGACTTCTATCGAGACTTCGATTCCCAATAGTTATTATCTCTTCAAACTGCCGAGCGTGTACACGCGGGACAACTTTCTCCGAGTATTCATCCGAGCAATTATACTTGTCAACGTTTTTTTCCCCGAGCCCAAATTATCGCCTCGCGAAAACGCGTTTTTTTTTTTCATCCACAAGAATGTGGCTGGTTTTTCATATTTTTGCCGTTTTAATGATTCATTGCCAATTTTGCAATTGTCGTGAAAAGTACACGAAAATCAAGAGCAAACCGGACGATGTTATTTTTCAATATCCCCCAGAGGTACGTGCTTCAAAATTCTTTCAAAATCTCTCAGAAAATGATTTTTTTTTAATAATTGATTAATTAATTCATTTATTTGATTTTATTAATCAATTAATTTTTAATCTTTTAAATCAATTTTCAATTTTATTCATTCATTAATTTTAAATTTTATTGATTAATTAATTTTTAATTTTATTGATTAATTGATTTTTAATTTTATTAATTAATTAATTTTTAATTTTATTAATTAATTTTCAATTTTGTTCAGTCATTAATTTTCAATTTTATTGATTAATTAATTTTTAATTTTATTGATTAATTGATTTTTAATTTTATTAATTAATTAATTTTTAATTTTATTAATTACCTTTCAATTTTGTTCATTCATTAATTTTTAATTTTATTAATTAATTAATTTCAAATTTTATTGATTAATTGATTTTTAATTTTATTAATTAATTAATTTTCAATTTTATAAATTAGTTAATTTAATTAATTGCCCTATTTGATTATGTTTTTGTCTAGGCAAGCGGCGAGAGAAAGCTCGAAGAATGCACGGAGAACCAAGCGTGTAATATTGTTCACGAGAGATTCTGGTTGCCAAGACTCGTGGAAAGAGTTTGTCAGTGTCCAGATGGATTCGAGTGCCCATGGTCCAGGGCATCGAAGAATTATTCCATGATGCTCAACAACCGATCGGTCATCAAGGTACACATTGTTTTTTTTCTATCAAGTAGCATCACTCTCGAGTAAAAAAAAGCAACTGAACTTTTTTGCTTTTTTCGTCATCGAAGAAATTATTGAAATTTCGTTCAGCACGCGTGATCCTCCTTAATCAACACCTTGCCCTACTTTATAGCGACGAAATAAAACATTTTTCATTTTTTTCCTTGGCGCAAACAAAGTTTTGCGAATCGCCAAAGAAAATGAAGACTTGCTCGCGGAAGGAAACCGCTGCGACGGTTCATGGGAAAATAAATGAAGAACACACCGAAATAATGCCACGTCGCATTCAAGTCAATTGTAAATGTTCAAAAAACCACTACTGGTGGCTCCAGAAATATACGTTCGAGGACGACGGCACCGTCGCACAAAAATTTCGATGTCAAAAGGTGAATTCTCGTCCAACCAAAATTTTCAATATTTATTTATTTATTATTTATTTATTATTATTATTTTTTTTTCAGCAAACTTTGTGCGACCGACACGATTTTTGTGGATACGTCAGGGCTGACGTTTTTTCCACTTATTATCGTTGCGCATGTCCCGAGGGACATTTGTGCGTGACGAAAAATCGTGAGCAGGAAAACGTCAACGAATTTTTATACAGCGGACCGGCTTACAAAGCATTTTGTGTCCCATGGGATTAATAAAGAATCGAAAAGGTTGGAAAACCCATAAATATTGTAATTTTTCCTTCACCATAATTATTCTATCGGTTTTTATGAAATTTTGCATGTAAAATTTTTTACCTGAGAAGATTGCTCGCTCATGGCTCGTAACGATGGCAAAAGCTCGTCCTTGAAACGATCCGGCCACAGGACTCTCGTGACCAAACCAGCTCGAAGTGCCTCGTTCGCCGTTAACGTTCGACCGCCCAACAAAAGTTCGCTCGTCTGAGGAAAAATACATTAATCACAATTTTCGGGATCCAGAGCAAAAGAATCTAAAAATTTCATTTTTTCCTCGAACTGTTTCGATTTTTTGGGATTTTTTCAAAATTTGCGCCAATTTTTCAAATTAATTCATTTTGCTTCAATTTTTTTTGTTGAATTGAGAAAATGGATTGCAATACTCACGACCGAGCTCCCAAGAATGTGTGAAAGTGTAAAAATCGCAGCTCCTTCCGCAATTTGTCCAAGTTTGCCGTACGGAGTGCTGAACGTCGCTTTGTCGCTGGCGATTACGAGATCGAACCAGGGCAACATCGTGACTCCCAAGCCTATCGCAGTTCCTTGCACTCCCGCGACTATCGGTTTGTTGAATGTTGCTAAACTTTTTATAAACTCTCTGAAAACAAAAAAACAACCATGAGAATTATCAAAACTTAAAAACGAAAAAAATTCAAGAAAAATGTAAAAATTGAATTTCTGTTTTTTAAATGTAGAGAAACAAAATTTCGATCAAAGTTTTAAGAGACTTTGCCATTTAGAAATCGATATATTTAATGTTGAAAATTGCACCTTTTCAAAACTCTCTCTAAAAAAAAAAATAACCATAAGAATTATTGGGAAAAAAAATTGAAAACATAAAAATTCAAGAAAAATGTAAAAATTGAATTTCTTTTTTTTAAATGTAGACAAACAAAATTTCGATCAAAGTTTTAAGAGACTTTGCCATTTAGAAATCGATATATTTAATGTTGAAAATTGCACCTTTTCAAAACACTAAAAAAAAAAAAAAAAAATAACCA
>JBAJMU010000003.1:20054992-20083139 GCA_037952995.1 Hyposoter didymator
AAAAAAAAAAAAAAATCGACAAATTTTTTGTGATTTTTTTTCCAGGAAAACTCAGTAAAAATTCGTGCACCCACCGTCGTGAGATTTATCGTGGGAAACATGTTTTGAAACATCGAGGCCATCAACTTCATCTGCATGCCTTCGCCGCTGAAATTGTTCAGAACAACGAGCGGAGAACTTTTGAAAGCCTCTTCGAAAACCATTTGCTTTTTGAGCGCCGAAACTACGTCTCTGGACAGAGAGTACTCTGTTATTTTGAACGACAGTGTCGGCCCTCTTGGTACTCTGAAGACGAGAAATAAAAAAAAAAATGTGCATGACTGTTAAATAGGCTGCAAAAAATCTCAATTATTGGATAACAGTTTTGAGGGATTTGAATATTTACACGAACATTTTTACGAATTCGAATAACTTTTTGTTTTTCAATTTTTTATTTTTTTTCTAGTTAAGGACGTTGTATGCAACGTTTTCTATCGATAGAATTTCTTTAAGTTTGCACCACACAAAGAGAATAGCGGTTTCACCATTTAGAAGTCGAGAGATATTTTTATTTATAAAAATCAGAATTTTCAGTAGTTTCTCCCAAGAGCGTGTGTTAAAAGTTGCAATTTTCAACATTTAATATTTCGATTTCTAAATGGTGAAGACTCTTAAAACTTTGCATACACTTTTGTGCAACATCGAAGAAGCTTTATCCATTTTTTCAAAAAAATCGGTCGTATAATTTTTTCGAAATTTTGTTTATTATATAAAAAATGCAGATTCCCTCGGAAAATCTTGGATTTCGAGTTCTTTAGGCAATTTATAACAACTTTTTGTAATGAACTTGGGCTCGCAAAATAAAAATCCCAATTTTCAGTAGTTTCTCATAAGAGCTTGTGTTAAAATTTGCAATTTTCAACATTTAATATTTCGATTTTTAAACGGTGAAGACTCTTAAAACTTTGCATACACTTTTGTGCAACATCGAAGAAGCTTTATCCATTTTTTCAAAAAAATCGGTCGTATAATTTTTTCGAAATTTTGTTTATTATATAAAAAATGCAGATTCCCTCGGAAAATCTTGGATTTCGAGTTCTTTAGGCAATTTATAACAACTTTTTGTAATGAACTTGGGCTCGCAAAATAAAAATCCCAATTTTCAGTAGTTTCTCATAAGAGCTTGTGTTAAAATTTGCAATTTTCAACATTTAATATTTCGATTTTTAAACGGTGAAGNCAAAACTTTGCATACACTTTTGTGTAACATCGAAGAAGCTTTATTTATTTTTTCAAAAAAATCGGTCGTAAAATTTTTTCGAAATTTTGTTTATTATATAAAAAATGCAGATTCCCTCGGAAAATCTTGGATTTGGAGTATGTTGTTCTTTAGTCAATTTGAAACAACTTTTCTTAATGAACTTGGACTCGCATAATAAAAATCGCAATTTTTAGTATTTTTTCATAAAAACGTGTGTTAAAAGTTGCAATTTTTAACATTAAATATTTCGATTTTTAAACGGTGCATACACCGTTTAAACTGCAAAATTTTGCATACACTTTTGTGTAACATCGAAGAAGCTTTATTTTTTTTTTTTTTTTAAATCAGTCGTAAAATTTTTTCGAAATTTTGTTTATTATATAAAAAATACAGATTGCCTCGGAAAATCTTGGATTTCGAGTATGTCGTTCTTTAGTCAATTTGTAAAAACTTTTTTAACAAACTCAGACTCGCAAACCATTTCGCATGTAATAAAAACTGAAATTTCAATTTTTTTCCATTTTTTCAATAATTAAAATTCATTAATGAACAAAATCCAATTTTTTGGGGCATTGCCATCGAGAACTTAATTTTATTTCACATTTCTCGAACCTCCAAAACTGAATTTTATAGCGAGACAAAAAAAATCGAAATTGATACGAATTTTCGAAATATTGAAGAAAAAAAAACATTACCTGCAGATTTTAAGGTACATTCCGAGTTCGGTTCTCGTGAAAATGGACATGTGACTAACGTGGAGAACGCCAGCTACCGAGACAAAGTCTTTGATAGCGTTGCGTCTCCGGGCCTTGAGAGACGAGGCGGTGAACGGTTCCATGACCCTGCGAAAGTCTTTGGACAATTCGACGATATGATCGCCGGGGAGACCGCGATGAATGACGAAGGAATGAGGAGCAGTGACCAGCTCATTTTTTTCAGCTTCTTCGATCTGCTTGTTCCGCTTGACACATCGACCCTTAACGCACGAGAATCCGGAGTGAGTAACATAACCTCAATCCGCCAAAACGCTCGCAGCAGCCCACGTCGCGGATTTTTGTGTCCAATTTAAATTTTTATCGTTCCGAATTCTTACCTTTCGCGATCTGCCCATTTTTTACGTTCTCCTCGTTCGTGCTGTCACTTTTTATTTGTTTGCGTGCTGCAGCTTTCGATGAGCACGTGTTCTTGTTTGTGAGACTGTTTACAACTCGAGCGCGCTCGGAGCTTCGAGTTTCGTCCACCAGGCGCGATCGCGTCGCCATTTTAAACTTTAGCGGTCATTTTACCGTTTTCGATATTGCTCGAAGGGTCATATGACCGCATTCGTAATTGAAAGAGCGTTTCAATGATTTACTACGGAAATTGGATAATTTAGATATAGTTGCTCGCGGAATAACGAAATTATCGAGTGCAAAACTTTCCGCATCGCGATTCTTTGAAAATAAATGCTACGCGGACGAATTGAAAAACTTCCTTCTGCTCGAACGTTTAATTATCAACTTTCACGGTCACTTTACCGTCTTTCGATGTTATTCGAACGGTCATATGACCGGAACGGTAATTTAACGAGAATTTCAACGACTGCGATCGAATTAATAAAATTTTATGCACATAATTAGCTGATAATTACGAACTCACCGAATGGGAAACTTTCTGCCTCGCGATAGGGATCGTTTTTTTTCAACAAAGGTCACGGGAACAAATTTAAAAACTTCCCTCCGCTCGAATGTTTAATTATCAACTTTCACGGTCACTTTACCGTCTTACGATGTTGCTCGAACGGTTATATGACCGGAACGGTAATTTAACGAGAATTTCAACGACTGCGATCGAATTAATAAAATTTTATGCAGATAATTAGCTGGCAATTACAAACTCACCGAATGGGAAACTTTCTGCCTCGCGATAGTGATCGTTTGTTTTTTAACGAAGGTTACGGGAACGAATTAAAAAATCACGGTCACTTTACCGTCTTTCGATGTTACTCGAACGGTCATATGACCGGAACGGTAATTTAACGAGAATTTCAATGACTGCGAACGAATTAATGAAAATCTTATGCAGATAATTAGCTGTAGAATTACGAACTTCCCGAATGGGAAACTTTCTGCCTCGCGATAGCGATCGTTTGTTTTTTAACGAAGGTTACGGGAACGAATCAAAAAATCACGGTCACTTTACCGTTTTCCGATGTTGCTCGAACGGTCATATGACCGGAACGGTAATTTAACGAGAATTTCAACGACTGCGATCGAATTAATAGAATTTTGTGCAGATAATTAGCTGGCGATTACGAACTTACCGATTACGCAACTTTCTGCCCCTCGATAGCGTTCCATTTTTGTTTTTTCAATACTTACGCGACCGAATATAAAACTTTTGCTTCGCCCGAGCGTTCAGAGAGACAAGCACAAAAATGACAAGACAACGATACATTTCATCATAGTAATATTATTTATCGCTGTCGTTTGTACGAGACCCTAAATTAAGTTGCAAGATAGAAAAAATTACAAATAGTTACGAACACGTTCGTTACGTCACCGACGTCAACAGATTTTTCACTGCATAACCAAAAAAAACATTTATTTAAAAAAAAAACAAAAAACAAATCGATCGAGAGGGTTGAATTTCGCGATTTCGATCATTTCACCCGAGAATTAAAAAATTCCTAAGACAAATTTACGTCGTTCCACGACGAAGAAGAAAAATTCTTCTCGAACGTTGTGAATATTTCGGTTTCTCGCATGATATGAAATCAAATCACGTATAGTTTTCTTACGCTAATCGTTAATTTAATCATCCCATACAAATCGTCCACGTCATCGTTGTTTCCTTTTCTTCTTTCTCTCTCTCTTTTTATCACTTTCGCTTAAAAAGACTCTTGTTTATGAAACATGGCTGGTGCAGTGAAAATGGTCAGGTTCTTCTTTGTACAATATTCTTAATGCACGATACAAGTGTTGCTGGTTTTTTCTTTCATCGCCCCCTCCCTCTCGAACGACATCGTTCTGAGTCTTTTTTTTTGTTTTTTTTGCTTTTGTTTTCTTTTGCACAATGACGATGGTTCTCTTGGTCGCGAGTCGATGGCTCTCGAGCTTCGTCTGCTATGGACTCTCATTCGTACCTTCGCTTCCCCGCATTCTTACTCTATTAATTTCTTTGCCCTGAAGAATCGCCTCAGGTAGAAAATCTGCCAGGTCGCCAAACCCAGCAGGCAACCCATCGAGAATATGCTGAAGTACAGAACACGGGCGTTCGTCGTTTCTGCAATTATATCCAATCGATCAACCCAATGAGTGCGAAATTGATTTTTTGCTTTTTTTTAGAGAATTTTTTTTTCTTGTTTTTTGAAAAATCGTCCAACCGATTTTGCTTTTTGGAAACTTTTTAAAATATTGTGTGTAGAAGTTTTTGATTTCTTTTTTTTTCATTTTTCGATCGAAATGTTTAATATTTCATTTTTCGGGATTGGCTGGACGGATTTTCTTCCAACGGGGACCGTTGGAAAGATAAAAAATCGTAGAAAATTGCCATTCAATGTGAAATTTTGGAAATTTTCTGAAATATTGTGTGCAGGAGTTTTTGATTTTTCTTTTTTTTTCATTTTTCGATCGAAATGTTTGATATTTAATTTTTCGGGATTGGCTGGGCGGATTTTCTTCCAACGGGGACCGTTGGAAAGATAAAAAATCGTAGAAAATTGCCATTCAATGTGAAATTTTTGAAATTTTCTGAAATATTGTGTGCAGGAGTTTTTGATTTTTCTTTTTTTTTCATTTTTCGATCGAAATCTTGAATATTTAATTTCTCGCGATTGGCTGGACGGATTTTCTTCCAACGGGGAGCGTTGGAAAGATAAAAAATCGTAGAAAATTGCAGTTTAATATGAAATTTTTAAAATTTTCTAAAATATTGTGTGCAGGAGTTTTTGATTTTTCTTTTTTTTTCATTTTTCGATCGAAATCTTGAATATTTAATTTCTCGCGATTGGCTGGACGGATTTTCTTCCAACGGGGATCGTTGGAAAGATAAAAAATCGAAACGAAATTTCGAATTTTTATAATTTCCAAAAATTTTCCAACTAGTCTAGAAAATTGTGGAGAAATAAAAAAAAATTCGAATTGTCAACAGAAAAATGGAAAGAAATGATATTTACCATTAGTGTCTCTCATTTGCTCTTCGCTCTTCCTCATCCTTGCAAAGTCTTGAACAATTGCATGAGAAAGATCCTCCAGTCGTTTGAGTTCGACTTCGATGGGTTTGAGTTTGGCAGCCTCCCCGATCTGCCAGAAAATCCAAAATTTATTACGAAAATTGCAATATTTCGTGTTTTGCAACAGTTTTTATAAAAAATCACAAAACCTCGTTAAATCGTGTGAGAAAAAATCATGGAATCGCAGGACGTGGCAGAATCAAAATATTACGAGAAAAAAAAAACCAAAAAGTCAGTTTTTTGGCTCAGACTCAAAAAAAAAGGAAAAAAATTTCGAATAAACGTGAAAAACGTAAAAACATGCCGCTCGGGAAACGAGACAGGGGAATCCAAAGGAAATACAAGTCTCAAAAAAGCAACTAGAAACTACAAACAGAGCGTCTCTCTAAACTAAAGGAGGCATGAAAAAATATAAAACTTGTCCAATTTACCAGCTGCGCGCCGAAACAAGTGACATAAACAAAAAGACAGAAAAAGAAGATTAAGAAAATTATGATCCTCCGGAGAGCCCAATATCGATGAAAAATCCATAAATACAAAAAATGTCAACTTACGCCTTCGTAGCTCTTGGCTTCGATTCCATGCTTCGTGACTAGTTTTACTTCTTGCTTCGCGCCACGTTGATCTGAAATAAAATCGTAATGAAAGGAAAATTGAAAAAAAAAGAAAAAAAAATCGTAAAGAAAGAAAAATTTTACGAAAAATCGTAAAAAACGAAAAATCGTGAATAAAGAAAAATAAGGAAAAACCAAAAAGTCGTGAATAAATTAAAAAATGGAAAAAATCGTGAAAAACGGAAAATCGTGAATAAAGAAAAATAAGAAAATACCGAAAAGTCGTAAATAAATAAAAAAATGGAAAAAATCGTGGCAACGGAAAATCGTGAATGAAGAAAAATAAGGAAAAACCGAAAAGTCGCAAATAAATTTAAAAAATGGAAAAAATCGTGAAAAACGGAAAATCGGGAATAGAGAAAAATAAGGAAAAACCGAAAAGTCGTAAATAAATTTAAAAAGTGGAAAAAATCGTGAAAAACGGAAAATCGTGAATAATGAAAAATAAGGAAAAACCAAAAAGTCGTGAATAAATTAAAAAATGGAAAAAATCGTGAAAAACGAAAAATCGTGAATAAAGAAAAATAATGAAAAACCAAAAAGTCGTGAATAAATTAAAAAATGGAAAAAATCGTGAAAAACGGAAAATCGTGAATAAAGAAAAATAAGGAAAAACCGAAAAGTCGTAAATAAATAAAAAAAATGGAAAAAATCGTGAAAAACGGAAAATCATGAATAAAGAAAAATAATGAAAAACCAAAAAGTCGTAAATAAATTTGAAAAATGGAAAAAATCGTGAAAAACGGAAAATCGTGAATAAAGAAAAATAATGAAAAACCAAAAAGTCGCAAATAAATTTAAAAAATGTAAAAAATCGTGAAAAACGAAAAATCAAGAATACAAAAAACCAAGAAAAAGCCGAAAAGTCGTAAATAAATAAAATTTGTAAAAGAAAAAACGAAAAAAATCGTCAAAAACGAAAATAAAGAGAAATTGAATAAAAACGAAGGTAAAATCGTGAATAACGAGAAATTAGACGAAGAAAATAGAAAAATCAAATAAAAAAGAAAAAGACACTAATTATTTGCTCATTTTTGAAAGAGCTCCGTCAAAAATCACGACGACGCAGCGACGTTGCAAACATTATTGAGAATTATTGTTTTCTAAGTAAAAAAAAAACAGGCTGGACGAACGGAGCAAAGAATTTCATCAGTCGATGGAGAAACGTAAATATTGACAGAGCATGCGATTTTTTATTAAACAAAATTGAGGTTTTTCTCCGTTTTACGAAAAAAAAAAAAAAAACATTTTTTTAAACGTAAAAATTGACAAAATTTTGGAAATTACTCAAAAAATGACGAGGAACTCGTGAAATTTTGATAAAAATGGCTCAAGAGACGAGATTAAAAAAAATCGAGATACTCACGGGCGGGAACTCTGGAGAAGAAGCAAATTTCGAAAGTGTCGTAAGTTTCGGTGATAAATGAAAATTTCAGAGGTTTTCCCGAAGGAATGTCGTCCTTCTGCGCGAGGATGTGTCCTTTGGAGTCCTTGACCTGGAGCGCAAGAAAGGACGTCGCGGTAAGTCGCGGTTGCCATATTGAAGGTTATGACGAACATAACCTCAAAACTCGGAAATTATTGAATTTTTTGCAGAGATTTTGAGGCCTACCGTGTAGTCGATTCGCTGACCCGGCGCCTCCGAGATCTCGTACTCGCCGGTCAAGAGAACGTCACCTTGGAGCTCTTCCTTCAAGCATTTCTGATCGTTCGGCTCCAGATACCAATGGATACAATTAACATCGACAATGAAAAACGCCAGCGCGATTATCGCCCACTTGGAAAAACGCATCATCGCTTTTTTTTCAATCGACTAACAAATATCACGATTTTTACCACTAAAAACTATAGATCTACGATTATCGAGAGAATTACGAGAGATTATTGTAACGATTTATTGTCAACGGAGCTCCGTCAACATTGCGATGAGTTGGCAGCCATTGGGGATGGCAACTTGACGTAGAATCCACGTCATCTGCGCCGCCACCACCACGAATGGAGGGGGAGCGTTATTCGCTAAATTCTCGCGAGTTTCCGATGCTCCGGGATCGTAGCCAATGAGGCAATTTCTTTTCGGAAAATCCCCAAAACGTGAGCATTTTGATTGGCTCTCGAGAAGATTCGTTCCGCGAATCGCCCATGGACAAATGACGCGGTAAAATTCTTCTACAGCGTAAAAATACCGATGTTAACCCCAGAACGGTAATTTGGGCTCAAACATTTTTTTCGCCCATTTTATCGCATTTTTTTTACTATTTTTTCAACTTTAAGCAAAAATGCTTCAGGAAATTATTTCAGCCAATAAAATTACGATAGATCTAATTTTATTATGACATTTTTTAGTAGAAAACCTTCGACAGCGTTCGCAGCGCTCTCTGTCGGTTCTAGTTCCCCCGAACCCGAGTTTCTCGTCACAAAAATCTTGTTAATTCATGAAAAAACTCTGTGTTTTTGAAATTCAAACGTCCGTTATTTTGTCACGTGCTACAAAAGTTTACCCCGAAGACCAAAAGCGACAAGTAAACTGTCAGAACTCTCCGAAAAATATAAATCAGTCACTTTTTATTCCTTCAAGCGCGATGACGTCGTTGGACCAATTATTGGAGGAAAGGATCACGAAACTCGAAGAACTGAGTACAGCGACTGTACTCTTGAAACGTAAGTACGAGAAAATTCGACTTTTTGACACACGCGAGCACGCTGCGAAGCGAATGACGTTTTGGCTCGAAAAAAAATCGAAAAAATCGATAAAAAAAATATTCGTATCGCTGCGTAGACAAAGATGCTCTTCAGGAGCAATTGCTCGAGGCGAAAATGGTGATGGATGGAATAACAAAGGGAGTGGATCTGATGAGAACCGACCTCGAAAAAATGAGAGCTCAAAATTTGTATTGTCGGGTAAGCCGAACGGAAAAATAGCAAAAATTACGATCGTTCATAACCTCAAAAAAAAAAACAAAAAAAAAGAAAATTAAACAAAAAAAGGGAAAAAATCGTTTGTATCGTAGGAGCTGTCGGAAAAATTGGATTTTCTCGACAGCAAAATAGTGTGCATGACGGAAAATTTGCCGGTGCAATTTCTCCAAGAATTCATTCGGCTGAACACGGAAATGTCGCCGATGGTTGAAAATTCGAAAATCGTTGAGAGTCAGAGTGTGCGTCAGGCCGACGAGAAAGAAAAACCAAACGGCCAAGTTTTTGGCACAATTGGCCGTCAAGCGGCGGACGTAACTTTGATTACTCCGGAGCATAGAATTCAAGATTGCAAGAAAACGTTGTTCAAAAATTCCGACGACTCGTACACCATGGATTTCATAACGGCGGAAGAATTTTCCAAAATTCCAAAATACATGATAGGACGCCAGACCATAGCGATGGTCAACGAACTCGTCGCTACCATAAACACGATTCTGGAAGAAAAATATTCTGTACTAGCTCTGGGAAAAGCGGGAGCTCGGAAAAAAGGGAAATTGGATTTATATTTGAGTCTGGAACGGGAAAAAATTCCTGTTACTCCGGGCGGAGGTGCGTTACTTCATTTTTATCATTTTTTCTACTCAATTCTATTTTTTTCATTGAAAGAAAATTTCTGAAAGTGATAATTTATAGTCAAAATTATAATTATTATAATTATTTCCAATTTTTCATAATTATTTCCAATTATTTAGAACTATTTCCAATTATTTATCATTTTTTTCAATTATTTATAAATTTTTTCAACTATTTATAATTATTTCCAATTATTTGTAAATAATTTTGATTATTTATAATTATTTCAAATTATTTATAAATATTTTCAATTATTTATAATTATTTCCAATTATTTATAATCATTTCCCATTATTTATGAATATTTCCAATTATTTCCAATTATTTATACATTTTTTTCGATTATTTATAATTATTTCCAATTATTTATAATTTTTTTCAATTATTTATAAATATTTCCAATTATTTATAATTTTTATCAATTATTTATAATTATTTTCAACTATTTATAATTATTTCCAATTATTTATAACTATTTCCAATTTTTTATAATTATTTTCAACCGTTTACAATTATTTGCAACGATTTATAATTTATAATCAATAATTATGGCACGAACTGCCATATTCTCGAGCTGCCGGAGCGAAAATTGGAAAATTTATGCACTAATTGCAATTTGAATGCTTCGAACTAATTTACACCGGAAATTGGTCCGAAAAACCGTTTGAAACTGAATTTCGATGAATTTTCAGATCCAAAATATTATTTCACCGCGGAAGATTACGCGAGGCAAACGGAAACGAAACTGGACAAAAAGAAATTGAATCTATTGACAGTTCTTCGTCACTGCAAGAGACTGAGAGAAATCCGGAAAGGCAAAAATTTACAGTACGTTTTGGTGCCCAGTTGGGAACGCAGCAAATCCGGAATTCACGATTAATTTAGCCAACGAGAGACTGAGAATCAATTATTTGTACACATCCCAATATTATTAAATCGTGATAAGAATTTAGGGAATAATAAATTTTCTACAAGCCAATGAAACGTCCAAGTTGCTCATTCATTTCGCCGCGAGAAAAAAACAATCGCAGATCGCGGATCCTCCGTCACAATTGTTTTCGCGTTGCCTAGCTAGCGCCTGTTTTCAATGACGAACTCGAGAGAGATCCGAGAAGCCGAGCGCTAACTTTTGCGGAGAGTTTGAACCTCCGGATTCATGAGTTTGCCATGATATTTGGAATTTTCGAAGACTCCAGTGCATTCTTTCCAACGAGGTAAGAATTTCATTTCCTCCAATTTCCCCCTAAAAAGAAAAAAAAATCCCTCCATTTCGACAATTTTTCGAGCTTTTTTTTCTCAATAAAAAACACGAAAAATAAACTCGATCGATTGTGTTGCGAGTTTTTTTTCAGCCGAGTGGCTTTGCGACAATTGGAACAAGTGTTGAGCAATAAAGTGACGGAATGTCGAGCATCGTCAGAGCCGATTCGATCAGCACGTCGTTCAGTGACGACGACGACGAAGAGGAAAACGACTTTGAGGACGTTGACGAGAGTTTCATGGGATCGCAAGAAGATCCATTGTCGTTGAGCGACATTATCGAGCAACAAAGCAAATCGACATCGAACGAGGACGACGAGAAATCTCCCCTTTGCCGTTTGTGTGCGGGCCGAGCGATCAATCCTGTTTACATTTATTCAGAGTTCGGAGAGTCGATGAAGCTGGCTCACAAAATCAACACGTGCCTGAGTGTCAAGGTAAAGGAGAAAAAATATTGAAAGATTTTTCCTTTTTTTCGTCATTCAAGAAATTATTACAATTTTTGGCGATTTTTAAAAAACGTTTCTTTCAACCAACTGCTCCATGCAGCGTTGTCGAAACTTTAATCGTTCATCAACAAAAGTGGAAAAATTACTATTCACCTTAATAGGGCTGGAGTTGTTTTTTTATTTTTTATTTATTCCGGTAACCTGGGCTCACAAATGAGTCCCATTTTGAAAAATTCATATCTTTGGTAAAATTTAACGAAAAAGGTTCCAGTTGGGCTCATTCTTTTCGTTTTTTAATGCAGAATCACGTGAGCCTGGAGCAATTTTGCTCCGAGTCAAAAAAATTACTCAAAAATGCTGTAAAACGATAAAAAACGGAAAAACGAAGGAAAAAGGGATTTAAAGTCAGTAAATGAGTTCAATTTTGAAAAATTCATATCTCCGGTAAAATTTAACGAAAAGGCCTCTCCTTGGGCTCATCCTTTTCGTTTTTTAATGCAGAATCGCGTGAGCCAGGAGCAATTTTGCTGCGAGTCAAAAAAATTACTCAAAAATGCTGTAAAACGATAAAAAACGGGAAAACGAAGGAAAAAGGGATTTGAAGTCAGTAAATGAGTTCAATTTTGAAAAATTCATATCTCCGGTAAAATTTAACGAAAAGCCTTCTCCCTGGGCTCATTCTTTTCGTTTTTTAATGCAGAATCGCGTGAGCCTGGGGAAATTTTGCTCTGAGTCAAAAAAATTACTGAAAAATGCTGTAAAACGATAAAAAACAGAAAAACGAAGGAAAAAAGGGATTTGAAGTCAGTAAATGAGCCCAATTTTGAAAAATTCATGTCTCCGGTAAAATTTAACGAAAAGGCTTCTCCCTGCGCTCATTCTTTTCGTTTTTTAATGCAGAATCGCGTGAGCCAGGAGCAATTTTGCTCCGAGTCAAAAAAATTACTCAAAAATGCTGTAAAACGATAAAAAACGAGAAAACGAAGTGAATACGGGGTTTGAAGTCGCCCGGGGTCGTTTCTGACCCCAGGTTACCGTTCCAGGGTTGAAATTTTCTTCCCTTAATGTTTTATCGGTTTGGCATTAATTGCAGACACGAAAAACCGACAACTTGCCGAAACAATTGTGCAGTGTCTGCGTAGAGAAACTTAATTGGTGCGACGCTTTCGATGAGCAATGCCTCAAAGCGGAAGAGACTCTAGAAACGATGTTATCGCTTGAAACGAAAGAAAGTTCGAAAAACCTTGAAACGAACGAACCCGAGAACAAAGATTTCGAGGGATCTTGTCCCTTGTGCATCGAGGGTCACATGCAAACTTGTGAAACCCCGAAAAACGATTACGACAGCGACGTCGTGATGGAAAGCAGCGACGAAGAAAAATTTTTAACGAAAATTGAAAGCGCAAGTTGCACAGCGCGAAACAGCCTCGATTCCTTGAGTTGTTTGGGCCCGGCTCAGCATTATCTCAAGTGTGGTGCTTGCATGAATCTTTACCATACGAAAGAGAGCCTGGACGCGCACAAGTGCAAGCCAAACGTCCAGTTGACCGCGAAACCGTGGAAATGCGTCGTCTGCGAAGCGACCTTTCCCTTCGAAGAGCGTCTCAATTTCCACCTGCAATTCCATAGCGGAGCCAAAGAGCTTTACTGCCAAATCTGCAAAATGACGTTCGCCAAAGAGCTCAAAGTATTTTACCATTACAAACGTTATCACTGCGAAGACAAGAGTGTGTCGTGTCTGCAATGTGGCAAGTTATTTCCAACGCAGCAAGAGCTCAAGCTGCACGTGTGTGTCGATGGCAAGACTCGACCTCACGTTTGCGAGATTTGCAACAAAGGATTCTCCGACGGATACACCCTGAAACGTCATGTGGTGACCCACCTTCCTGAAAAGCCGTACAAGTGCTCGGAGTGCTGCAAGAGTTTCACCCAAAAATCACGTCTGAACAAGCACATCGCGAGCCACGGGGTCGTCATAGAAAACACCCAAGTCGCTTGGAAGTGCGTCCAATGCGGAGAGACTTTCGAGACTCCGAACGAGGCCGAAGTCCACAACCAACAAAACCACCGCGAAAAAATCAGCCTCATCGAACAACTAACAACCTCCAAAATCTATCATTGCGAATTTTGCAACAGTTACTTCAACGAACTGGAGAATCTTCGGCTCCACGAGAATCTCCACGTCATTGAAAAGCCATACACGTGTAAAATCTGCGACACCGTTTACAAATCATACGCCGAAGCGGTTCTCCACTGGAAAGAACATCCCCGAAGTTTCCGCGTCGCCACCGCTTACCTCTGCCAGGTTTGCGGCAAGGACATGAAAGAGATGTCGCTTCTGTACAAACATCGACGAAAGCGACAGCACGTCACCCCCCGCAAGTCCCAAACCGACCATTCCATCAGCAAATACGTCTGCGAACTCTGCGGCAAAAGTTTTGACAACCCCGAAGACATCAGGGTCCACGGACGAGACCAATGCTCCAAATTCCCCTGCGACATTTGCGGCAACTTACTGCCAACTGCCAATTCCCTCCACGCCCACAAAAGACGTCACAGCGGGTTGCGTCCCTACGTCTGCAACATCTGCGGCAAAAGCTACACCCAGTCCAGCCACATGTGGACTCACAAGAGATTCCACATGGGAGTCAAACCCTATGCCTGCCAATATTGCGACCAGAGATTCACCATAAAACCGGATCTCGCCGACCACACCAGAAAGAAACACACTCGAGAACGACCGTTCAAATGCGACGTCTGCAACAAAGCCTTCCTCACCGGCTCCGTTTTCTATCAACACAGATTGATACACCGCGGCGACCGAAGATACAAATGCCATTATTGCGAAAAAGCATTCACTCGCACCGAAGCACTCAACAATCATATCAAAATCCACACCGGAGAGAAACCCCATGCCTGTGATGTCTGTGGACGATGCTTCCGGCAAAAAGGCGACATGAGGAAACACAGGCGGACCCAGCACAATGCTACCAAAGAAGAATTGCCTTGAACCTTGAAATTCAGAATGTTGAGCTTCTTCCATAGAGTATCCTGTTTTTTATGGTTCTGCTTGAGAAAATGTTCTTCTGGCCACGTCAGTTCTGCCCTAGGGAATGCCTTTGGCATTGATAGCCAAAGAATCCTTAATATGCAAATATTCTTGCTCGGTAACGTCAAGTGTTCCCTGGAAATTGTTTAGAACCCGAAAGTTTCCTATTCCATAAGGATCTCAGTTGTATTTAAATAAAAATATACCATAAAGAATTGACTCGACAATTTTTTCCATGTGTCCATGGGAATTGATTTATTACCAATTTTTTTTTTTCTATGGATAGAGTATCACATTAGGAAGGATGTTATTGAATTTGGGAAAAATCGGTTGATCGGTTAAAATTCCATGATTTTTCGAATTTTACGAAAATCCGAGTTTTTTGAAAAATCGTCCAACCGCTCTAATTTCTCCAATTATTGCAAAACATGTGAATATTGTGAAGAGAGTATTACAATAGGAAGGTTATCATTGAATTTTGGAAAAATCGTTTGAACGATTGATATTTTATGATTTTTCGAATTTTACGAAAATCAGAGATTTTTTTTTTAAAATCGTCCAATTTCTCCAATTTTTGCAATTCGTGCGCGCTTCCTTTTTGCGTTCAAGTCTTACCATCGGTCGGTAAAGAAGATTCCGATATTTTCGACGTAGTTCCAGCTCGTCCGCTGTGAGCGCTGTCAGCTTATTTATTTACTAACCAAAAATAACTCAACCGAGAAACAATCCGAGTTGAAGCAGAGGCCAGAAATCGTGCAATTTTTTTTTTAACTCCTATTGACGTAATCCAAGGAATAATACACTTGTCACAGTCCGCAGGTAAAACATTTGCTAAGCAAATATATTTCCACGAAAGCGAATAATTGCGTCAGAATATTAAAAAGACTTTCGGGCTCGACGTAGTCCGATCGTCAAAGTGTCATTTTTCATTTTTCTCGTTTTTCACTCGATCAGCGTGAGCAACACGTCGCCAGAAATAATTCCAAATATTCGCCCGCATCTTTCGATTTTTCGGCAAAATCGAAAAAATCGAAAAACACGAAATTTCGTGAGTTTGAAAAAATTTTTCCAACGCACAAAATCGACCTCGTTATTCTCACAGAAATGTCCAACGAGGAACGTCTCCGTTCGCTGCTTTCCGACCTCGGCAAAGCGACTCTACGCGGAGTCCGCAAATGCCCAAAATGCGGAACGTACAACGGCTCGCGCGGCTTGTGCTGCAAAAACAAATATTGCGACGCCGTCTTCAAAGAACCGGGCGAACGGCGCAAACTTTCCACAGAGGCTTGCAAACTCATCACCGGATCCACCGCCCAAGTCTTCTCCGTTCGCGTGCGCGACAAAGGCCCCGACTATCGCGGATTCGTTCAGTTGCCGCTCATCAATCCGACCGTTTCCAACGAAATCACAACTCTCATATCGCAAACCACCGCCTTGTGCTTCGTCGACAGCTGCGAAAGGAGTTTCGACACGAGCGTTTTGAAATGCCACGTGAGAAACCATTTTTTAATATTTTTCTATCATTTTTATGAAGGAAAATGATTTTTTTTATTTTCACGATTTTTGTTTTTCTTTTTTACGATTTTTTTCGACGCCATTCTCTTCGCCATGAAAAAACGAAAAGATTCATATACCTATGAGTTGGATTTCTGTTTTTGGAACGATTTCCCGAACAAGAACTTCGTCGGGTTGATTTTTTGGATTTTTTTTATTATTACGATTTTATTTTTATTTTTTTTAACGATTTTTTAACTATTTATCGTTTTGCAAAGAATGGCGTCGAGAAAATTGGATTTTCTCGACGCCATTCTCTTCGCCATGAAAAAACGAAAAGATTCATATACCTATGAGTTGGATTTCTGTTTTTGGAACGATTTTCCGAACAAGAAACTCGTCGGGTTGATTTTCTGGGATTTTTTTTATTTTTACGATTTTATTTTTATTTTTTTTAACGATTTTTTAACTATTTATCGTTTTGCGAAGAATGGCGTCGAGAAAATTGGATTTTCTCGGCTCCATTCTCTTCGCCATGAAAAAACGAAAAGATTCATATACCTATGAGTTGGATTTCGGTTTTTGGAACGATTTCCGGAACAAGAAACTCGTTGCGTTGATATTTGGGCCATTTTTAAGTTTAAAGTCGAAAAAATGGGTTTTTGGTGCTAAAATTTGAAAAAACAACAAAAACGAAGGGGTTGGTCGAAATTTTGTCTTTCTCAGGAAGAAGACATCGGTGACTCGACCGTACCGACGTGCCAGCACATACAAGCGGCTTTACGATGTTACGCCGAAGCCCAACCCCTCACGCTGAGAAATTCCATTCTCTCCTCGCTAAACGTAAATAACGAGATCAAGCAAGAAATCTGGCTCCTGGCGACCGAGACTTCGGGTCCCCTTGTCCAGAGAGTCTCGAAAAATATCATGGCCGTCAAGTGCAAAGCGACTCCCAAACATCCTTTGGGATATCTTCATTTTTCGTTCTACGTCACCAAGTTGAAGGACCGGACGGAACATCGATATTTATGCAGTTGCACGGCGTTCAAGGTAAATCTAATTATCGAAATCTAAAAAATCGAAAAATTGGAATAACTTTCAAAATTGAACGAATCGTCAATAAAAATGTAAATTTTCGTGCATATTAACGTCGCAAACTCCAGCCTCGTTGATCCCAAAGGACGTTTGTTTCTTTTTTCCGCTAAAAACGAAAAATAATTGAAAATTTCTATCCAATCGATTTTTTTCTCGACTTTTCGGTCCAGGCGCCGATGAAACTGATTGGCGACAAGATCGAGAATCATTCGGTGCCGGTACAGAGATGCGCCCATTTTTACGCCTGCGTTTGCGCTTTCGCGAGCGATCCAAAATTATCGGAAGAGTTCGATTATTACATAAATCTCGATCAGTCGGATTTGCGAGTCCAAAAACCCATGGGCACCACGTACCAGAGTATAGAGTCCGACAAAATAATAGGAATGGGTGAGCACAAATTTCGAGGAAACAAAAAATCATAAAAATTCGAAAATAAAATCGATAGCAAGTTTCGCCGTTTTTTTTAGATCTGGAAAATCTAACCGCGGACGATAACGACACGCAATTGTTAATATTTCGCGACGATACGTTAGCCGTACAAAGTTTGGATGCCGCGAGACTCGACATCGATTCCATGAATCTGGAACCGTCCATTTTACCCAACAGCATCGTTGGCAGTATCGACGTCGAATGCGATCGAGCCTTGTTGGACGACGACAGCATCATTTCTCAGGTACCACAAAATTAACAAAAAGAAAAATCCTCCATTTTCTAAATCACTCATTTTTCAACTTTACCGAATTGACGAAAAAACGGAAAAAATTCAATTTTTCTGCAAAATACATTTCCTTATGGGGTATTAAGGAAAAACACAATTGTTTCCAATTTTTATGTTCAGAAATCCGTGAGATACAACTCTCAACCCCATAAGAACCCATAAGCTCCAAAATGTTCCAAAAAATCACACCATCCCCCAAGAATCAATAAACACAGATTTTTATTTTTAATTCATTATTTTTTTTTCTATGGGAACCCCATAAAACCCCATAAGCTCCAAAATGCCCCAAAAAATCACCCCATCCCCCAAGAATCAATAAACACAGACTTCTATTTTTTCATATTTTTTTTATGGGAACCCCATAAAACCCCATAAGCTCCAAAATGTCCCAGAAAATCACCCCATCCCTCAAGAATCACTAAACACAGATTTTTATTTTTATTTATTTATTATTTTTATGGGAACCCCATAAAACCCCATAAGCTCCAAAATGTCCGAAAAAATCACACTATCCCCCAAGAAACACTAAACACAGATTTTTATTTTATTTCATTTATTATTTTTATGGGAACCCCATAAAACCCCATAAGCTCCAAAATGTCCCAAAAAATCCCCCCATCCCCCAAGAATCACTAAACACAGATTTTTATTTTTATTTAAAAAAAAATTTTTATGGGAACCCCATAAAACTCCATAAAACCCCATAAAACCACATACGATCCAAAATGTCCAAAAAAATAGCTCCACCCCCCAAGAATCAATAAACACAGATTTTTATTTTTATTTTTAAAAAATGCTTTCAATCAGATACACAATTCCGAGGTGATGGATCAAAGAGTCGTGTTGGAAAGCAACAACGTTAAGCTGCTGGACGAGCAATCGTCGATCGAGGCTAAATACAACATTCTAAACAGCGGTGGGTACTTGCTCGACGATAATAACATAAAAGTATTGAACAGCGGGAGTGTCAAGATCCTCGATGGTCAAACGATCCTCGAGGCGAATAATTTGAAGCTCCTTCAGAGCAGCGGCATAATGGATGCTTGCGGGATTAAAATAATCGACAAGGGCGCGTTGCTGCAGTGCGACTGTGGCGTGGGACAAGCAGCGGAACTCCCAAGTGCGGCGGGCTCCGCGCCTTCGAGCTCGTCGAAACGAAAACGCGACGAAAAATTAGCAGGAACAACAAATTCCACGAGCATCAATAATCTCAATTCTATCGAGACGAGAAAAGCGAAAACGAAACCGCCGACGATTTTAAAAAAATATACCAACACCATGGAAAGCCTCGACGAGGCGAACGCGAGCCTCTCGTTCGTCAAATGGCTCGCATCGATTACCGAACGAATTAACCAGACGATGCATTTCCAATTCGATGGAAAACCCGACCCTTTGGTCTTCCACGTTCCACAAATATTTTTCGATTGCCTCCGCGAACGAATCTCCTGCGGAGGCAAGAAAAAACGATTGCCCAACTCCACAACCGCCTTCGTCCGCAAAGACGGCGTTCCCTTGGGAACATTCACCAAATACACCTGGCAAATCACCAACATTCTCCACGTCAAAAGCATCTTCGAAACCTCCCTCATACCCCTCGAAATCACCAGAAGCTTCGTACTTAATTCTGACGGCACTTACGAACTTTACAAACGCGAGGAAACCGACATCGATCGATACAAAAAAACTGGCAACAAGGCCCTCATCAAGCCTCTGGAACTCAAAACATATTTGAAAGTCGGTAAGTGCACTATTGTCTCCTAATTTTTTGCTCTTTACGAAAAAACATCAAGATCCTCGTCGAAAAAACGAAATTCATAAGCTCAAGACTCCAAAATTATTTTTTTAAACCCAAACAAACGTGAACAAATTTTTAAAACTTGCTCGTTCCCTGCAAAACGCTCGAAACTTTTAAGAAATTATTTTTCAACATTTTAACCCAAACGAACAAAAAAGCAACAACGCAAACCCAAAAAATTTTGTGAAATTTGTTCATTGAATGAAGTAAGTGCACAATTGTTTCCTAATTTTTTACTCTTTCTTATCATCGACGAAAAAAATGAAGATCCTCGTCGAAAAAACGAGATTCATAAGCTCAAGACTCAAAAATTATTTTTTTAAACCCAAACAAACGCGAACAAATTTTAAAAACTTGCTCGTTCACTGCAAAACGCTCGAAACTTTAAAAAAATTATTTTTCAACATTCTAACCCAAACGAACAAAAAAGAAACAACGCAAACCCAAAAAACTTTGTGAAATTTGCTCTCTGAATGAAAAACTCTGGGAATTTTTAGTGACGATGGGAATTTTGTCAATTTTTTAACTCACGCAGGAAACACGTCGCCGAATCAGATCGAGCCAACGCCATTTTTGATCGAATGGATACCGGACATACTTCCGGTCTCGAAAATAGGAGAATTGAGAATAAGGTTCGAGTTTGGTCACGTAAAGAACGAGACGCCTCAGAGATCGAGAAAACTGGCATTATCGAAAAACTATTGAGCTGGATAGAAATTTCCTGCGAGAAAAAAAAAAAAAACCTCGAAAATTCGTTGGTTTTTGTGTGAATTATTGTTTGATGAGCAAACAAAAAAAAAGAAAACAAATATTTGTGATATTCACGCGTTTAGGACAAAGCGAATAAAAATTATTCCGTTTTTTTCTTTCTCGTTTTTTTTTTTTGCAGAGACTTGTGTGAACGGTTAATAAAAAAATGGAAATATCTTGTGGCGTTAGCCATGATTTTGTATCCCATAGGATACAAATAATTTGTAAATATTTCGTGTAGTTTTAATTTCGTCGACACTCGAGCCTGTTACCCAATTCATCTTTTTATCCCTCTCCCCCCTTTTTTGTATCGAATATTATCATTTTTATCTCGTGCGTACAAAACTAACCAATGGAAAGATGAATTGGCAAACGAGGATTCTGTGATACGAAAAATACCAACATTATTTATATTTGTAAAAATGAATAAATTCCTGTTTTCAATATGCGAGTCGTTTACTTTTTTTGGCACGCTCCGTTCCGGAAAAAAAAAACTTGAAATTCAATAATTAATTATCGATTTTATTGAAATTTCAATCAAAATGATTTTCTGGTCAATTAAATTTTTTTTTTCCGTATCCATTCAAAAAATCGATAGCAATCCCCGAAAGTTCGAGATTTTGTTTGAATTTTTCAAATTTTAGTTCCGTTCCGAAAAAAAACTTGAAATTCTAATGATTAATCATAATTGAACAATAATTAATTATCGATTTTATTAAAATTTGAATCAAAATGATTTTCTGGTGAATTTTACATTTTTTTTACGTATCGATCCAAAAAATCGATAGCAATCCCTAAAAGTTCGAGATTTTGTTTGAATTCTTGAAATTTTAGTTCCATTCCGAAAAAAACTTTAAATTCTAATGATTAATCTTAATTGAACAATAATTAATTATCGATTTTATTGAAATTTGAAGTAAAACGATTTTCTGGTCGATGAAACTTTTTTTTTCGTATCGATTCAAAAAATCGATAGGAATCCCTAAAAGTTCGAGATTTTGTTTGAATTCTTCAAATTTTAGTTCCATTCCGAAAAAAACTTTAAATTCTAATGATTAATCATAATTGAACCATAATTAATTATCGACTTTATTGAAATTTGAAGCAAAACGATTTTCTGGTCGATTAAACTTTTTTTTTCACGTAACGATTAAAAAAATCGATAGCAATCCCTAAAAGTTCGAGACTTTGTTTGAATTCTTGAAATTTCAGTTCCGTTCCGAAAAAGACTTGAAATTCTAATGATTAATCATAATTGAACAATAATTCATTATCGATTTTATTAAAATTTGAATCAAATTGATTTTCTGGTGAATTTTACTTTTTTTTTTACGTATCGATTAAAAAAATCGAAAGGAATCCCTAAAAGTTCGAGATTTTGTTTGAATTTTTCAAATTTTAGTTCCGTTCTGAAAAAAACTTGAAATTCTAATGATTAATCATAATTGAACAATAATTAATTATCGATTCTATTAAAATTTGAATTAAAATGATTTTCTGGCGAATTTTCCATTTTTTTTTCCACGTATCGATTCAAAATTTTGACGATTTCTTGTGACAAAATGGATTTTTGTTATTTAATACGAAATAATTATCGTTCTGGCATTATTTTCGAATGATTAGTGCGCGCATGCGCGTCGGAGTTTAATTTTTTCCCTAGCTCCTTGCTTTTTGCTATATCGCGCGTTTTTCTCCCTCGAACTCGTGGTTCAAAGTCACTGAACGTTCCGTAGGTAATGATTTTTATTCCGAATATATTTTGACGAAAATCGCGACTAAAAAGAATCGGAAAGATCGACGGAAAATCGAAAAGAAACGTCGGCGAGGCTCAACACTCTGGAAAATTTCTTTCGTCCTTTGTTTTCCTCTCCGGGGCTCAAAATTTCACTAAAAAATGAAAATTCCCTACGCAGTTTTTGTTTCTTCGTGTTGTCGGCACTGGGAACGAATAGTTTCGGAAAACTACGCGAGTCAAAAGGATTCTTAGTTCTTAAATATTCCGTCGAGCCGTTTATCGGGAAAAAAGATGGAAAAACGATGAAAAAACTCGGAAAAGTCTCGTTTTTCCATGTTTTTTAAAAGAAAATGCTTTTTTCCCGTTTGCCGAGGATAAAAAATGTTTTGCGCCGAGACATAGTTCGATCGTTGACTCTGACGGATGCCAAGGGGATCGGGAGCGCGACGGAAGTCGACTCTGACGTAGAATAGTTATAGAGAAGCAATCTTCCATTTTCTTGACCCTTTCGCGGCCAACAGTGAGCACGTGTTTAGTTGCCGGCCGCTTGGGTCGTCTTGATTTTTTTCCGAATTGGTATAAATCCTGTCGAGCGATTAGCATCGCGTCAGTGTTCGATTAATTCATTTTCAAGCGACTTTATATCGAAATGAATCCCGAAAAGTTGAAGAAACTCCAGGCACAAGTGAGAATCGGTGGCAAGGGTACACCCCGTCGTAAGAAGAAGGTAAGCGGCGAACAAAATGCATTTATTTGGTGATTTCCACAGTTTTTCCAACGGGCTAAAAAATCAAGGGCCCAAAATCCACTTTTTTCTTTGTCTGAATAAAAATCAACGATGTTTCGATCGTTGTCAACGTTTTTGTGTGTTCGATCGTCGTGACGCCCCCCCTGCGCGAACGTTTTTTTGTCTCGAACTCGCGACTCCGAGCGTTTGGTTAAAAATTCTCAAATAATTTGAAAAAAATGGAAAAAAATTGCTCGCACGTTTGTTTTTCCTAAAAATCGATGACGCTCGTTCCGATTTCGAAAAGTTCTTCAAATCGCTCATTTTTTTTAATCGACTCGTTGCTGCGCCCAAATTTCGCGATGTATTTGTAGAAACTCGGAAAATCGTTGGCCGCGAAGCATCGAAAGCCCCATTTTCACGTTTTTCCCACTCCGAACCCTCGTTCTCCTCGTTTTCCGCTTTCCCTGCCGCGAGAGCCCATCGCGAATCACGAAATCTATATTTTTCAGCCAAACCATGACACGATGTCCCGAAATTTTTTTTTTCCCAATAAAAATCTACAATTATTTTCCTTCTCTATCAATCCATGGGACAAGAAAATATTCCACTACCAAATATGGTTATCTGCTCCCTTGCCTATTCTATGGACTTGCGACCAGAATAGATTTGGTTATCTTTGCCACACTTCGAGGTTAACCACTTTCACAATTTCCAAACCCAGCAAAGCCATTTTTTCAACGGACTGTACATCGTAGCAAAAAAAAAACACGATTTTCATGATTCTAGAGAAAAAACCAATAAATTCGAGCAAATGGATGAAAAAAATGAAATAAATTCGTACGGCAGCAAATAATGGACTTTGATCAAATCTTCTGTCGATATTTTCGAGAATTTCACTAAATTTTCGTTTTCCACGATCGTAAATAATGGAAAAATAATTATTACTCACTTATTAATGAAAAATCGTTGAAAAATTGAGAAAAAAATAAAAAATGAGCCAAAAAACGCCAACGCAGAGTTTTTTTTGTCAAAAAATTCGTTTGCGTCTAAAATTTTGAAAAAAATCGATTCCTCGATCGAAAAATCTTGCCATTTCGATGTTTTTCGGGATTTTATGAAATTTTTCGCGTTGCAAAAGCAAAAGGGAGCAAAATTTTGGTTTTTTTATTGACGAGAGAAATTTTTGGCTCTGTCAATCGCAGGTCGTCCACGCGACCGCCGCGACCGACGACAAGAAACTGCAGAGTTGTCTGAAAAAGTTGTCGGTCAACACGATTCCCGGCATCGAGGAAGTGAACATGATCAAAGATGACGGAACGGTCATTCACTTCAACAACCCAAAGGCCCAAGCGAGTCTGTCCGCAAATACGTTTGCCATCACCGGACACGGCGAGAACAAACAAATCACAGAAATGTTGCCCAACATTCTCAGTCAGCTCGGCCCCGAGGGATTGAACCAGCTCAAACAGCTCGCCAGAACCGTCGCCGGCAGCACAGTCGGCAAAGCCACTCTTGCGGAGGACGACGAAGTGCCCGATCTCGTGGAGAACTTTGACGAAGCGAGCAAGGAGGAGGTAAATTTCAAAATAACAAAATTCAACTCTCTTTTTCGTAAAGATGCAAAAAATTTACCCCTGGATTCGTAATTTTTGTTGATTACTGAAAAAAACTAAAACGTTCATTCCTAAAAATCGAAATAATCGTTCCAACGTGATGCGGAAAAGAATTTTCAACCATTTCTGGCAAAAATGATTTTTTACAGATTTTTCCATCACATTTTCTTGTTTTTTCGTAAAGATGCAGAAAATTTGCAGTCGGATTCGTAATTTTTGTTGATTACTGAAAAAAACCAAAAAGTCCATCCCCAAAAATCGAAATAATCGTTCCAACGTGATGCGGAAAAGAATTTTCAACCATTTCTGGAAAAAATGATTTTTTAGAGATTTTTCTTTCCGTTTTTCCATCACGTTTTCTTGATTTTTCGAAAAGATTCTAAAAATTTGCACCTGGACGCGTAATTTTTGTTGATTATCGACAAAAACCAAAAAGTCGATTCCAAAAATTGAAATAATCGTTCCAACGTGATGCGGAAAAGAATTTTTAACCATTTCTGGAAAAAACGATTTTTAGAGATTTTTCTGTCAATTTTTCCCCCACATTTTCTTGATTTTTCGAAAAGATGCTAAAAATTTGCACCTGGAGGCGTAATTAGTGTCGATTATTGAGAATTTCCAGAAAGTCGATGCCCAAAAACCGAAACAATCGTTTCCAACTCGATTCGGAAAAGAATTCCCGAAGATTTCTTCCAAAAATGATTTTCCCTCGATTTTCTAATAAATTTTTCCATCGAATTATCTTGTTTTTCGTAAAAATCCAAAAAACCAGGACCCGGACGCGTAATCAGTGTCGATAATACCGAATTGTCAAAAAGTCGAATCCAAAAAACCGAAATAATCGTTTCCAACTCGATTCGGCTTAGAATTCCCACAGATTTCCCCCAAAAACGATTTTCCCTCGATTTTCCAATGAATTTTTCCCTCTCCGCGAAAAATCTCAACTCCAGACTCATTTTTGCTCAAAAAAATCGCTCGAATCCTAAAAAAACAAAAATGTAGCCACTGCACTCCCAAAACTTTACTCCCCCGTATGCGGAAAGACTAGAATTTACTTGATCCCCAAAAAACGCGATCAATACCGACCGCTGCTAACAACAGTGTCCTGCCTTAAAATTCGAAGGTTGCGCCAAAGAAGGAAACGGCGGAGGAAGCGAAGCCAGCGGCCGTAGAAATAAAAGAAGTGGATTCCGGTTCGTTGGAATCAAAGAAAGATGCTCCATTGGCCAAGCCAGAAGCTTAGAGAGGCCGATAAGATAAACGTAACTAGCATAATCCTCGCTACATCATAATAATTCAAATTTTCAATAAAACGAACAAATCGCAGCAGAAACCCGAAGAAATTTTCCAAATAATTCATTCGAGTAATTTTTCCATTTTTCAGATGCTCAGCAAACAAAAACACACACAAACACAAATTTCCACACAGACACACACATAAAAACTCAGTGGTGATTGGCGGGCCATGGAGGCGCGAGTTGCAAAAAAGCAGCTGCGAGCACAGAGCTGAGTAAAAAAAAAAGAAAGAAAAAAAAAAAAAACAAGAAAATTCAAAATAAAAAAACAAACAAAAAATTCAAAAAAACTCGACAAACGTGTTATGCAAACTTGACATTTAGCCCGTGTTACAGTTCTTCAGGTAAAAATTGCAAGAGAAAACAAAAATAACTAAAAAAAAAAGAAAAAAAGAAATTTCTAAATAACAGACAGCCGCCGGCTCTTTCAATTGTTTGTGAAAAGGGAGAAAATTTCAATTGTAACATATTTGTCAATCACTCAATTGAGAAAAAGAAGAAAAACAAAAAAAAAACAAAAATTATACGCTTTGCGATATGAATTAGACTATAATCGTGCGATTTCTCGTTCTCGATGCCAGGGCAGTCCCGCACTATCCCATTATGTAATTAGACATTCGTTTACCATTTTAATTTCAACGAGATAAGAAGAATCAATAAAACAAGAAAAAATACGTGAGAATACGAAAGAAATGTGGATCGAACGAGTCACACTCCCTGGTGAAACAGCCCCGCGTCTTTCAACGCTTTCAAACCGTCGCCCGAGCACCTTAGAGGTTTCTCGTGCTATTATTATTATTATTATTATTATTATGAATGAATTTGTAGTTGCATTTTTCAGTAAACGAGAAAACAAACACAAAAATATCCGCATTCCGGTGTCGTCTCGTTCTTCTGTCGCTATTCTTTTCACTATCGATCCTCGATCAACGGCTCCCAGCAAATCGAATTTTATCGATTTATCGATAAAATTATCGATTTATCGAAAAAAAATCGATTTATCGATAAAAATCGATATATCGATAAAAATCGATATATCGATAATAATCGATATATCGATAAAAATCGATTTCTTTCCCCCTCGAACTCTCGGTTTCTATTTTTTTTGCCCTTCGCGACCCAACTCAATCCGGAAACTCGTAACCGGATGTCAGAGTTCACGACCCACTTCTATTCACAATGATAATACTCCGTGGAAATAGACAAATCGATCGAGACCACTTCCAGCCTCAAGTTTAACTTCCGGTGCTCCGACTCGCGTTTACTGCGTTATTACGAGCCTCGTTAATTGTTTATCACCTCATCCGGATTTGCAATGCTCGTTGTGCACTTCTCTGCGTCCCTGTCCCCTCTGAATTTTTTTTCCCTTCATCCGCATCGATTTGTTCATCATTCATCATCTCTTGTGATCCAAATAAATTACGAAAGTTGTTGAACGTATTCGTCTCGCTTGATTTCTTGGAAACTAAACGGAAGCGATTTTTTTTTTATTAACCGAGTTCGCTGGTTCTTTGGGACCAAAAAGGGGAATTGATTTTTTGCATTTTGTCTATTTTGTGCGTGGCCTGGAACTTCCTTATCGACATCGGGCAACGTTGCACAGTCGGTAAAAATGCTGCTCCGATGATTTTCTTAACGGGAGGTAAGTTTGTTTTTTTTCTGTCAGAAAGTAATTTTTTTCCTGAATATTCAGAAGGATTTCTCAAAAAGTTTCGAGTCTACTATTTATTTCGTCATTTCTCTTTTGCACCCACGCGCCATATTGATGCGTGGGTCGCAGCCGAAGGCGAGGCCGACGGCTCAGTCGGTACGAGCGGCCGAGAAGTGCGAGAGAGAGAAAACTGCGAATTTTCGAACTAAAATTAATTCACACCGTTCGTCCGATCGGAATCAAGAGAATTGTGAGTCGCTTTTTTCAATTTTCTTGGACAGGCCCAACCTTTTTTTGTTCCAATCGGATGGACAGGGTTGAAAAACGTCGCTGCCGAAAGATCGAGGTGGGTCGAGAGACTCATCTCCACCATTTTGTGGTTTTTTTCTCGCACCACCGAATTTTCCTCATTTTCCATGAATTTTTCCAACTCTCACGTCGATTGTGATTAAATTTCATAAAAAAGGCCGTCGCTTTTTTCTCGTGCCAATTGATCGACGGAAATCAATGGAAAAAGTTGTGAAAATAATGATTTTCTCCGAGCGACCATATTTCTCCACCGCGCGAGGTTATAAAAAAAAAAAAAAAACGATATTTGCAACCCTTCTCTCGTTTTTGTTCTACCTCGCGCGATCGCCGTCCGCATTTTTTTCTAGAGATATAATTTGAGGGCTTTCTGTTAGGGAATGAGTTACGTCGACAATTTCCCCGGACATTCACATCTGATCCCACTTCGATTGGCTTCGCAAAGGACGCGCGGCGGACAGCTGAAAATGAGATTTCTCCAAGGAATCAACTACGAAAGAGTTTCCAACACGAAAGGGAAAAAAAAGCTCGTGTCTGGCGCCAAATACCCTACGCGGCTTTTTTTTCCGTCTCGGAAATTTCCTTCAACAA
>JBAJMU010000003.1:20092807-20117631 GCA_037952995.1 Hyposoter didymator
GAGGTCATTTTTATTTTTAACTTTTTATCGTGAAGCGGCGGTCACACTAAATTGCATTATTATTTTCTGGCGAAAATCTGTGTGCAAATTTTTTAAAAATAACTTGAAAATATAAATAATTATTATTGGTAATTTGCTTCGGAGTGTATGGCCGAAAATAAAATCACGCTGGATCGATATTTCAATGTTTTTCAAAAAACGTTCCAAAAAAATCCCCCAAAATTTTCATGCAATTATTTTTCGATGTATTCGGACATTTCGAGCACATTGACATTGAAAATTGGAAAAAAAAATAAAAATTCCCACACAGAATCCTCTATGAGGAAGCAAAACTAAACAAATCGAGAATTAATCGTTACGAAGCGATATGATCATTGCTTACGAGTCTGGAATGACACAGTCAGGTGATTACAATTTATATTACAACTCCCAAATATCTTACCATGACCACGACAACTAATTAGTCTACGAGAACCTAGAGAAGTTAATAAATAGAATCTGACTCAATAGAGCGTGAAATGTTTACCAGTTACGAAGTTAATGGACGATTAAGCGAAGATATAATGAATATTACGAGACTGGGAATAAAATTTTGTTAAAGATCGTCGATATTTTTTTAAATACGGTGAACAAAATTTTATTTTAATAATTTCAAAAATTTTCGTTATTTTGGCAGTATATTTGGTTTCTAACGGAATTGTCAGCGAAATTCACGATCGGAACGACAAAAATCTGATTCCGAAGAGACTTTCTAAAATATTTATTGCTGCATTGACATAATTTTTGGAATTATTTAAAAAAACGTTTAGTCGAACGTATCGAACAAAATATTTTCTAATAATTTCTAAATTTTCGTTATTTTGGCAGTATATTTGGTTTCTAACGGAATAGTCTGCGAAATTTACGATCGGAACGACAAAAATTTGATTCCGAAGAGACTTTCTAAAATATTTATTGCTGCATTGACACAATTTTTAGAATTATTCAAAAAAACGTTTAGTCGAACGTATCGAACAAATATTCATCTTTTTCAACAAGATTTTCTTTTCAGTGGATCATTACGATTTAAGGAAGTTTTTTAATTGTCGTCCCGGAGGGACCAAAGTTCTCTCGTTCGTATCAAAGGCACTTTGCTGCTCCAGCAATGATGTTGATACGGTGAAAATGTTTTTATTTTTAAAACTCGAGTATGTTTCGATCGATCGATCGTCAAAATGCTCGTTTGTTCATCGTGACGAGGGATTTATGTCGAGGCACATAGAATATTATCATTCGTGTATAATGAAGGCAGGAGGATGTATCGATTTATGGGCGACCGTTGACTGATGCCGAAGTGAACATTTCACTGGAGCGTACGTCACGGGATATCCTGCGGGCTCTCCGCTCGATCGTCCTTGCTATGTAAACAATTATCCGCTCCATTCGCGACTAATATCCTTCACGATTACACAAAACCATTGTTCATCGAAACGTGAATAAATGTTCGCATTACAGGGTCAGTGTGACCCGGAACTAGATCGTCCTTTGTTTATTTTTATGATTCCATTTCTGCATCATTTTTTGTTTAAAAAAACGTCATTTTTGCATTTTTGTCAACATTTTTTTCAATAATTAAAATTGCACGCATTTATTTTATTTTTATTCATTTTTTAAAACGATTTCCCAACTATTTATCGCATTCCAAAATATACTTTTTGGAACGGTCGCTAATTTAACCGGTCCCACCTAAAAGCTTGCTATTTCGGACTTATGAAACGATTTTTTATATTTTTAATAAAAAATTACAATTTCTGCATCATTTTTTGTGAAAAGACTCATTTTTGCAGAATTTTTTTTTTCGACATTTTTTTAAGATTAAAAATTGCACGAATTGAATACAATCATCATGGTCGTTCCTCAAGGGTTGAAAATACATTGTAATATTTTCATTTAATTTTTTTTAACGATTTTCCCAACTATTTATCGCCTTCCGAAATATACTTTTTGGAACGGTCGCTAATTTAACCAGTCCCACCTAAAAGCTTGTTATTTCGGACTCATGGAACGATTTTCAATTTTTTAAATAAAAAATTACAATTTCTGCATCATTTTTTGTGAAAAAAGGTCATTTTTGCAGAATTTTTGTTTTTTGACATTTTTTCACAATTAAAAATTGCACGAATTGAATATGATTATAATGGTCGTTCCTCAAGGGTTGAAAATACATTGTACTATTTTTTTTTAATTTTTTTTTTACGATTCCCAACTATTTATCGCCTCCCATAGTGGACTATTAAGGCTCAAACATTCGTTACCATCATAAATCAGATATCCATCGAATTTCTGGACTGGCAATCCCTCTGTGATATTTTAATAACGTGGGACAAACCGGTTCTCATAAACGGAGTATCGTTCGTTGTACGAGGGAGCAGAAAATGCAAAATTCAATCGCAAGCGTAAATTACAGATCGAAACGTTTGCGGAATCATGGGAAATGAATTTTACATCGAAAAACATTAATTTATTGAAATCGCAACTTTATTCATTGGAGGAAAATGCAACGTTCGATGTTTTTATGAATTGATAAAAATATAAAAGATCAAAGAGTTGTTTGGCTTCGTGTTTCGCTCGCCACAGAATCCACATCGCTTTCTCATTATAAAAAATTCATTCGAGGCGGTTATTTATGCATGCGAAGCAGGCAAAAAGTGTGTTGAACAAGAGAAATGTGTTTGGAGCGTGTGTCGGAGGAGAAAGGTTCATCGGTAAGTGGATACGAGTAAGCTCGCCAAGGGGAAAAACGAGATCGAGCCAGCTGCGGCAAGAGGTCAGGGAAAAAATATTCTCTCGAGCGATCGAACGGTTTGCCTCTCTCGGAGATGCGGGAGAAATCGTGAAGCACGGATGTACATTGTGGCAACATCACGTCTCGAGTATTTATCAAACTGAGTGGCTCTTTACGTTTGGACACTTCTCACCCAACCTATGGCCATTCACTCGACAGCCAATGGACCAAATTTCGTATTATCTACAGAGTCTTACAAAAGGTAGTATTTTAGGAATTTTAGAAAAGTCTAAAACGTTTAATTTTAATCGAAATATTGATTTTCTCATTAAGGACGTTGTATGGCGGCGGGCAAGGCTAAATTTTTGTTTTCAGTTTTTCATATGTTACAAATTGACTAAAGAACGACGTACTCGAAATCCAAGATTTTCCGAGGTAATCTGTATTTGTTATTTAATAAACAAAATTTCGAAAAAATTTGACGACCGATTTTTTTGAAAAATTGAATAAAGCTTCTTCGATTTTACACAAAAGTGTATGCAAAGTTTAAAGAGGCTTTACCATTTATAAATCGAAATATTTAATGTTGGAAATTGCAACTTTTAACACTCGCTCTTATGAGAAACTACTGAAAGTTGTAAATTTTATTTTGGGAGCCCAAAGTCATTAAAAAAAGTTGTTACAAATTGACTGAAGAACGACATACTCGAAATCCAAAATTTTCCGAGGTAATCTGTATTTTTTATATAATAAACAAAATTTCGAAAAAAATTTACGATCGATTTTTTTTGAAAAATTAAATAAAGCTTCTTCGATGTTACACAAAAGTGTATGCAAAGTTTTGAGAGGCTTCACCAGTTATAAATCGAAATATTTAATGTTGAAAATTGCAACTTTTAACACTCGCTCTTATGAGAAACTACTGAAAGTTGTAAATTTTATTTTGGGAGCCCAAAGTCATTAAAAAAAGTTGTTACAAATTGACGGAAGAACAACATACTCGAAATCCAAGATTTTCCGAGGTAATCTGCATTTGTTATATAATAAACAAAATTTCGAAAAAAATTGACGACAGATTTTTTTGAAAAATTAAATAAAGCTTCTTCGATGTTGCATAAAAGTGTATGCAAAGTTTTGAGAGGCTTTACCATTTAGAAATCGAAATATTAAAGATTGAAAATTGCAACTTTTAAAAATTGTGATTTTTGTAAATCGCAAAATTGTGCGAGCGATTAAACGTCACTATTCTCTTGGTGTAGTGCAAATTTAAACAAATTCTATCGATAGAAAATTTAGCATACAACGTTCTTAAAGCAGCTTCATTAACGATGTTAATTAGTCATTCATTAATGAGTCGATGATGTGTGAAGCATAGAGACATTTTGAAAATGTCAACAGCCCCGGAAACCACGTAGACGTTTAGTACGTTTGACGTACTAAACGTCTGACCATTATTGACCTTTTCTACTTAAGCCTCGTTTTCCGTTGTTAGGGAAGATCGTAAAATGTGTCATAGCCAAGATTCGATGAAAGTATCTCGGTTGCTAAGCTTTGCTGATGAAACAAAGTCAATTTCCAGGAGCGTCTCGAAGATCCGGACAAAATCCCATCTCGTAATGCTCCAAACGATGAATCAAACTCCTGGAATCCTCTCTGTATTTGTTCCTACCAAGACAAAGCATCGTCGTGTGTAGTAGAATCTTCAATGCGTCAATCTTAAGGCTGGCTCGTTCAATCACGGCTGAGTGCGCTACGAATAGCTTCCCCGTCTTGGGCGCCCAAGAAAAATCGTCATTTTTCCAGCGTACCAAGAGCAACCCTGTCCGCAACATAATCGCGATATTCTAGCGACGCGTAATCAACGATCATGTTTCCAAGCGAATACCGATAAGGAGCTATCGATATGCAACCACGAGACACGTTCTCCGCGCCTTCAGACAGATTTCTTCCGTCCAACATGATTTATTGTCATAACTGGATATTCGTTCTTTCCATCGATTCATTCGAATCAATCAAGTGGCACAATGATTCGTAAGTATTTAGTACGACGTGTTTTTTTTAATGGTGACCAGTTTAAGGACGTCTATGCAAAATATTCTATGTAGCTCTAATAGCTCGCGCAATTTTTCAAAGTTTCATCATGTAGGAGTCCAGATATTTATTTATAAAAATCACAATTTTCAGTAGTTTCTCATAAGAGCGTGTGTTAAAAGTTGCAATTTTCAACATTAAATTTTTCGATTTCTAAATGGTGAAGACTCTTAAAACTTTGCATACATTTTTATGCAACATCGAAGAAGCTTTATTTAATTTTTCAAAAAAATCGATCGTAAAATTTTTTCGAAATTTTGTTTTTTATTTAAAAAATACAGATTTCCTCGGAAAATCTTGGATTTTGAATACCTTGTTCTTTAGTCAATTTGTAACAACTTTTTATAACGAACTTGGGCTCGCAAAATAAAAATTACAATTTTCAGTAGATTTTCATAACAGGGTGCATTAAAAGTTGCAATTTTCAACATTTAATATTTCGATTTCTAAATGGTGAAGCCTCTTAAAACTTTGCATACACTTTTATGCAACATCGACGAAGCTTTATTTAATTTTTCAAAAAAAAAGATCGTAAAATTTTTTCGAAATTTTGTTTTTTATTTAAAAAATACAGATTTCCTCGGAAAATCTTGAATTTTGAGTACGTTGTTCTTTAGTCAATGTGTAACATCTTTTCTCAATGAACTTGGGCTCGCGAGCCATTTTTTATTCAAGAAAAACTCAAAATCACAACACCACGTATTTATGAGGCCAATTTTTTTTTTTCATTCCTCCCTACGACTTGATAACGTCATAATAATTCGCTATCGTTTCAGCGTAAACGCAATGATTGAAATTCAACTAATCAACGAATCCTCATCAACGCGAGCTCCGAGGGTTGACAATAAAATCTTTTTAAAGCTCAAATTCTCATCAGCTTATTATCAGCTCGAGTACAAACTAATGGAAGCATCAAATGCTCGAGTGGTGGCTCTTCGTTGAGATCAATGTTCATTCGGTAGTTGAGGACAGTCCGATTGTCCACAGCGATCGGCTTAAATAGGTTTATGGGCTCACTGGCTCGACGCTCGACAAAATCTTCACAAAACGAATCTCGCAGTGGAAGGCAAAATCTACCAACCGGGCCAACCAGTCATCCAGAGCCCAGAGTGATGCATCCTGCTGGCGCACTCGCCACAAGCCTCTTTTTCATTAAACAACGGATTAAAGCTGCAGACGAATTACAGTCGTTCTGAAAACACCAAACTTTAAAGCTCGTTACGAATTATTTCGGAAACTGAAACCCTTTCCAGCTTATTCATTTGTTCTGAATTTAATTATCGAGTGAAAATGTTTTTCAAATTATTTTCGCCCATGAATGCCCATGGGCAAGGTGTTCGAAAATTATGTGAAAATTTTACGATCACATTATGTAATCCAATTGCGAATAAACTTGATATTAATGATTTTGTCATTAAAATGAATTATTATTTTTAGCCTCCACTGAATTATTAATTTTTTATATAAATCTTGACTTTTTGTTAACAATAAATTCGGTTCTGTAAATTTTCCCCATGAATTTTTAATAAACTTGATATTAATGATTTCATCATTAAAATTAATTATTATTTTGAGTCTCCACTGAATTATCCATTTTTTAAATAAATCTTGACTTCCTGTTCGTAATAAATTCGGTTTTGTAAATTTTCCCCATGAATTTTTAATGAAACTTGATATTAATAATTTTCATCATTAAAATGAATTATTATTTTAAGCCTCCACTGAATTATCCATTTTTTAAATAAATCCTGACTTTCTGTTCGCAATAAATTCGGTTTTGTAAATTTTCCCCATGAATTTTTAATGAAACTTGATATTAATAATTTTCATCATTAAAATGAATTATTATTTTAAGCCTCCACTGAATTATCAATTTTTAAAATAAATCCTGACTTTCTGTTCGCAATAAATTCGGTTCCGTAAATTTTCCCCATGAATTTTTAATAAACTTGATATTAATGATTTTCATCATTAAAGAGAATTATTATTTTGAGCCTCGACTGAATTATCCATTTTTCAAATAAATCCTGACTTCCTGTTCGCAATAAATTCGGTTTTGTAAATTTTCCCCATGAATTTTTAATGAAACTTGATATTAATAATTTTCATCATTAAAATGAATTATTATTTTGAGCCTCCACTGAATTATCCATTTTTTAAATAAATCCTGACTTCCTGTTCGCAATAAATTCGGTTTTGTAAATTTTCCCCATGAATTTTTCTGGCCAATGGTTTTTCTGGGAGCAGTAAAGAAACTGGCAGGAAAAGTACGAGAATATCTTGGGCAGTCGTTAGTGCGATGTCCGCTGGTCGCAATTCTTTCGTGTCGTATTTTCGCAGCTTTTTCTTTCATACCCTGGAGCGTAATTTCGAAGAGTGCAGTATGCTCTCGCGAAGATTCCAGCTGACGAGAAAATGTTACATACTTTTTCGGAATTACTATATCGCGTTTTGTTCTCCTCGTATTCGAGACAGAGGAGAGCGAGCAAGGAACATGTGTAATCTGTGTGCGTGTGGGTCACGAGGTCATTTCTAAATGCTCAGGAAATGAGTCTTGTGAGAAACATCCCGCGTCTCGTATTTTGCGACACGCACAGTTCCGGCTTCGTCACATTTATTCATAAATAAATAAATAAATAAATAAAATGAATAAATAAAATAACGAACAAATAAATTATGAATTTATTTATAAATAAACAATGAGATTTAGTTATTATTATTGAGTTTATTTATAAATGAAAAAACAAATTGAATAAAATAAATAAATAATTTATTCATTTATAAATAAATTGAATAAAAAATTAATTAAATATATTTATTAATAATTTATTTATTTATAAACAAATAAAGAGATTGGGATATTATTATTAAGTTTATAAATAAATAAATGAATAAAATTTGAAAAAATTTAAAAAAATTTGTTTTCAAATTTACAAAAATTCAAATAAAATTTTTAAAAATAAACAAAGAGATTTAATTATTATTATCAAGTTTATTTATAAATAAATTAATAAATAAAATTCAATAAGGAAATAATAAATAAATAAATTACGAATATATTTATAAATAAACAAAGAGATTTAATAATTATTATTAAGTTAATTTATAAATATATAAATTAATAAAATTCAATAAGAAAATAACGAGTAAATAAATATTCAATATATTTATAAATAAAAAAAGAGATTTAATAATTGTTATTGAGTTTATTTATAAATAAATAAATGAAGGTCTTATTTTTTATTCACGTGTGAGTAAAGATCGAGCAGCCAGGATCTTCGTTCCCCAGCAAGCAGCCACGTCGCTCTACCGAAAAAAAAAAAAATCTTTTCGAGACGATCGTTAATCAGTCAAATAAATTAAACGTCCACGAGGCTCGAATGATGGTCGGGGACTCTGTCCTAGGTGTGTTTCGATCCTTGAGTGAATCGCAACCCCTGCTTGGGACACTGATTAATGACGTTGCCCTTTATCCTCGCCTTGAACGAGCCTCGCACGTACTCAGCGAACAAAAGTCATCCTTCTTGCGTTTTGTTCCACTTGCAATATAGAAAGCATCAGCGTTGCAACAAGTTTGAGAAATGCATCATTCGCTCTCCACCTTGACGCGCCCAAACTCATTTTCTCCATGAAAAATTATCAATCATGAAACTTTGAATAAAAAATCGCTTCCCATTCCCAAAAAAAAACGATTTTCCCCATAAAAATCGACGAATTTCGATTTTTTTGTAAAAATTGCCATTTTTTCGGTTACCAAGAAACAAATGTTTATGGTTTTTGAATATTTGAGCATTTCCCATGAAAAACTGATTTAAAAATCAACGTTCCCACAAACGTAAAAATTTCGGAATAATATTCTCAAAAATTCGCTTCCCATTCCCAAAAAAACGATTTCCCCCATAAAAATCGACGAATTTCGATTTTTTCGTCAAAAATGACATTTCCCATGGAAAACTGATGAAAGAATCAACGTTTCCTACAACGTAAAAATTTCAGAATAATATTTTCAACAATTCGCTCCCCATTCACAAAAAAACGATTTTTCCCATAAAAATCGACGAATTTCGATTTTTTTTTTAAAACTGACATTTTTTCGGTTACCAAGAAACAAATGTTTATGGTTTTTGAATACTCGAGCATGTCCCATGAAAAACTGATGAAAGAATCAAGGGCCAACGTCCCACCAAGCTCCTAAGGGTTGAATAAATTTCAACATAAGTTTCTCATTCATTTATGTCATTTTCGAAATTTCCCACAACGTGGAAATTTCGGATTGAAATTCTCAAAAATTCGCTCCCCATTCCCAAAAAAACGATTTTCCCCATAAAAATCGACGAATTTTGATTTTTTTTCAAAAATGACATTTTCCCTATTACCAAGAAACAAATGTTTATGGTTTTTGAATACTCGAGCATTTCCCATGAAAAACTGATGAAAGAATCAAGGGCCACGTGCCACCAAGCTCCTTAAATAAATTTCAACGTAAGTTTCTCATTCATTTTCGAAATTTCCCACAACGTGGAAATTTCGGATTGAAATTCTCAAAAATTTGCTCCCCATTCCCAAAAAAACGATTTTCCCCATAAAATTCAACGAATTTCGATTTTTTCGTCAAAAATGACATTTTTCCTATTACCAAGAAACAAATGTTTATGGTTTTTGAATATTCGAGCATTTCCCATGAAAAACTGATGAAAGAATCAAGGGCCAAGGTGGCACCAAGCTCCCAAGGGTTGAAGTCTGATTTATGAGACGAAGATCGCGATGTCAATTCGAAAGGACTTTGTGACGGTATCATCCAGATAATACAAAGTTGTTGGTGTACATTGTGGAGTTGGGAAAGCACGGTGAGGATTCCGAAGGTACTCATGGGCTGGGCGGACCAGGCATGGGCTTTTTCCACTCGAGTTGGTCGATCCTTCGTTGCGATACGAAGTCTTCCTGGCTCTGGCTTCATGGGGAAAAGGAAGAAAGTCTCTGTGTGGAGCAGCCGACCAACGAGGACTCGAGATGCAATGAGAGAGGGCGAGCAAAATGAAATACGACTTGGCAGACAGGAAATGGCAAGAATTTCCATGCCGAGCAAAAGAACGATCTATCCGAGTGCCTTGCTCACGCGTTTCCACTTTCGCGAGAAGCGGGCGACACATCCCCGATATGAATAGAGCTCAACAACAAAATAAAACGACATTTTTCCCTCTGGAAAAACCATCAAGATGGAATAATGTTCATACGAATATTACACGTACCGATATTAAATCCAGAGACTTATTTACATGAACCTCCTCAACGTCAAATCTCCTCCTCGTATCGATCTCAACATTTTCGAATATCTGTACTTTTCCTCCTAAGAACTCGTGGGCATTATACCCTTTCCAGAATTACTCTCTCCTCTCTATTTCGCATTCAACTATGATTTTGATGCGATTTTCTATTTTTATTTTTTATTTTTCATTTTTTTATGAATTTATTTTTTTTTTTTTCATTTTTATTTTATTATTTATTAAAATAATTCATTTTAATTTAATTTATTATAAATAATAAATTATTATTATAAATAAATATATATTATTTTGTTATAAATAATAAATTACGTTAATATAATTTAAAATTTATTTATAATTCATTATAATATTAAATTACATTAATATAATTTATTATTCATGACTTCTTATTATTTTTTGTATTTTTCATGCTTTTTATGATTTTTTATGATTTTGATGCGATTTTTGATTTTTATTTTTCACTTTTATTTTTATTTTTTATTGTTTAATTTATTTTACTTTTTATTATTTTTTGTATTTTTTCATGCTTTTTGGATTTTGATCGTATAAATCAATAAATTTCGTTGCCACTAAAATCGTTCATTTTATTCCGGAAGCTTGATAAATTATTTCATCCAATTTTTTATCAAATTCTCTAAGAGAAAATTGTGTCTGTGCCTTTTTCACACAAAAAGCACACGGAACGATTTTTAATGAAATTTTCACAGCTATGAAATACTTTTATGCGTTTCTGCGATAAAATTTTCATTTTTGAATATCTTCGTGTACATTTTCATTATTTTGTCAATGAAGAATAGAAAATTGGAAACTCGCGAGACACTTCGTATCAGAAAGAGAGCCTCGGAAGTTTTTAGCGAAAAGTTGAGAGTTTGCCACTCAGTTTGTCAATTTTCGTTGCAAGTTGCCCGAGCCATTATATGCCTACGAGGAATATAAGTTGTGACGGAAATTCATACTGCGAGGCAAAAGTACGGACCGACAGGCAGGTGATCGGTAACTCCGCCGGGAGGGATCGCAAATGGAATGCATCCGTGCAAAATTATTCATAATGTAGCCGCATACCTTTGCACGTCACGCTGTTCCCCGCTCTTCGCCAGTAAAAAAACGAAAAAAAAATTTGAAAAATTTCTATTGCCCTACGAATTTAAAAAAAAAATACGAACTTGATTAGAAATTGTTAATTAAAGCTGACGATATTTAAAAATGTCTAGATACCAGTTTCGCTTCGTTACGGAATTATTTTGGTAAATTATTTTTTAAAAATATTTTTAAAATTAAAAAAAAAAATTTCTAATGCCCTACGAATTAAAAAAAAAATACGAGCATGATTAGAAATTGTTAATTAAGAACTGACGATATTTTAAAATCTCTAGAAACCATTTTCGCTTCGTTACGAAATTATTTTTTTTTAATATTTTAAAAATAAAATAAAAAATTTCTATTGCCCTACGAATTTAAAAAAAAATACGAACTTGATTAGAAATTGTTAATTAAGAACTGACGATATTTAAAAATTTCTAGAAATCATTTTCGCTTCGTTACGAAATTATTTTTTTTAATATTTTAAAAATAAAATAAAAAATTTCTATTGCCCTACGAATTTAAAAAAAAAATACGAACTTGATTGGAAATTGTTAATTGAAAACTGACGATATTTAAAAATCTCTAGATACCATTTTCGCTTCGTTACGAAATTATTTTGTTAAATTATTTTTAAAAAACGTAAAAAAAAATTGTCTATTGCCTTACGAATTAAAAAAAAAAATTACGAAATTAATTAGAAATTGTAAGTCGAAGTAATTGGCTTCGATGAGTTTCCCCGACAAGTTGGGAATAAATTCTCGAAGCTGTTTCGCTCAGTTTACAGCGAACGCGCGAGGCAAAGTGCACCGCGGTGGGAAAGTCTGTATTCGCAACTACACACTCGACGATGGAAACGAGTGTTTCCGCTGTCGTCGCTCCAGCAATTTTCAATATTTCCACAATAATATTTATCGCCGAATATTCCAAGTTTCGTCGGAAGAGTTTCACGAATTTTTCAATTCAACGGCGCCGAGTTAATGTTTATTAATAAAAAAGGAAATAATTGTCCGAAGGAAATGATCGAATGGAAAAAGTTTCGTGAACTCGTCAGAATCGGAATAAATAAAAAAATTCGTTTGGCTCCTTCACGTGCAACGATTCGATGAATAATTTTCCAGATTGATCCAGAAAAATAATATTTAACGAGCTTGTTTATTTTTTCCTGCTGGCCCAAATACCGAAGCCGTTTAAATCAGCTGAACAAACACGATTCCAAAGTCCTGGCGTCACGATAACGAGCCTCCAAGAAGGAAGAATGATAGGACGTTGTAACGAAAAGGAAATAACGAGGGACGAGGATAAACTAAATTAAGGGGAAGCTTGTCTCTGCAGGATTCGAAAAGCCTGGCACAAATTTCCTTCCCATTTTATTGCTCCTTTTTTTATTATCCTTTCTCTGGCTCGAGGTGTGGTCCATTGTTCGTGGAAACATTTCCTCGAAGCAGAAATAAAAATCTGGTCAATTTGACCTGGAGAGTAATTAAGGGCTCGTTCCAAGCCTTTTTTTTTTTTTCGAGTATCTTTGATGGGGTTCCTGCTTCAAATACCTGGATGCCAAGGACAAGGATAAGCACAAGGACGAAAAATAAATAATTTGTTGAAAAAATAATTTCGTAACGAAGCAAAAACGGTTTAGAAAATTTTCTTAATATTCTCAAAAATACAGATTACCTCGGACGATCTTGGATTTAGAGTATGTTGTTCTTTAGTCCATTTGGAACAACTTTCTCAATGAACTTGGGCTCGCAAAATAAAAATAAAAATTTTCAGTAGATTTTTACAAGAGCATGTGTTAAAATTTGCAATTTTCAACATTTAATATTTCCATTTCTAAATGGCGAAGCCTCTTCAAACTTTGCATACACTTTTATGCAACATCGAAGAAGCTTTATTTATTTTTTCAAAAAAATCGCTCCTAAATTTTTTTCGAAATTTTATTTATTATATAAAAAATACAGATTTGCTCTGAAAATCTTGGATTTCGAGTTTGTCGTTCTTTAGACAATTTGTAACAACTTTTTTCAATGAACTTGGGCTCGCAAACAATTTCGTACGTAAAAAAAACTCTAATTTTTAATTTTTTATCTGTTCGTCGTTCTTTCACTCGCTCTCTACGAATCTAGTCGCCAATCGTTTCCAATCAGAATCCTCGCGAAGGAAAAAATATTTAAAAACAATTTTTACTCAATTTTTTTTTTTTGTTCGTCGTTTTTAATGAACTTTTCACTCGCTCTCTACGAATCTAGTCGCCAATAGTTTCCAACGAGAATCCTCGCGAAGGAAAAAATATTTAAAAACAATTTTTCTTTAATTTTTTAATTTTTTTAATTTTTTAAATTTTTTTTATTAACGCTAATTGAGCAATTGAGCGATTGTATAATTGGGAGAATAGTAAAGGGTTGAAAGGTGAAAGGTGGTCGTTCAAGTAATTGGTCCCACCGCTACCGCTTCCATCCTTCTCGGTATCATTAATTTTCTAATTCAGTCGAGGCAAAACTCGTTAAATACTTCAAAGGATTGGTCCGTACTTTGGTGCGGTATTGCGCGTTCCCTTCACCCGTTGCACTCGTTTCTCTCCGTCCGTCTCCTTGTGTGTGCGCACTTCATAAAGCACCAGCAGCAGCAGCAGCAGAGCTCTTACCTGTCTCGCAGTTTTCGCTCGCACACAGAGCAGCAGCTCCCTCGAGAAGAAGCAAACTCCGCAGCAGCCAAGTAGAGATGTCGTCGTCCAGGCGTACGCTCACGTTGCCCTCTTATCACTGGCTCCAAGTGAGCAAGAGCACGCGAGCAACTGATCTACACTGCAGAAGCCTCCGTCCCTCATTTTTTCTCTCCACCTCTTCGCGTCCCTTTGAGGAAAACACTCAAAGAACCGGGACGAGAAGAGTCTCGCGAGTATTAACACAGATGCGTCGCGACTCTTATCCACTCCACGTCCCTTTTATCTTTCATTTCCTCTTTTTTTTTATTTTTTCGCACTACAGCGTCCCATGGACACTTTGTCCGAAGCGATTTTCATCAAAAAGAAACTCGAAGCAATTTTGAAACTTTTTTTTTTCTCGTGACGGTTGTAATAATTTAAAAAATGGTTAACGAAACCTTGAAATACGTGAAAACGATGCTGATTCGTTGCACGATTGTCTTGTCATTGTAAAAAAAAATCCAGAGACTGTCTGAACAAGAATTACGAACGGAAACGATTTTGTCGCTCATTTGTTGACTCGTACTACTTAATTTTTTCTAAATGTATGAAAAAACGGCTCCAGAATTTTGTGAATTTTGTGAAATGCAATTCTATGGTGGCCCATGATATTCACGCCATAAAAATTCATTAAGGACGTTTTATGCAAAATTTTCAGTTATGTCGAATAGCTCGTACGATTTCGAGAAGTTTCACCATGTGGACAATTTTCAGTCTTTCTCGTAAGAGCGCCTGTTAAAAGTTGCAATTTTCAACATTAAATATTTCGATTTCTAAACGGTAAAGCCTCTTAAAACTTTGCATACACTTTTGTGCAACATCGAAGAAGCTTTATTTAATTTTTCAAAAAAATTGGTAGACAAATTTTTTTGAAATTCTGTTTATTATAAAAAAAATGCAGATTGCCTCGGAAAATCTTGAATTTAGAGTATGTTGTTCTTTAGTCAATTAGTAACAACTTTTTATAACGAAATTGGGCTCGCAAATTAAAAATAAAAATTTTCAGTAGTTTCTCGTAAGAGCGTGTGTTAAAAGTTGCAATTTTCAACGATAAATATTTCGATTTCTAAATGGTGAAGCCTCTTTAAACTTTGCATACACTTTTGTGCAACATCGAAGAAGCTTTATTTAATTTTTCAAAAAAATCGGTCGTCAAATTTTTTTGAAATTTTGTTTATTATAAAAAAAATGCAGATTGCCTCGGAAAATCTTGGATTTAGAGTACCTTGTTCTTTAGTCAATTTGTAACAATGTTTTAAATGAATTTGGGCTCGCAAACCATTTTGTATGGAAGAAAAACTGAAAACCAAAATTTCTTAAAAACCCCATAAATAATTTTTTCCCCAAACCAGAATAATTCAGATGTACTTACCTGCGTTAAATAACGAGTGCATTGAAAAAAAACACACACACCATGAGCAATAAATGAACGCAGGAAACTTTGTTGTCGTTTAGATAATCTGTTAATTTACTATAATTCATTGACTGCGTAACGTCTAAGATTGTCTGGCCAATGATACGTCTTTGTTGCTTCTCACACTCACGGTCGTCCTCCTCCCCCTAGATTCTTTTTTTTCTCATTTTTTTTTTTTTTTACAATGATTGTAGGAACTAGTCGCAATTCACATATCTGCTTTCGCCATTTTCTTCCGCTCCTCCTTGCCCCTCCCTCCATTTGTTTTATACAGAAATCGAGAATCTTATATAATACATATTTACGCAATCTGCATAATCAATATTTAATAGAATAGCGAAGAAATAGTGCAGTGAATAATTTTCACATTGTAGGTCTCTTCATTTGCACTTTTGCACCATTATTATTATTTCCCCGCTCGATAAATACACGAAAAGAGTGAAAAACAACGAAATTCATTTTTTTTTATTAATTTTTTTTTTTTTTCGTGCAAACGAAAAGATCGACACGCGATTCGCTTCTGTCGTAACATAAAAATTCGACGAGTACGTATACTTCGACAATTATTATCTATTATATCGTGTATATTTATATAACTATAAATATTATTATTATTATTATTCACTCTCGCACAAACGACAGAATAATTATTTTCAATTAAGGCAAAATTCAGTACTTTGAAAAAGACAAGATATTTTCTTCGTGATTAAAATAGATCGAGAATGCTCTCGCACCAACGAACGAGACTTGGTGCGGCGACACTCTCGATATTCAAATTATAACATTGGAAAAGATAAAGGCTTACACATTTTTTTTTCTTTCTTTCTTTTGTTTTTTTTTTTATCAAGCACACTATCTCTCGAGCATCCATTCTTTTCTTCTTTTTTCACAATCGTCCCATATCTATTTATATCACAGTACGTATAACGTAGCTACTTGTATTTTTTTTTTATGTTTTTTTATCATACACATATGTATCGCCGCGTATCGTGACAGAGTGGGAGTTTCTTCGAGTAGGCTGGACAGATAAACCCACAGGTCGACGAAGTTTTCAACGTTTTCTTGCCTTTTTTCTTTTTTTTTCATTTTCACGAGATTTTCATAGTCCACACGCTCCAGTCATTGTGCTTCGTTTGCGGATTTTTATACTCGACAAATTTTCACTGCTTTTCACAATGATCGAGTTAGTTTTGGATATGACTGCGATTTTCTCCAGCTTTTCGAACTTTAAGGACGTTGTATGGCGACGGTCGAATCTTAATTTTGAGTTTTTGTGTTTTTTTACATACAAAATGGTTTGCGAGCATAAGTTCGTTAACAAAAGTTGTTACTAATTGGCTAAAGAACGACGTACTCTAAATCCGGGATTTCCCGAGGGAATCTGTATTTTTTATTTAATAAACAAAATTTCGAAAAAATTTGACGATCGATTTTTTTGAAAAATTGAATAAAGCTTCTTCGATGTTACACAAAAGTGTGTGCAAAGTTTCAAGAGGCTTCATCATTTAGAAATCGAAATATTTAATGTTGAAAATTGTGATTTTTAACACTCGTTCTTATGAAAAACTACTGAAAATCGTGATTTTTATTTTGCGAGCCCAAGTTCATTAAAAAAAGTTGTTTTAAATTGACTAAAGAACAACATACTCAAAATCCAAGATTTTCCGAGGCAATCTGTATTTTTTATGTAATAAACAAAATTTCGAAAAAAATTTACGATCGATTTTTTTGAAAAATTAAATAAAGCTTCTTCGATGTTACAGAAAAGTGTGTGCAAAGTTTTAAGAGGCTTCACCATTTAGAAATCGAAATATTTAATGTTGAAAATTGCAACTTTTAACCCACGATCTTACGAGAAACTACTGAAAATTGTAATTTTAATTTTGCGAGCCCAAGTTCATTAAAAAAAGTTGTTTCAAATTGACTAAAGAACGACATACTCAAAATCCAAGATTTTCCGAGGCAATCTGTATTTTTTATTTAATAAACAAAATTTTGAAAAAAATTTACGATCGATTTTTTTGAAAAATTAAATAAAGCTTCTTCGATGTTACAGAAAAGTGTGTGCAAAGTTTTAAGAGGCTTCACCATTTAGAAATCGAAATATTTAATGTTGAAAATTGCAACTTTTAACCCACGATCTTACGAGAAACTACTGAAAATTGTAATTTTAATTTTGCGAGCCCAAGTTCATTAAAAAAAGTTGTTTCAAATTGACTAAAGAACGACATACTCAAAATCCAAGATTTTCCGAGGCAATCTGTATTTTTTATTTAATAAACAAAATTTTGAAAAAAATTTACGATCGATTTTTTTGAAAAATTAAATAAAGCTTCTTCGATGTTACAGAAAAGTGTGTGCAAAGTTTTAAGAGGCTTCATCATTTAGAAATCGAAATATTTAATGTTGAAAATTGAGATTTTTATAAATAAATTCAAAGGAATTCTATCGATGGGAAATGTTGCATACAACGTCCTTAAGACTACCTGCATCAGTGTGTGAGTTGTCATGTGCATCCATGTTTATAAGTGTTTTTAAAAGATATTCTACACAAATTTATATCCACCCTATAACACTCATTACGTCTAAATCATTTTTTCAGCATTTTCTTCCCCTTTTTATTATACGACCTTGAGCTTTGACATTTCAATAATATATTTCACACGTCTCTTTAGCTCTCAGTGTTCACTTAGCCATTGTCGACGTATAGGCCATTCAAACGATCGATGTCCCACACGTTCCCTCCTCCTTCAGACACTCTGACAAATACCAATCGCAAAGTTGTTGGATTCTAAAATATCGTTTCACACTTTTACTCGACCACAGAGCGTCGCTGGGCTCTCCCTTTCCCATTGCTTTGTCCTCCCACGAATAAAAGTCTCGTACAAATTTTTCTGTCGCTGCTCATACACGAACAAATAAATTCCATGCTGCCAGGGCCCAGCGACGGATCGTCGACCATAAATAAACGTCAAAATCAATTTTTAAAAATGAAAAAAAAAAAAAAATCAGAAAAATTTCAAAAATTCTTAAAAACAAATTTACAAATAGTAAAAATATTTTTTCTTCAGAATCCACGTTCCAACCTTTTCTTTTCTGTCTAACGAATCGATCTTCGCGTATTTTCGTATTTTTCGGAGCATTTTCGAAAAAGGAATCTCCAGGAAGCATCGCCAAGCTTACCGGAATCGATTTTTCTCGCCTCTGTGCCCGGAATCTCAAGCCAGTGTCAAAAATTCAAAAAAAAAAAAAAAATATTCACGATTTTGCAAATAAATTTATCGTTTTTTTAAATTTCCCCGAAAATTGCAGAAAAAAAAATTGTTTTTCAAAAATGACAACGAAAAATTCATTTTCATTCCCCATGCATCGAAAAAACTTGCTGATTCGCTCGATTCACTCAAAAACCAATTATTCGAGTTTATTTCGATCGCCAACCGTTTCCCTGGCCGTTCGATTCCGCAACTACAATTTTTTAAACATTTTCCCAAAATCCTCGTTCTCGTCGAATCACATCGTTAATAATTCACACCTTCACCTCTCGCATATGCAACGATCACCGATCCACGCGAGTTTTGTTCTCTCGTCTCCTGCGGCGACGCGATTAATCAAATCCCTGGCACCTCCGAACGTGGGTTCATGGGTTTTTCTATTTTTTTCGATCTCCAGCCCTCATTACAAAAAAAAAAGCAGAAAACGAGAGGCGAAGGAAAAAGAAAAATTTGGAAAGCTCGTCGCGAGCGCATACAAAGTGACGATTTTTTTTTTCGTGCTTTTCTGTCATGAATATTTCATGGAATTGTTCGCGCCAGGAAAATGGGCATTTCCCATAATCTTCCTCGATAGTTTTCATTCAGCATGATCCTTCGTCCTGCTCGTCTCTAAGAAGAAAAAGAAAAGCGAGCTTGGCGATTGTTGAAAATTTCATTTTCCCACTCGTCGGCAACTCACGATGAAAAAATTGAAAAAACTCAATTTTTCAAAGCAACTCAATTTTTTTTCCCATCCTCTTGCAATCGTCACGTTTTTTTTCTTCTGGACCATCGTCGATTCATCGAGAGTCTTGGAATATTTAACTTTCTCATCGTCCCCAAGAAATTCCACGAGCGAGTGAGTTGCCAAGTGTCTTCGAGGATTTTTCAACTCAAGGAAAGTCGAGACTTGCAAGACATTCCGATCGAAACTGGTTGAGCAAGAATAATCGAGCGATCCGCGATTGTCGCTGGCTCGTGAAAACTTGGACCAGAGAATTTCGTCAACTGCAGGATCCGGAAGCAAGTCAAAGGCTCCACTTGGCGATTAATCGCTTCACGTGGATCATAGAAAACTCTCATTGGCTGGGTTGCCAGCAATGTCCAAGGATTCGCGTCCACAAGTCGCTGCTCCCGAGGCATGATTTTCCAAACGTTCACCGCTCTCGTGTTCGGCCGATCTGATGACGTAATTATTGACAGGGTCGCCATATTGACTTTGGTAAAATTCTTCCCTCATCATATTGTTCAAATTGCCGCACCGGAAGTAAAGGATTTCGCGAAAAGGTTTGCGGAAGTCGCGATTCAGAGTCGCGTAGATAATGGGATTGAAGAGACTGTTGCAATAACCCAACCAGAGAAACAAACTCGAAAGGGATTGAGGAATGGCCTTGGAGTCGCTGAGGAAAGGCCTGACCAGGGCAAGCACGAAAAATGGCAACCAGCAGACGGTGAACGCGGTCATAATGATACCAAGAGTAGTGCTGGCTTTTCTTTCTTTGGCCAATTGAAACCTGAGCTTTTTTTGATGGGGCGAGCTGGTCACGCTGTTCAGATGATTATTCCTGACGATCGTTGATTGCTGCTTCGTTGTCGTCAGGTTCGTCATGTTCGTCGAGCCCATCACTGCTTTATCGCTTTTCAGCAACATCGGACACTGAGACTCGTTGCTTTTCCTCTGCCCACTCGCGAAAGATCTCACCGTATGGACGCTGCACTGTAACCCATAGAAACGAAAGGAATGGAATAAAAATTCAAAATGGCCTCATAGAGGTATTCACCGCGTTTTTTGTATTTCCATTTAAATTATATAATTTCGACGACTTTTCTAGAAAGTTGAGAGAATGTACGGACTTGTACACAATATTTAGAAAAATTGCAGAAATTAGAGCGGTTGGACGATTTTTTGAAAAATTCAGATTTTCGGTAAATTCGAAAAATTATAAAATTTTAACCGTTTGACCGATATTTTCCAAATTCAGTACCAACCTTCCTCTTATGATACTCTATTGATAAAAAAAACATTAGTAATAAATCTCGAAATTTGCAGAAATTAGAGCGGTTGGACGATTTTTCGAAAAACTCAGATTTTCAAAAAATTCAAAAAATCATAAAATTTTAACCGTTCGACCGATATTTTCCAAATTCAGTACCAACCTTCCTCTTATGATACTCTATTCATAAAAAAAACATTACTAATAAATCTTAAAATTTGCGGAAGTTAGAGCGTCGACACCATTTTTTTGAAAATTTCAAAATCCCCTAGAATTCGTATTTTTCTAGCAATTCCAACAAAATTATCAGAGAATGAAGAGCTCGTATAGATTAACATGTGTGCGAAACGGGAGCCCTGTATCTCAAACCGTTCTCGACTTATGAACGTTTGAATTTTACAGTCCCAGAACAGAACCCCTAAATATGATTATTCGATGTTTTCGGACATTTTGAGCACATCGACAGTGAAATCTGTAAAAAAAAAAAAATTCCACAGTCACATAGCTTCCTCTATGAGGACGCAAAAATGAAAGTCTAAACGGACTCCCAGGAGGATCAACGATTCTCCACCAAATCCTTCCAGCCCCAATTCTCTAAGATCCTAATCTTCCGCATTGATTTTCAAAGAGCCAGGTTCTGCCTAATCTGGTGGTTGTTGGCACACATGCATAATATAATATCGAGTCGGTATATCATCGGAGTTTCCGCAGTGAGGCTTGCATAATGCACAAAGCAAGACTATACATTTCTCGATTCCGTTTTGTATACTATATATAGCAACATGCATGAAACTCGAGCAGCACCAATGGGTGGCAGGAGGCTCTCTGCCACCCATCTGACTTTGCCTTAAGGGAGTCAGAGCGAGAGGCCGAGCGAATCGTAACTTTCCTCCTCCTCCTCCTCCTCCTCCTCTAATGACGTTCCTGGAATCCCTCTTCTCATCAAGATCGTAGATGTACTCAAGGTGTGCGGGTGCCTTATCCCCTCAGCAGGTAACAACGTTCCGGAGATATGCGCGCGCGATGCTTTAGTCCACGAGGACTTAATGGCCGCGGAGAGTCCGATGGACTCGTACATTCAAACGCGTTACAGCCTAAAGCTTCGTGTCTTGTCTGCGAGTTGCCAGCAGGACAAAGTTAATCAAAGATTGAAGGGATCAAGATGGCAGATGGCCAGATAACAAGTTATGGGGGTGGAGCTTATGGGGTTGTTCAGGATCGAGGTCTTGAGATCGAAGCGAAGCTGGTTCTTCGTCGCACAACTTCCGGTTACGTTCAAACTAAACACAGACAAGACGTTCTGATAGGGGAAGGTTATATTGTTGAGAAACTTGTGGGTCTCACGTGTATATGGTGGTTCGTAGGAACCCAAAAGAGCCAGAGACACGGATCAAGCTGAACGCCAGCTCTCCAAAATCGTGTCCACAGATTACTTAGCCCCTCGTTAAGCCACTAATTCTGTACTCACTATTTCTCTACTTCCTCATCGCCTACCTAACCAGCCCTGCTTCGGTACCTTCATAATCTTGCTCCCGCTATGACCTGAAATGTTATAAGGGGTTACCTACTCTTGTAAAACTTGAAACTTTGCTTTATGTTACGTCGAAGAAGCTTTATTTAATTTTCCAAAAAAATCGGTCGTTAAATTTTTTCGAAATTTTGTTTATTATATAAAAAATTCAGATTGCCTCGGAAAATCTTGGATTTAGAGTATGTCGTTCTTTGGACAATTTGTAACTACTTTTTTTAATGAACTTATGCTCGCAAAATAAAATTCACAATTTTCGGTAGTTTCTCATAAGAGCGTGTGTTAAAAGTTGCAATTTTCAACATTTAATATTTCGATTTCTAAATGGTGAAGCCTCTTTAAACTTTTTATACACTTTTGTGTAACATCGAAGAAGCTTTATTTAATTTTTCAAAAAAATCGGTCGTTAAATTTTTTCGAAATATTGTTTATTATATAAAAAATACAGATTGCCTCGGAAAATCTTGGATTTAAAGTATGTCGTTCTTTAATCAATTTGAAACAACTTTTCTTAATGAACTTATGCTCGCAAAATAAAATTCACAATTTTCGGTAGTTTCTCATAAAAATTGCAATTTTTAACATTAAATATTTCGATTTCTAAATGGTGAAGCCTCTTTAAACTTTTTACACACTTTTGTGTGACATCGAAGAAGCTTTATTTAATTTTTAAAAAAAATCGGTCGTTAAATTTTTTTGAAATTTTGTTTATTATATAAAAAATACAGATTGCCTCGGAAAATCTTGGATTTAAAGTGTGTCGTTCTTTAGTCAATTTGAAACAACTTTTCTTAATGAACTTATGCTCGCGAAATAAAATTCACAATTTTCTGTAGTTTCTCATAAAAATTGCAATTTTTAACATTAAATATTTCGATTTCTAAATGGTGAAGCCTCTTTAAACTTTTTACACACTTTTGTGTAACATCGAAGAAGTTTTATTTAATTTTTCAAAAAAATCGGTCGTTAAATTTTTTCGAAATTTTGTTTATTATATAAAAAATACAGATTACCTCGGAAAATTTTGGATTTAGAGTATGTTGTTCTTCAGTCAATTTGCAACAACTTTTCGTAATTATCTTCACTGTTCCCTACGATTTTCTCAAATATTTCCTTCCATCCAAACCTCATTCCGACTCTTAAAAATCCAAAAAAAAAATTAACCAAAAATTACAGCCTCCTTAAAGCAATACGAGGCCAAACATCTGTGGTAATCGTTTTGTTTTTTTTTTATTTATCCAGAAGATTTGTGGAGACGTATATCGATTCCCCGAAGGCTCCTGGAGCAAAAATGATTGTCGAGCCCGGAGACTGCACGAGTAAATGTGTAAAAAGTACAAACACGAAGGAGCTAAGATTCCGGAATAGAAAATGAGGAAAATGTGGGCTCTCGATTTCCCGGTGGCGTTTAGTACGAGACCCGAATAAGCAAAATCAAGAGCTCCGTGTTTTCATTTGCCCACGTCCATGTTTGCTGCTGCTGTTGCGATTTACCAACACAAATGCAACAAAGAAGCTCGCGATGCTGCTGAATGCGGTGGCGGGGCGGGAGTGACGATGTGAAAAACGAGCTTACGTATCAGCGATGGCACACATTCGTATATGTAAAGGAATCCATCGATTGATGGGGAGGCGGCGCGTCCTCTGTGTGTATGCGAGAGAGCAATGCAGTGCCGCGCACGATAGCGAAACTCTTCATTTCCGATTCACGGCTTTTCCGTTTCTCTCGCACATTGGCATGGAAGCACGCGAAAGGAACGAAAGGAACGAAGGCCTTTCGTGCTTCGTTCCACTCGATATTCTCCCGATTCGTGTCCGTATTCGCGGCCCAACCTGAGCCCCCTATACCTCGAGGAATTCAATCGCGGACTATTTTTCTCATTTCGAGCCTTCCGCACCAAGTACAGAGAGAAAAGCAGCCAATTGTAGGAAAAGAAGGACTCAGAAATTTTATCAACGACCGAGGCAATTTTAATTCAATTAAAAATCTAATTAACACGCAGCATCATTTTTTAAGGACGTCGTATGAAAAATTTTCCTCCTAAGCGAAGCCTCCTTGAGCGTTTTCGTAAATCTGGCGGTTTTTCGCGATAAAAAATTTCCCTCCGCGTGTCCTCGTGAAGAGAATTCTCGTCGATTGCGTTTCTGGATGAATTTTTATTCGCGATTTTCAGGAAAAAACGGGAAGACGCCTTTTCGTACATTTGGCGGTTCTGGGTGATGGAAAATTATGAGAAAAAATCAAGAACCGCTTCAGAGCGAGAGAAAAAAAAAAAAAAAAATGNTAAAAAAAAAATGCGAAAGACACTCCGAGGCAAGGTCGAGAATCGTGAAAGACGAGGAGAATCCCTGCTGCCAAACCAAACGGATGCGGAATCGCCGTCATATACCTTGCTTGCGCTTCCGTGTTTGTCGTTCCCTTATTGATCGATCACGTACACGCAATCTCCGCCAAGTGTGCGACACCCATTAGGCAGCGAGTGTATGCTTTTTCCTTTCGTTTCATCAAACTGCTTCGCGTTTGCTCGCGAGAGTAAGAAACGCGTTTGTACGGATGCACGCGGAGCGAGAGGCTGATCGTGATGCAACGTTCGCGTTTACGAAACGTCATCTTGCCCGCAGAACCGCTTATCAAAGCGCCACGATCCATTGGAATCGTGCCCACGACACACCGCACAATTGATTCGCGAGGAAACGAAAGCTGCGGCGAAAA
>JBAJMU010000003.1:20154937-20168959 GCA_037952995.1 Hyposoter didymator
GATTAAAAAAAAAAAAAAAAAAAATCGAAAAAATTCATTTTTTTCCTTTTACAGGGATTTCCCCATGAAATATTCACTGAAAATAACTTTGTCGGGCACCATTATCTTCGTAATGAAAAAACGAAGAGAATGGTGTACGATAAAAGTTTATTATCTCGTCCGAGGGCCATTTTATGGCGAAGCGAAGATCAGGTTCGTAGTCGCGACCCCGTTTCTCCATCCCAACAGAGTGTTGAAACACATTTACATATTTATCCCCATAAAATGGTGCACGAACGATATGAAAAAACAGCCATTTGCATCATTTCCAAAGTTGATGCGTTGATGCAACGTTTTTAATTACGAAAGAGCGAGCTCGTGAGCTTGTAATTAAAACGCATAATCCTGACAGCTCGTTCGTACAATATTCCACAATAATGCCAAACCATCGTTCGCCATTTTCCTGCCCCCGCAACATTTTTTTACAAATTTATTTAATTAAATTTACAAATTCTAGAAAATATTACAAAATATTACAAAAATTACAAATTTTACAAAAAAAAATTAAAAAATAAAATAACAATATTTTTTTATTTCATTTTGTCATTTTTTTTTTGTAAAATTTGTAAATTTTGTAAATTTCGTAATTTTGTAATTTTGTAATTTTGTTACAATTACAAATTTACAAATTTTACAAAAAAAAATTACAAAATAAAATAATAATATTTTTTTATTTAATTTTGTAATTTTTTTTTGTACAATTTGTAAATTGTGTAAATTTTGTAATTTTTTAATTTTTTAATCTTGTTACAATTACAAATTTACAAAATTTACAAATTTTGCAAAAAAAAATTACAAAATAAAATAATAATATTTTTTTATTCAATTTTGTAGTTTTTTTTAGTAAAATTTATAAATTTTGTAAATTTCGTAATTTTGTAATTTTGTTACAATAACAAATTTACGAAATTTACAAAATTTACAAAATTTACAAAAAAAATTACAAAATTAAATAAAAAAATATTATTATTCTCCGAGATATTTCGCTCGCCACTCGCTGGACCGCTACTTGGCTCCCCGTGATAACAAAATAAAATTCCGACAAAATGAAATCTCGTTTGCCGCGGAGAGCAACTGCCAAATGCGTGGGAAACGTTTGCCATTGTGGATTCCGCATGCACAAGGTATGGGGTCGAGCCAAATGTGCATTGTGTGCAATCGGATCGAGTCACGAGCAGCGTCAACGCGTTGCTTTTGGCATTTAGTCCAAACTGTGTGTCTGTGTGGTTTCTCGAGAGACACGAGAACAGAGGAGGACGCGCCGCGTTCCGATGCAGCATTCACACCTCGTGTCTCCGATAACGCATAACCGAGTGTCTCGAGCTGGGACGTACGAATTCCACACTGGGAATGAAATTTTGTTGAAAATCGTCGATATTTTGTTTAATACGTTCGTATGAAAATATTTTTGGATAATTTCAAAATTTTCGTTATTTTGGCAGTAAATTTTCTTTCTAACGCAATGGTCAGCGAAATTTACGAGTGCAACGACGAAAAATTTGCTTCCGAAGAGATTTTCTAAAATATTCTTTGCTGCAATGACACTATTTTTGGGTTTATTCAAAAAAACGTTTGGTCGAACGTTTCGAACAAAATATCGATTTTTTTCAACAAAATTTTCAAAAACCCAAAACGTCCCGAAAAAAAAAAAATGAAATTTTGTTGAAAATCGTTGATATTTTGTTTAATACGTTCATATAAAAATATTTTTGGATAATTTCAAAATTTTCGTTATTTTGGCAGTAAATTTGCTTTCTAACGAAATTGTCAGCGAAATTTACGAGTGGAACGACGAAAAATTTGCTTCCGAAGAGATTTTCTAAAATATTTCTTGCTGCAATGACACTATTTTTGGGTTTATTCAAAAAAACGTTTGGTCGAACGTTTCGATCAAATTATCGATTTTTTTCAACAAAATTTTGAAAAAATTAAAACGTCGCGAAAAAAAAATTAAATTTCGTTGAAAATCGTTGATATTTTGTTTAATACGTTCACATCAAAATATTTTTGGATAATTTCAAAATTTTCGTTATTTTGGCAGTAAATTTCCTTTCTAACGGAATGGTCAGCGAAATTTACGAGCGGAACGACGAAAATTTGCTTCCGAAGAGATTTTCTAAAATATTTCTTGCTGCGATGACAAATTTTTTTGTAATTATTCAAAAAAACGTTTAGTCGATCGTATCGAACAAAATATCGATCTTTTTCAACAAAATTCCGTTCTCGGTGCATCGTCCGGGGACATGAAAAGGCTTCTAATTGAATTTTGGAAATTTTTTTGCCTCGAGAGTCGCTCAAGATGCTCATATGACTCATTAATTAAACTTCGAGTTTCCGTTTGCAACGACCGCTCGTTACTTTTGTCGTTTCGAGGCTTCGAATTCCTTAAATTAAAAAAAAAAAAAAAAAATTAAAAAAAAACAACGACGCACTTCCTGCTCAGTCGTTATAGAAATTTCCGAGTCTTTGTCACGTCGGGGTCACGATAATCTGTTGTTTGTACGAAATGTCTAGGAAGAGCGTCGAATTCAATGAGGCGAGTGTGTGTTGCTCGTTGAGCAATTTGCTGCAACAGAGTTGGCAACTTTGGCGACACTAAATTATTGGATACAACGTCATAGTCATCATGATATCCAAGCTTTCTTACGTCGTGTATCATTAGTTTATGTGCAGAGCTTGTAATGGGATGCTAATGACGATGGGCTTTTACTTTGAGAGTTGCTTATTCGCTTTGTCACGTTCGACCAAGATTTCGCGTCGTTCGCACTACGTCGTCGTCTCGCCCGGAAACAAGGGCATGGGGTTGAAAAAACCAACTATTCGCGAATCAGAAAAGCAACTGAACTTTTTTGCTTTTTTCGAGCATCAAAATTTCGGTTGGAAAATTTTTTCGAAATTTTTTTAATTATGGAAAAATAATTTTTATATTTTTATATGAACTTGGGCTCGGAAAATAAAAATCACAATTTTCAGTAGTTTCTCGTAAGTGCGTGTGTTAAAAATTGCAATTTTCGAAGAAGCTTTATTTAATTTTTCAAAAAAATTGGTTGTCAAATTTTTTTGAAATTTTGTTTATAATTTAAAAAATACAGATTGCCTTGGAAAATCTTGGATTTAGAGTATTTTGTTCTTTGGGCAATTTGTAACAACTTTTTTTAATCAACTTGGGCTCGGAAAATAAAAATTTCAATTTTTAGTAGTTTTTCGTAAAAACGTGTGTTAAAAATTGCAATTTTCAACATTTAATATTTCGTTTTCTAAATGGTGAAGCCTCTTAAAACTTTGCATACACTTTTGTGTAACATCGACGAAGCTTTATTTAATTTTTCAAAAAAATTGGGTGTTAAATTTTTTTGAAATTTTGTTTATTATTTAAAAAATACAGATTGGCTCGGAAAATCTTGGATTTAGAGTATTTTGTTCTTTGGGCAATTTGTAACAACTTTTTTTAATCAACTTGGGCTCGGAAAATAAAAATTTCAATTTTTAGTAGTTTTTCGTAAAAACGTGTGTTAAAAATTGCAATTTTCAACATTAAATATTTCGTTTTCTAAATGGTGAAGCCTCTTAAAACTTTGCGTACACTTTTGTGTAATATCGACGAAGCTTTATTTAATTTTTCAAAAAAATTGGTTGTCAAATGTTTTTGAAATTTTGTTTATAATTTAAAAAATACAGGTTGCCTCGGAAAATCTTGGATTTAGAGTATTTTGTTCTTTGGGCAATTTGTAACAACTTTTTTTAATCAACTTGGGCTCGGAAAATAAAAATCACAATTTTTAGTAGTTTTTCGTAAATACGTGTGTTAAAAATTGCAATTTTCAACATTTAATATTTCGATGTCTAAATGGTGAAGCCTCTTAAAACTTTACATACATTTTTGTGTAACATCGAAGAAGCTTTATTCAATTTAAAAAAAAAATCGGTCGTAATTTTTTTTCGAAATTTTGTTTATTATATAAAAATGCAGTTTGCCCGAATTTTCATAAGGAAGATTCTCCCCAGGAATAGTTGAAAACAGTTCAACGTCAGAATCAACTTTTTTAAACCGACCACAGGCACTTAAACACTCAGAAAGTGGAAAACCTGTTGAATTGTTTTTCGATCGAAACTTTCGACTCGATCGGGGGTAGCCACAGAAGCTGAGGCAATAACCAGAGCCCGAAAAACAAGTTTTGCGAAGGTGGCAAACCGCGAGCAAATCGAAGAAACGTCAGAGTGTCGCTGGAATCGAATCCCGATGGAGAAAATAAGGGATGAAGCGAGCAAGGGTGGAAATTCAAGAGACGAATTGAATTTTGCTAATCGGAAGTGGCTCCAAGCACTCGAACGTTTCTATACCAAAAGCCCTGGAGTGTCCGACCATCCAATATCTCGTTTTTTTTTCTATTTTCATTCATTCGCGAACTCTCGTACGTTCTCCGTTCACCAAAACGATAATTCCTCGCTTTTTTATTCGTAAACTTCGACACTTGACATCGCACTCAACATTTGCACAATCGAGCACTCGTTCCAGGACTCCGTGAAATTCTATTCGTTCGGAAAATCCGTTTTTTTTTTTGCAAACGAAAAAGGTCGAACCTTTGGGCGGTTATTTTTTTTTTTTCACTCGATTACATCGACGTCCACGTGTACATGGTCCGCGTTGCAAAATTTCGGAATCAATCAACGTATCGGAGTTTTTGACGCGGAACAAAATCGCATTGGCTTCCATTTTTTTTTTTTTTACTAAAAATATTTGCATGTTCGTATAATTTTCAACTAATTTGTTTTCCTTCCGGTTCACGATTATCCGCACAATTTCATTAATTCGATTTGATTCGCGAGCAGGCAAACATTATTCCGCGTTTGTTTACGATTTTAATAAAAATTTTGCATAAATTACGGATTATTCGATTATTCCGCAATGTGATGCAATGCGAAAGCTTCGTTTTTATCCGTTTTGATTATTTTAAGTCTCTCTGGATCATGCGGGTCTTTTTGACCCGAGCGACAATTTTTTTTTTCGATAATCTTGTTTTTTCAAACGATTTATTAAAAATATTCGATAATTAGGATTTTATTCGTAATGAAAAATGAGACTCACCTATCGAGGGATATCATGCAGAGATTGAGAATGCTTGCTGTGCAACTGAGGACGTCGAAGCTGACCCACAGGTCGCACATTATCGGTCCGAAGGACCAGGTGCCCAGGATCTCGTACAAGAGCGCCATCGGCATGACGAGAAGCGATACGCAGAGATCACTCACCGCTAGACTGACGATCAAATAATTGCAAGGACGACGAAGCTTCCTCACGAGACATACCGCCACGCAAACCAAAATGTTGCCAATCACTGTCCCGATCACGATGCTTCCCAATATCAACGCAATGAGGATTGCCTGTCGAAAAAAAAAATGAGCAAAATTTTTATTGGGTCAAATTGACCCAGTGTGTATTTCAAGACTTTTTATGGGCGAAAATGAAAATTAATTGCCAAAACATTGCTACCAATCACCACCAAACGATTGGTAGAAAAAAATGTTCCGGGTCAAATTGACCCAGTGTGTACTCGAAGGGTCAAAATTGTTGGATTGATTGGAAAAAAATGACAAACCTGGGTAGTCGTGTATGGCGAATGTTTTCCGGGAAAGCCCCGAGAAAAATTGCCAGGACTGGGATTTTCGATGGTCGTGAGCTTGAGAAGCCAGGCGCTTTCCGTTATTGCGTCCTTCCCCTCCATACGATCCTAACCGGAAGTCCGGAGCATCCCAAGCGCCCCCCGCTCTTTCAACTACGTCATCCTCTTCGGTTTCGTTTCCCCTCCGGCAAGCCAATGTTCCCGATGTCGATGCTGGAAGCCCGAGCATCTATTCGTGTCCGGAAACCTTCGTCGATAGTTTTTTGCCTCAATGCGAATCCTTCGGCCCTTTTTACGAGCTCAGAGCTTTGAGGATTCCTCAAAATTAGGAATTACGATCGTCAACCTTTGCTGACACTCGATCGACTCGTTCCTTCGTCTACAAAATCCCAGACAAGTTCAATTCTCATTAGACAGCGTTCTAAACTGCAAAAACTGGTGAAAATGTTAAAAATTCAGCAAGTTTTTTTTTTTCCAGAAAAAAATTCATTACTTCGCCATTTTTCAATATTAAGGGCTAAAATCTTAGGATTCTATGCACAACATGAACTAGTAACATAAAAAAAATAACAATAACAATTAACATCAATTTATAAATCTCTAAGGGCCATTTTTTCAAAGTCGAAATTATAAATTTCCAGGATGAAATAGTGCAACTATTAAGTCAGCCCTAAAAGGCCACATTTCACCAAAGTCACGAAATTCACCCCAAGCCATAAATCCAAACTCCTTCTCCCTTAAAATTCCGTACCAAGACATCCAATCCCTTTGTTTTCGTTTCTACTTGAATTTCTTTCGCACTTTTACAAAAGCTCGACAAATACGTCGACCCCACAGAACCAAGTTCTGTCCTTACTCCTAGGCAATTATTTTTCATTTTTTTTAAATCCAATTTTTTAATTTTCTGTCATCACCGATCGATGTCAATAAAATACACTCTGTTTATTTTAATAAATTAATAATAAATAATAAAAATAATAAATAAATAAAAATAAAATTAAATTAAAATTAAAATAAAATTGAAATAAAATTAAAATAAAATTAAAATAAAATTAAAATAAGATAAAATCAAATAACCTAAAATAAAATTAAATAAAATACAAACAAAATGAAAATAGAATAATAATAAAATAAAATAAAATAGAATAAAATAAAATAAAATAAAATAAAATAAAATAGAATAAAATAAAATAAAATAAAATAAACCAATAAGAAATGATAAAAATAAAATTTCCAAAAACTCCGCGTCCCGCAAACTGGCCCCATTTCATTTTTTTTTCCCACGTCAAAAAAGACGCATAAATCAGAAAGCTCGTATCTTTTTTTTTCCTCATTCCTAACGATCGTGTGTCAGAGGAAAGAATAACGATCATGTACGCGCTCGAGGTACCCGGCGAACGTTAGAAGCGCTTCGCTTCGCTTTTTGGGAACTGGGTGCATATCGATTAGCTACCTCCATGGCATACCAAACCTGCTGCTTCGAAAGTCCAAGGAAATATGCATTTCCATAAATCTTTTACAACTCCGCAGCCATGTCCAAAAATCCGGAGCAAACGTCGTTGATTTTTTTTTTTTAAAGAAATTCTTGTCCCCATGGACCAAATTTAAAGTTTCGATTCTTTTCGTTAAAGACGCTCAAAAATTTCATAATACTCTGTTCCATTTAGTACGATCGACGAGTTTATATTTTTTTTTTTTACTTTTAACCCTCTGGGCTCACCGCATGGGTGGAAATTTGCATTTTGAGTTTTCAAAACGTTCTATCTCATCGAAATTTGTACGGATTGGAAACTTTTGGGGTACTTTTTAGGGGTAGCGGATTCCGGGCCATCGATTCCAATCATAAGAAACTCAAAAAATATAAGATTTTTCAAAAAAAAATGATAAAATCCAAAAAATAAATTTTGAAAATTTGTTTTTTTTTGTTTTAACGCCATTTCAATACTAATTAAGCTATCGACATTTAACTTGCGCGGAATTGAAGATAAAGAGTCATATTTTGAGGAAAAAAATAATCCGGAATAATTGTGAGAAAAGCCGCTGAGCCACGCAGACAAAAGGTCTCCCCACCTGAAGTTTTCGTGCGTTCGCAAATTTGCACCAATGTGTCAGTGGCTGGGGTTCAAAAACGATGAAAAAACAGCACTGGCTCATGGTCTGGAGTATTTTTTATCGAGTCTCTTTATTTAGGTGGCGGCAGTGTTTACCAGGCGGTTGAAAAGTACCACATGGACCGATGAAAGCTTTCAGCATCCGCGACACATTCGTTTATATCGCGTTCAGCCAAAGTCGAAAAAATTCGAGTTCACCAGTTGCATGTGCACACGATCCAAATCCCTGGGAGGCTCCGAACATTCGGCGTTGGGTCGATCGCTGGGAACGCGCGGGCTCCCAACAAATATCGAGTGCAAATTCTTTTCGTCGGTATTTTTAAAATTGAGACCGAGAGAGGAGAAGAATGTTTGATAATAAAATTGGAATTTATATCGACACATTTCCACCTTTTATTCCGAACGTTATTCACTTCTCGCTCGCCTGCTTTTTCCGCAGCATATTTCGCGTCAATTTCTTTCAAGCTCGCTCCGCCTTGTTCGGGGATCCTTCGCGCTGCGTCCCTTTGGGCTGTATCGAGTATAAGCTCCGTCTCTGTATCCGCATAGCACGATAAACCGGTGCGGCAGCAAAAACATAATCGCTTCGACGCAAATGTGCGCGGCACAAACGGATATTATTCAAGCGAAAACCATGACAACCGTTGGCGGTTTCTTTATCCGCGCGCATTATTATCGAGAAAAAAAAAGAAAAATGCAAAAAACATTTTTTCCCGTTACCTGCAACGCCCAACAAAACCGAAAATTTTACACGGACGAACGATCCAGTGACTGCATCCGTTGAAACTGTATTGTGCGACAATTGCAACTTTCTCCGTCTTTCCTCCACGTGTTTTTCCAGTTTTTATGGGGTTTTATGGTGTTTATGGTGTTTTCATGGGGTTTTATGGTGTTTTTTGTAAAAATAACTGCAGTCGATCGGGTCATTGGTTTCGATCAACGAATATCAGAAAATCGATCGAACATTCCGAATGAAATTGATTGAGTACGTCAATCAGAAACAACTAAAAACTAGTTTTCTAGTTTTTATGGTGTTTTCATGGGGGTTTTATGGTGTTCTCATGGTGTTTTTCGTAAAATTGCTGTGAATCTGGCCATTGGTCTCGATCAACGAATTTCAGAAAATTAATTGCATTGTTTGAATAATTGACAACGTTCGACAAACACGGGAAATTACAAAAACAGTCCAGTGTCTTGAAAAGTAGGCTGTCTGGCCCGGTCCGGACGAACGAGCCAGCGATCCGTATTCGTTCGATATCGGGACATTCGATAATTCTTTTTTTTTTTATTGATCGAGCTTGAGCGACGTTTTTTTTATGGTGGATTAAGAAAAAACCATAAAAATCGAATTTTTACCAAAAATCTCAATTCCAAGAGTCCACCATAAACCAACACCATAAAAAACTCGACTCTTTCGCTCAAAACACGTTTTCTGATTGTTCCATTTGTATTAGCGTTTCGCTCGCACGACCAATCACTAATTGGCTTTTCCATTTCAACGAAAACGCAGACACGTGTATATTCGATAATGGCGAGCCTCGTGCCAATGGCCGCACGATCCTTCGACAGACTAACCGACAAAATTTAACGCTTAATTATGGGGTTCTCATTATTAATCACCTCACGATCCCCGAAACTCTAGCCGAACCTTCCTCCCTCTCTGTTCGGTGCCAATAAAGTGATCGCGCGTTCGTTTTATTTCAAATTGAAGGGATCACGTCCCGTACTTAGTAAGGAATTGGCTATTTGGAATTTTGTCCTGCTGTTATTTCCTTTTCGACGAGGCTCCTTAATTTTCTCTCCTAATTACATTTAACGATTTCCATGGGACATTCCACGGCAATTTCTCAACATCGAGATTTTAAAATCTCAGCCAATTGCTCTGCCTAAAAAAAATTTTGTTTACCACGAAAATAATTTTTTTTTAACTCAATAAATTTTTGTTCGTTTGCTGGATTTTTTTGGCTCGATAAATTTTTTTTCTTTCAACTGAATAAATTTTTGTTCGTTTGCTGGATTTTTTTTTGGCTCGACAAATTTTTTTTTCTGCCTCTCAGGATCGTGATAATAATTATTATGGGTTTTTGTACTTACGGAAAATTGAAAATGTCTGGTTCACCGAAATTCTGTATTTTCGAAAATCGTCATTGTTGCTTTTCCGCACTTTGCGATGAATCGCGCGATTTTTTATGACACAGGATTTTTAGTTTTGATGGATTAACGCGTCTGGAAATTATTTTTGGGGTTTTCTATTGAAATCTCGTGATTAATTAATTAGCGAGAAAATAAATTAACTTGCAAATGATTTTTCGCGTCGATCTGCTTTGCTCGACATTCTCGATATTCTCAGCGTCGAATTATCGTGAATTTTTATGGTAATTCCCATAGCCCAACTTCCTATGAAGATTATCGAAGAAATTCATAATTTTTTGGACGATTTTCACTTTTTTGACTCGATTTTTCGATCGATTCGCTGAGAATTATTCAATTTTTATTTTTCCACGTAAAAATTTGATTTCCGAATCGCCTCGTGGCATACCGGAAGTTCGTAAACTAAAAGTTAATGGATCATCGCGACACGCGATGAGAAAGCTTGGACCCGAAGATTCGTGGCTTTCAATTCCTTGACACAAAAATTCGCCAAAATGTTGTTTCTTCCTTGGTCGTCTCGTCCTTCTTGTTGACGGTCCATCGGAGCGGCTGATTCTCGTCTGAAAAGATGAAAAAAACGAGTTAGTTGATTGTTCGATAATTAGGCATCGGTAATCATGTCTATGGGATTTTTTCCCATAGAAATTAAATTTCTCGAAAAATGATAAAAATCGAGGACGAAAAAAAGTTGAAAGTGCATGCCAGAAGCTCCAATTATCGTGTCCTTTGATTATGAATGAAAAAAAAAGCGTTGACCCAAAGTGAACAGAGCGTTGTGCTAATTGGTCAGACGAATGTGAAAGAAAAACGCTATCGCGTCGTTGGAGCAGCAACGTTCAACCTTCGATTCAATTCCCAAGCTTTTTTATTCCATTTCTCTTGCAAAGCAAATGTTTTAATAAAACACTTGCTCGTCCCTCGTTCCTGACAGCGCAATTATCTTGTTCGTGATATTGCATCGACGAGAAAACTAAAAGAATCGTCTTGGTCCCCCATGCCATTGGTTATTATCGGGGACGCTGTAGTAACCTTCGTGCTGTCACGTCGTCCTTACTATTTCCTTTACAACACACTTGGCCTCTCGCCACGGAGTCTGCGACGATAAAACAAGTCTCTCTGTTCCGTGCGAACTCGTTATGTACGGACCACCCTCTGATCCTTGTTCTCCTTGGCCATTATTCACCCGAAGCGACGTTAAGAAAACCTCCGTGTCACTTCCGTTGACCAAAACCTCCGCAACACTTGCGGCAGCCCAACTGTACCGACCATTCCGACCGATTTATCTTTTCACACATCCACCAAAACTGCATCCGTTCAAACTGCATCCCGCGACACAATTTCAACGTTCTCCGTGCCCAAAATCCACCCAAACCTCCTCCTGGAGTTTATTAAACTATTCCTCTACGGTTTTATAGTTTTTATGGTGTTTTCATGGGGTTTTATGGTGTTTCATGGGGTTTTATGGTGTTTCATGGTGTTTTTCGTTAAAATTATTGCAGGTACTCTAACCATTGGTCTCGATCAACGAATATTAGAAAATTAATCGAACCGCTCGAATAAAATTCATGGGGTACGTCAACCGGGACAAACCATAAAAACAGTCAAGAGTCTCAAATCTCCTGACGCCTTTATCAATCTTTTCCTCCACGGTTTTCCACATTTTATGGTGTTTTCATGGGGTTTTATGGGGTTTTATGGGGTCTTATGGGGTTTTATGGGGTTTCATGGGGTTTTTCGTAAAAATAACAACAGCCAACTTGGCCATTGCTCTCGATCAACAGATATGGAGCACGTCAATCAGGAACAATTATAAAATCAGTCCAGGGTCTTGAAAAGTATCTGAACGTGTACGTGGGAAGGAATATATTCATGAATAAAGTTGCAAGATGCAGCACACACGATGCAGCATCAATGCTGCAATGGCGAACTTTCTGACGAGCTCGGAAATGCTCGTTCGCTATTTTCCGAGCAACGCCACTATCGCGCATGAAATATGCACAACTGATATCCACTGGGTGGTGCTTCATTCCTCCCTCTCCAGAGAAAGACGTGCATACCAACATCACATACATACCCCATGACCCCCATAGATATATGATTCGCGGTTCAATGTTTTTATTTTTTATTTTTTATTCTCTTGACGTACGAACGAGTTTTTTTTTTTTTTAAGATTCTCAATCTTCTGGGAGCTCCATTTTTTTTTCTCGGTGAGTTACTCGGGCTTGAAATTATTTTGAATGAAAAGTTTAGATTTTATGGGAATCTCGACAATTGAAATTTTTTGGCGGATCATCTAGTTGGCTGTGTTTTTTGGAAAAATCGTGACACAGTCAGCACAACGATCCATTTCTTGGCAGCTCCCTAGTTTGTCCGGAGGTTAAATTATCGCTCGACTCCCCATCACATATTTCAGTCTCCTCTATATTTTTTTATGGTAAACTTGGCGTATATCAAGAATCCTCTAATTTTGGATCTTGCTGGGTAGACTTCGGAGAGATTTATCGTCGTATTTTTTGTCCCGGACCCCTCGATCCTCCACGCGGCTCCTTTCGCCCAGTTTTTCCATATTCTTCGTAAAATCTCACGAAGCAGCAAGAAACTTGGTTATTTCAACTTCTTGATAATTTTTTCGACTCCCCGTCGCCCTTTTTGCCTCCCCAGCCCATTTTCATTTTTTTGCCAAACTCCAAATCACTGCGAATTCGAATTTCGAGGATTTATTCATCCTGCAGTCTCACGTGCGCTGCTAAATATTTTTCCCACGATCGCACGTGTTGTTCCAAGAGCTCGGACTGCTGTCGATCCTTCCGCAGCTGTTCCAACCTCCTTCCCCATTTCTCCAGCAATTTTACACATTCAACGCTCCATATGCATCGCTGCCAATCCATTGCATTCGGAAATGCATCCTTTTGCGACTATGCACTCGGTATCGTTGCATATGTACGCGCAGAGGGCATGCACGTATGCATCGCTGAATATTTCACTCGCCAAGCGACTCCGCGACGTGTGCGAGTACCAACGTCGAATAATGTTTGCTTGTTACATTATTACAAACATTGTAGGAGGCTTCGCATTGGCATTTGTAATCAATGCGTATGCTCGCAATATTCCTCTGATTATTAATCGAAAATTACCTCCTACTAACCACTTCACAATCATCAATTCAATATCCGAATATAAACTGATGCAACGTTACCAAAACGAATACAGCTCATTTACTTACTAATGAGTTTTCATTTATTTTTCATTTTATTTTTGATTTTGATTTCATTTTATTTTTGAAAGCAATAATTTGTAAAAAATATAGAACATTTTTACTTCTTAATGAGTTTTCATTAATTTTGTATTTTATTAATTTAATTTTTTAATTTTAATTAAATTAATTAATGTATTTCATCAATTTTTGTATTTTTCATTTTATTTTTGATTTTGATTTCGTTTTATTTTTGAAAGCAATAATTTGTAAAAAATATAGAAAATTTTTACTTCTTAATGAGTTTTCATTAATTTTGTCATTTTCCTTCATCACCAACAAAAATTCAATATTCCTAAATGTAAAACAATTTAATACCGTATAAAGAAAATAAAAAGGTAAAAAATGTAAAAATTCAATATTTTTCTATTTTCCAAAACACAATACTTCGACATGAAAGCAATTATTTGTGTAAAAATATAGAAAATTTTTACTTCTTAATGAGTTTTCATTAATTTTGTCATTTTTGTTAATTGGCAACGAAAATTCAATATTTTCCAATGTAACCAATAATATAATAATAATAATAATAATAATATTATAATAATAATAAAAATAATGAACTTGAAAAAAAAAAATCGTCGGTTTCCTAATGAGTATTTATCAATTCTGTAATTTTCCTTAATCACCAACAAAAATTCAACATTTATCAAGCTCGAAAAAATACCATCAACGATAATAATTCGTAAAAAAAAAAAATAGTCATCATAATAATAATAAATAATAAAAAATCTCGATACTCCGAAAATGATCTCCACTCCGAACCGAAACTTTGTCACACGTTCCTCAATATTCCCAAAAAAAAAAAACTAAAAACTAATTTTTTTCTTAAATTAAATTTTTTTTT
>JBAJMU010000003.1:20169062-20180359 GCA_037952995.1 Hyposoter didymator
TCTCTCGCTCTCATCCTCTCGGTACAAACTCCTCGTGTAGACCGAGCGACCGCCGAGCATCCTCTATCGATCGAACAATAACTCCATTCAGGAGCCGACCGAGTGTTATCGTAACGAGCAAATAATCAAGCGATGATTCCTCGATAAGCCCACTACGCTCTCGTTCGTCATCAAGATACGCATCTACGTTGAGTGTACGAGATATCATACACGTGTATTTAAACTCAAAGTCTATTACACCATTTGTCAGATAATTGAGCCATCGACGAGAACTTTCCACTTTTCCGCCGATTCCAAAACAATCAATTGAATTATCGTAATAATTATGCAATTCAAATTTCCATCGAAACATTGAAATTTTGTTAAAAAACAATGGCTCGAGAGAAAATATCGGTTTACAGTTTATTTTTCAAATTTTCGTTCAATTAATTTCCGAAACTCAGTTTTCCAAAAAAAAAAAGTATAAACAAATTTTTTAGGGAAAAAAATTTCCGTCGATTCGAAAACAATCAATATAATTATCTTAATAATTATGCAATTCGAATTTCCAGTAAATTTCCATCGAAACGTTGAAATTTTATTAAAAAATAATGGATCGAGAGAAAATATCGTTTTACAGTTTATTTTTCAAATTTTCGTTCAATTAATTTCCGAAACTCAGTTTTCAAAAAAAAAAAAAATACAAACAAATTTTTTCCTCAAATTAAATTTTTTTCCCTAAAAAAAAATTTCCGCCGATTCCAAAACAATCGATAATTATCAAAATAATCATGCAATTCGAATTTCCATTAAATTTCCATCAAAAAATTAAAATTTTATCAAAAAATAATGGCTCGAGAGAAAAAATCGTTTTCCAGTTGATTTGCAAATTTTTTTTCAATTAATTATCGACGAGAAAATTGGATTTTCGTTCAGAAATAATTTGACATCTCGCTGCAGGCTCAAGATTTTTTTATCCCACGTACTCAGCAGCGTTCGAGATTGTTATGATTGACTTTCAGGCCTAGGAATATACGCATGAGATTCCTGAGGCAAAAGGGATGAAGAAATCACTTTTTTGGGACAGAAAACTCTCCTGACCTCAATTTAGTCAATTAGGATGCTAGGGACACTTTATCCTCTCGGTAATGAAGGTGGAAAGGTTGCTGCCTCGTATATACAGATTTCGGGACCGCTAGCAAGGCTTCACTCGTCTTCGATGTTCCTAATTCAATCGAGATTCGTACAGCACTACATGCTCGCCAGGAAATTATTTCCGACGATATAGTCTTTGATTTATATGTCATTTCTGTCGAGCTCGAACTCTATTTGATTAACGGCAATGACCTGATTTCAAAAATAACTCCAAAATATTTATTTTTCCTTAAAATCGATTAAAATGCATTTTTTCGTTAAAATCGAATTTTCTGCCACAAAATTCTGCAAACTTTAAATAAATTTTGCAACCTGGAAGTTTCCACAGAATAAAAAATTCAAAAAAAATACAAAAATTCGTGCAGAGACTAAAAAAAGTAATTTAACAATTATAACTAATAATTAGAATTTTTGTCAGTCGTTCTTGAACAAAATTCGATAAATAAGATCGACCCAATTCAAAAAATAACTCCAAAATATTTATTTTTCGTTAAAATCCATAAAAATCCATTTTTTCATTAAAATCAAATATTCTGCCACAAAATTCTGCAAACTTTAGATAAATTTCGTACCCTGGAAGTTTCCTCAAAATAAAAAATGAAAAAATAAAAAAAAAATTCGTGCAAAGACTGAAAAACGTAATTTGATAATTATAACTAATAATTAGAATTTTTCTCTGTCGTTCTCAAACTAAATTTGATAAATACAATCGACCCAATTCAAAAAATAGTTCCAAAATATTTTTTTTTCCCCAAAATCGATAAAAATCTGTTTTTTCATCCAAATCAAATGTTCTGCCACAAAATTCTGCAAACTTTAGATAAATTTTGCAACCTGGAAGTATCCACAAAATAACAAATTCAAAAAAAATACAAAAATTGGTGCAAAGACTGAAAAAAGTAATTTAACAATTATAACTGATGATTTATATTTTTTTCTGTCGTTCTCAAACAAAATTTGATAAATACGATCGACCCACTTTAAAAAATAGTTCCAAAATATTAATTTTTCTCCAAAATCGATAAAAATTGATTTTTCCATCAAAATCTAAAATTGCGCAGAAGAAAAAATATAAAAAATCTTTCAATAAATTCGAAATTCTGAAAATTTCGAAAAAAATATGAAAATCCTCCGAAGACTGAAAAAAATTGAAAATAAAATATTTTTGTAACGAGTCAAGTAATTGATCACGAGGAAGCAAAATTAAGGACGAAAATATTTACACGATTCTCGGGCCGCGGGTCTCAGGAGACTGATTACAGCGAAAGGACCTTTGTCTTTTATATTGCCCCGAGGATACGCGCGACGGACAATGTTTGCTTCGTCATCAAAGCAAAGACGAAACAACAGCCACTTGTATCTCAATATAAGCCCGAAATCCGTCGAGAATTTCGTCGAGAAGGGTACGTCAGACCCGGACTAATAAAATGCTCAGTATATACTACGAACAGCGACGTTTTTCACGTTCCAGACTGGCGTGAGTCTCTCGCGACTAAAAGAGACCGAGTCTCTTGGTGCGGATGGATGTGACAGGATCAGAAAATACGAACAACGAGAAAATCCATTTCGTACATTTTTAAATAAAAATAAATTTTCCGCGAAGCTTTTAGCTCTGCAGAATTTACTGTTTCGAGTTTTCGAAATATAAATTTGTAGCAAAAAAGAAAAAAATTTTATCGCAAAACTTGAAATAATTCGAAAAATTCAAATTTCCAAAAAATTTTCCAAAAATTTATCGATTTTCGAACGCAATTTTTTTCTCCGTTATTTGTTTCGAGTTTTCAAAATAAATTTGCAGCAAAAATAAAAAAATTTATCCCAAAACTTGAAATATTTTGAAAAATTCAAATTTCCAAAAAATTTTGCCAAAAATTTGTCGATTTTCGAATGCAATTTTTTTCTCTATTATTTTTTTCGAGTTTTCAAAATAAATTTGCAGCAAAAATAAAAAAATTTATCCCAAAACTTGAAATATTTTGAAAAATTCAAATTTCCGAAAAATTTTGCCAAAAATTTGTCGATTTTCGAATGCAATTTTTTTCTCTATTATTTTTTTTTAGTCCCATCGTTGGAAAACGAATTTTCCAACCGTCGAATCTCCACGCAGAGAAAGCGAGAAATTTTTTCGGTTTATCCCAAAATTTGAAATATTTCGAAAAATTTAAATTTTCAAAAAAATTTGCCAAAAATTTGTCGATTTTCGAATGCAATTTTTTTCTCTGTTATTTTTTTTAGTCCCATCGTTGGAAAACGACTTTTCCAACTGTCGGAGTTCCACGCAGAGAAAGCGAGAAATTTTGTTCGGAGTTCGTAGAGGTCGAAGGAAAAAAATTACAGTCTCTTCTTTTCGTGACTCCAAGTTTTTAGTGAACTTGAATTTTTCGTTCGTGCTACATGAATGTTCTCTCCTTTCTCGATTTATAAACCTTTGCTCTATCAAACTTTCTTCCACTCTACGCCAGAGAAAATCTCCAAGAAAAATTCTAGGGCGCTGTCAAACTTGAACAATTTTATACTTTTTTCAAAACTCTCTTGCACGTGCTCCAATTTTTCAGCTCGTAATCCCACAAATACTTTTTCCCCCCAAGACAAACGTTATTACTGGTTGAAACTGTGGAGAATGTGGAAACAATTTTTCTTCCAATTTTATCCACAAAATAAATGAAAAAAATGTTTTTCAACTCACTCGGATAATCCACTGGATCGTAATCATTGGAATTTCACGACCACGTGTCTAAATATGTCAGTCAAGGTTAGATCGAAGCGGAACCAATAGAGCGCGATAATAAATTTAAAATTGAAACTTTTTTTCGTTTCTTTCATGGAAACTTTACAAATAAAAATTCAAATTACGAGAATTCATTGAATTTGCAAGATTTTCAATTTTTCTCGGACATTTTGAAAAAAAATTATGAGATTTTATTGAATTTTCAATAGTTTTTCAATTTTTCGAAAAAAATCATCGAAATTCATTAAATTTCCAATATTTTTGAAAAATATTAACAGAATTTATTGAATTTGCAAGATTTTCAATTTTTCTCGGACATTTTGAAAAAAAATTATCAGATTTTATTGAATTTTCAATAATTTTCCAATTTTTCGAAAAAAATTATCAAAATTCATTAAATTTACAATATTTTCCAAATTTTTGAAAAAAATTAACAGAATTAATTGAATTTGCAAGGTTCTCAATTTTTCCCGGACATTTAAAAAAAAAATGATCAGAATTCATAAAATTTCCGACATTTTTCCAATTTTTCGAAAAAAATTATCAAAATTCATTAAATTTTTGATATTTCGCAAACTGTTAAAAAAAAATACCCAAATTGCCAGAATCCATTGAATTCGCAACTATTTTCCATATTTTTCCAAATCAAAAAAAATAAAATAACAAAAAAAACTCAAATTAGAAAATTTCATTAAATTTTCGACTATTTTCAATATATTTCCAACGTTTCCAAAAAAAAAATCGAATTCTCACAATCCATTGAATTCGCAACGATTTTCAATAATTTTCAGACTCGAAATCGAAGTTTCCAAAAAATTGTGATAAATTCCTTACTCATCAATATATCGTCACGAATTCTCTTCCTACTTCGTAATATCCAAGCTATAAATATTCTAGCATTTCGGTATTGTAAAGTGCGTACAGTATCGTTAAGTATTTTTCTATTTATTCGTTTCTATTCCCAAGCATCAAGATAAGAGAGTCTCTGGGACTGTCGCACGTGTAATCGGCGTTTGCACAGTTGCCATAAGTTTTAGAATATTTACGCATCACTTTACAAACCTGAGTGCCCAATTTTTTTATTTTTTCGATAATCGACTTTTTTTTTAATTCGATTCCGTGGAAAATTTCCAATAATAAAAAAAATCGATTTATTTTGCCTCCACGAATTTTTATAATTTCGAAATTTTTTCAAAATTTTTGATAAAAATGAAAAATTACGTTTTTTTTTTCGTGAGAGTCAAAAATTGATAAAAAAAACTCGACGGGGCCCCAGGGAGCGAATAGAAAAATGTACATTTCCATGATCGTGCTCGGTAATGGAATTCCGATGGCGAATCTCGATGGGATCGGAAATTTCTCGCTCTCTATGCGCGTCGAGCATCGATCATGTAATTTAAATGTCCCCGCAGCTTCAGCACGACGTTGCTCTCGCAGTTTTGCTGAAAATGAAATGATCCTGCTCATCACTACGCATGAGGAATAGTTTCTATCACGATGCTGTCTTTCTTTTCCGATTACGTGAGCATTTCGCATCGTCGTGGCAGAGCCACAAAAAAAAAAAAAAAAAAAAAAAAAAAAAAAAAAAAAAAAAATTCCAATAAATTGAGAAAAATAATTTTCATTCTATTCCATCGAATCGTAGATGGCGTACCAACGACCGAAGCTTGTTCCGAAGACATCAACAAAGATGTAAGTTCCTCTTTCTTTTTTTTTTTAAATCCCAAAAACCTAATTTCCCACTTGATCAACTGGTTGGCATGGCAAAAGTTGTAGCAACGAAATGGCAAAGTGGCTCGAAACTGTCGTTGTAGAAAATTTGCAAAATTAGCAAATTTGAACGAAAAAACCTCGTGCTGCTGAAACAAAATTTCGTTTTTGTCGTTTTTTTAAATTGGTTTCGTTCTATTTCGTAGGAATTTGTGGATGCTTACGGGGAACCGGAGCAGGAGGCAGAAGCAAAGACGACAAAAGGTGGTGGAATCGAGACTGACGTGATGGGCGACAGCGTGGGTTGATAGCCCATCGATACTTGTAATGTTTTTTCATATTCAAAAGCTCGTCTGTTGGGGATATCTTGTGCATTTATTGTGCCGAGAGTAGCGACATGCTGTCTCAAAAACGACGGGAGACTTTTGCCGAATTTGGTAAAAATCAAAATTGTGTAAGGACTAGAAAAGAAGTTGGTGGAGCAACAAAACAAGTTGATGGAACGAAAGAAAGGGGAGAAACAGCGATGGCTAGTAAGATTGCTTGTCGAGCGTAACGATGTCATAATTAGCTGTTGGCGGGAGCGAGAACAAAACTGTTTGTTTGCGTCTAAAATGGAAAGGAGAAGCAAAAAAAAAAAAAAAAAAAAAAAAAAAAAAAAAAAATTCGATACAAAAAATCGTTGGAAACAATTTTTTTTTTTTTTTCGTCCACGTGACGTATCCACGCGACACTGTGATCCGAAAAATTGGATTTCCACTAAAAAAGTCCAGAAATCTCGATCCCGAACGGGACGATCGAAAAAAATGAAAAAAAAAAGAACAAAATATTGAATTTTGTGTTTTTTTTTTTTTTTNTTTTTTTTTTCTCACGCGACCAAATCGTCACTGCTCTCCTTATTTCTGCGAGCGATTTCGACAGGGCCGAAGCTTCGCCTGGCGAGGGCTCGAGAGCATCGCGAGCCTGGGGCCGGAACGGCTAAGCGGATTTTAATTACCAAGCTCGATTTTAATTGTAATTACGAGCGCCTAATAGGTCGCCAAGGCCAGCAGCAGGCTGCTGCAGTGGCAAGCGGTGCGGGTATAATGGAGCGCCGTGTCTATCTCTCGGTACACCGCGAACTATTCATGCACGAGACACTCGTATGTTGTTGACCTATCTCGGACAACTATTCATTAACAATTGCCAACTCGCTATCAATTATCCTCCAAAAGCAAATCTTTAAATCTTCGACCTCGAAAATGTGGAGAAGAAAATATCGAGACAGTTTTCCAACGATTTACATTCTTCAGATCGTAAAAAAGCAAAGAGAACTAAAAAAAAATTGAATTTAAACAAATTTTCTAATAATTTTGACGTTTGGATCGTAAAAAACCAAGAAATGTGAGAAAAAATCGAATTAAAACAAATTTTCTAATAATTTTGACGTTTGGGTCGGAGATAAGCAGAGAAAACTTTAAAAAATTGATTGAAAACGAATTTTCTAATAATTTTTACGATTGGATCGTAAAAAACCAAGAAATGTGAGAAAAAATCGAATTAAAACAAATTTCCTAATAACTTTGACGTTTGGATCGTAAAAAACCAAGAAATGTGAGAAAACATTGATTTTGAACAAATTTTCTAATAATTTTGACGTTTGGATCGTAAAAAACCAAGAAATGTGAGAAAAAATTGAATTAAAAAAAATTTCCTAATAACTTTGACGTTTGGGTCGTAGATAAGCGAAGAAAACTTTAAAAAATTGATTGAAAACGAATTTTCTAATAATTTTTACGTTTGGATCTTAAAAAACCAAGAAATGTGAGAAAAAATCGAATTGAAACAAATTTTCTAATAACTTTGACGTTTGGGTCGTAGATAGGCAGAGAAAACTTTGAAAAATCAAATGAAACGAAATTTTCTAATAATTTTTACGTTTGGATCCAAAAAAACCAAGAAATATGAGGAAAAATCGAATCAAGACGAATTTTCTAATAATTTTGACATTTGGATCGCAGAAAACCAAAGAAAATTAAAAAAAATCGAATCCAAACCAATTTTCTAATAATTTTGACGTTTGGATCGCAGAAAAGCAAAGAAAACGAAAAAAAAAGCATAAAAACAAATTATCAGAAAATATTTAAGTTCAGAACGTTGGGGAGCAACTGAATCGATTATTTTATTCAATGTGTTGATCTTTTTGACAAAAAAATGTGCAAATAAGAAACTGAATGTCAAAAATTTTCGATTCCAAAAATAAAAAAAATATTTTTCCTCGAACTCTAACGATTTTTGAAATCATATTTCCCATTTCGTATTAATTGTCTAAGCGGAAATTTAATAATTCACCACTCGAGAGTGACGGATGATTGTTGCCAAAGCGAAATCCAGGGTGCCCAAAATATTTAAAGCATTTCCGTAGCTACTGGCTTCATCAAAACTGTTACAATTCCCCGACAAGACGAAACTCAATTCGCAGCACTCTAAAATTCAATTGAAACTCGCAGGCGCTGCTCCCTGCAGCAGCAGCAATTTCAACTTTGCGAGGAGTTACCTACGCGAAGAAAATCCAGAGGCCAAGTGCCTCTGCAAGATTCGCCAGACCGTGAAATTCATTCTTTTCGAATGCTCAACTTTTCAATGACGTTTAATATTTCATCAATTTTATTTCTGCACGTTGAATTATTAAATTTATTTTACGATCGAAAAGCTAAAAAAAAAAAAAAGTTGAAATTTCCTGGAAATTTCGAATCAATTTGATATTTCCAGTTTTCAATGACGTTGAATATTTTATCAATTTTATTTTTGAACGTTTAATCATTTATTTATTTATTTATTACTTGGTAAAATGTATTTTACGATTGAGACAATAAAAAAATGTTAAAAATTGATATTTTCAGTAAATTCAAAATAAATTTAATATTTCCAGTTTTCAATGACGTTGAATATTTCAAAATTTTTATTTTTGCACGTTTAATTATTAAATTCATTTTACGATCGAAAAAAAATTGATATTTCCAGTAAATTAAAAAAAAAAAATTGATATTTCCAGTAAATTCAAAATAAATTTGATATTTCCAGTTTTCAATGACGTTGAATATTTCATAAAATTTATTTTTACACGTTTAATTATTAAATTCATTTTACCATCGAAAAAAATTGATATTTCCAGTAAATTCAAAATAAATTTCATATTTCCAGTTTTCAATGACGTTGAATATTTCGTAAATTTTATTTTTGCACGTTCAATTATTAAATTCATTTTACGATCGACAAAAAATTGATATTTCCAGTAAATTCAAAAAAAAATTGATATTTCTAGTAAGTTCAAAATAAATTTGATATTTCCAGTTTTCAATGACGTTGAATATTTCATAAATTTTATTTTCACACGTTTAATTATGAATTTTATTTTACGATCGAAAAAAAAATTGATATTTCCAGTAAATCCAAAAAAAAAATTGATTTTTCCAGTAAATTCAAAATAAATTTGATATTTCGAGTTATCAACGACGTTGAATATTCCACAAATTTAGTTTTTGCGCAGTAAATTATAAAATTTATTTTACGATCGAGTCTAAAAAAAAAAAATTTCGTTTTTCTTCATCTCGGAGTAAAAATTTCCAACGGAACGGTCCGTTGAACGGTGTGCACTAATATCGGAAAGTGAAAACACGAATGTACCACAATCGAGGCGGTCAATCAATTCGCATGATGCGTGCAACAAGCCGCGACCTCGTACGAGTTAAATTTCTATCCTCGTTGGGTCTCGTTGCTCCTCTCCGCGGANAAAAAAAATTGATATTTCCAGTAAATACAAAATAAATTTGATTTTTCCAGTTTTCAATGACGTTGAATATTTTATAAATTTTATTTTCACACGTTTAATTATGAATTTCATTTTACGATCGAAAAAAAATTGATATTTCCAGTAAATTCAAAATAAATTTGATATTTCCAGTAAATTCAGAATAAATTTAATATTTCGAGTTATCAACGACGTTGAATATTCCATAAATTTCATTTTTGCACATTAAATTATTAAATTTATTTTACGATCGAGTCTAAAAACAAAAAATCTCGTTTTTCTTCATCTCGGAGTAAAAATTTCTAACGGAACGGTCCGTTTAACGGTGTGCACTAATATCGGAAAGTGAAAACACGAATGGACCACAATCGAGGTGGTCAATCAATTCGCATGATGCGTGCAACAAGCCGCGACCTCGTACGAGTTAAATTTCTATCCTCGTTGGGTCTCGTTGCTCCTCTCCGCGGACTCGATTGGATCGAGCAGAGCAGAGGGCCGATGCGATAGATTAATTTTCACTCGGCATTTCGTCGATTTAACTTGAGCAGCTCGCGCTCACTCGTATCCCGCGAGTGGCTTTTTATTTTTTTCTCAAAATTGCTCGTTTTTTTTTTTTTTACTCGTTGCCAAATACTCGCGAGAGCAAAATCGATTTAACGCGATGGCAAAATTAATCGTGTCTGTCTGCTTCGCGTGTAATGCAAATGTAACTCGCCGAGCTCTGGTCCATCGCGAATCCTCGGATGAGTGAGGATTAGCAAAATAATTAAACAGTCATGGCAATTACAAATGCCACTTGTCGTTGTTGCTTGCTCGACCGACATCGACCGAATTTGTACAAAATTAATTTATCAAGATTCAACTATTTTTTATCGCGAAATCAAAATTCAATTTGAAAAAAAATGCTTGAGGCTTAGGCCATGGAATCCACGACGATGATTTTGCTTGAAATTTCGTTAATTTATTAGTGAAAAATTGACTGAATTTTTTTTGTCACGTTTTTTGCAAAAAAACCTTTCGTGAATTTTTAACGATTTTCTCTTTTTTCGTTTTGTGATTTTTTACCCTCCTGCTTCTTAAAATTAATGGAAATGTCATTTTTTTAAATATTTACAATTATTTGAAAAATTTTACGAATATTTAACAATTTTTACAAATATTTGCAAATATTTTCACATAGTTAGAAATTTTTACAAATATTTTCAAATATTTTCGAATGTTTTCAAATATTTTCGAATATTTTCAAATATTTTCAAATATTTTCGAATGTTTTCAAATATTTTCGAATAATTTCAAATATTTACAAATATTTTCAAATATTTTCAAATATTTTCGAATAATTTCAAATATTTTCGAATATTTCCGAATATTTTCAAATATTTTCAAATATTTTCGAATATTTTCAAATATTTTCGAATGTTTTCAAATATTTTCGAATATTTTCGAATATTTTCAAATATTTTCGAATGTTTTCAAATATTTTCGAATATTTTCAAATATTTTCGAATATTTTTAAATATTTTCGAATATTTCCGAATATTTTTAATTATTTTCAAATATTTTCAAATATTTTCGAATATTTTCAATTATTTTCAAATATTTACAACTATTTTCAAATATTTTCAAATATTTTCAAATATGTATGTAGTGGAGTTTTACATGCATACCCTTGGCGGGTTTGTACATGGTGTGCTTCCCGTACCCCTTCTTTCATCCCGTTCCACCTTTTTTCTCTCATCCCTTTTCCACCATTCACACTTCCCCATTCGTCTCCTCTCCACTACGCACACATGGACCTACTATTTTACGTGGGTTCCGAACCACAGAGAGTACAGCTTGGGACACTTAGAAAAATCCATTGGTGTCGGCGGGAATCGAACCCGGGGCCCACTGTGTGAGAGCCGGGCTCGTTACCACTGAGCCACTGCCTCTCTT
>JBAJMU010000003.1:20180940-20197528 GCA_037952995.1 Hyposoter didymator
TTTACAAATATTTTCGAATATTTACAAATATTTTCAAATATTTATAAATATTTTCAAATATTTATAAATATTTTCAAATATTTACAAATATTTTCAAATATTCACAAATATTTTCGAATATTTTCAAATATTTTCGAATAATTTCAAATATTTTCGAATATTTTCGAATATTTTCGAATATTTTCGAATATTTTCGAATATTTTCAAATATTTTCGAATAATTTCAAATATTTTCAAATATTTTCAATTATTTTCAAATATTTTTAAATATTTTCAAATATTTACAAATATTTTCAAATATTTACAAATATTTTTAAATATTTTCAAATATTCTCAAATATTTACAAATATTTACAAGAGGTCCTTGTGAGAAAAATGGCCTAAGATTTTTTTACGCGACGCATGACATTGCAAAAAAAAATGACACAGCGATTAATTTTGCGAAGAGAAAAGATAAAAAACCGAAAAAAAATTCTAATTAACACGATTTGTCTTGTCTCTTCGACAGAGCCCGATCCTGGTCCTGGTTCCGACGAACTAATCATCGTATAGATTGGCAAACAGCGACAGGGGAGAAAAAATCGTATGACACTCGAGGAAAGCACTGATTGTTGTTTTTCATAGAGACATTGATGGGCCTGTTAGTGGAAAAAAAAGTGGAGCGATTTGCTCGACGTTTAAGGGGTCGCTCGGTTGTTTTTTCATATTTTATGAAGCAGCACGTACTTGGCCTTTTCCGCTCGATATTTCTTTCGCAGGACACCGATGTCCTGCGAAAGGATAATAGATTCACCGCGCGCCCGATCTTGGGCGCGTAATGCTTTGCCGGGTGAGCAGATCCCCGAGGGTGCCTCTTGCTCGCGTCGCTGAGGCATCGACGCTGGGTCAAAGATGTGTTGCTCCGAGCGTTTGTCACACAGCCTGCCAGTTGGTCAGAGATCGAACGATCGAGGTTCGAGCTGTCCTGGCAGCATCCATCGAGAATAAATCGGGCGAGATGAAAGCCCTTAAGATTTATAGATCGTAAACTTGCTCCGATGAGCAAAAATGTTTGGGGACAAACATTTTAAGGGAAGAACGAAAAAAAAAAATGGCAAATTTCAATTTTCAGCGTTTTTTGGATTTAGATTATGAAATTTCGACAAATTTTCTAGAAAGTCAAGAAGAAGTACGGACTCGTACACAATATGTTGGAAAATTTGCAGAAATTAGAGCGGTTGGAGGATTTTTTGAAAAACTCAGATTTTTGTAAATTTCGAAAAATTATAAAATTTTGACCGTTCAACCGATATTTTTAAAATTCAGTACCAACCTTCCTATTATGATGCTCTATTGATAAAAAAAGAATTAGTAATAAATCTTGAAATTTGAAGAAATTAGAGCGATTGGACGATTTTTCAAAAAACTCAGATTTTCGTAAATTTCGAAAAATCATAAAATTTTGACCGTTCAACCGATATTTTCCAAATTCAGTACCAACCTTCCTATTATGATACTCTATTGATAAAAAAACGAATTAGTAACAAATCTTAAAATTTGCGAAAGTTAGAGCGTCGACAGCTTTTTTTGAAAATTTCAAAATTCCGTAGAATTCGTATTTTTCTAGCGATTCCAACAAAATTATTAGAGAATGAAGAGTTCGAATGGATTAACATCTGTGCGAAACGGGAGCCCTGTAGCTCAAACCGTTCTCGAGTTATGAACGTTTGAATTTTACAGTTTCCAAATCTGATTTTTCGATGTTTTTGGGAAATTTGAAGCACATTCGCATTGAAAAGTGGAAAAAAAAAAAATTTCACCGTCGNTGAAAAGTGGAGAAAAAAAAAAATTTCACCGTCGCATAGCTTCCTGTATGAGGAAGCAAAAAAAAAAAATAAAAAGTTGAGTTGGTACACGTGGATAAATGGTCTTCCCATAGCCATGGTGACTAAATTTCATTGTTGTCGCGTTGATCGCCCTCCGACAGCTGTTTGTCCCGACTTTATGGAGTAATGGCAATTTAATGGGTTCGTCTTATCGAAAATGCTGGAAAACGAGCTATTTTGAAACGCGATACCAACTTTTCAGAACAATGTCAACGATAAGTATGCCGGACGTAAAATTTATATTTTTCCACTAATCGATGAATTTTCCGAATCATTCCAAATTCATGTTTTGAACAAAAATGCAATTCATTCGAATATAATGAAGCATCTTCACCATAATATATCGACCCCATAAGAAATTACCCATGTACGTGGTCGTGGGAGACTCGATGGGTCATGTAGACCCTGGACCACCATATGGCACCATAAAACATCATAATGCCAAGTACGTAAACACACCACCCCATAAAACATCGTTATACACCATGATATTGTCATGTCACGCCATAAAACATATTCGCCACACCATAGATCATGGTAAACGCGATGATACTTCATTATCCACCATACGCACCATTCGCTCATGGTTATCGTACGCAGTATCATTGCCCACGTTCGTATTCGAACTATCACGAACATAACTCCTTCTCTAACAAAATAAACGTTCGATATGTTACTGGAATAATGAAAATTTAATCGTGAAACAAATTGCAATCGCCGCACGTGGATACTTTTTCGGGAAAGTATTTTTCAAGGCCATCCATGGGGAAAAATCGAATTTAAAGTTTTTCCCAACGTAATTAATCGTCGGAGCAATTAAAATTTTAAAAAATTGTCTCCACGTGGCTTTTGGCTTCTATTTCCGGTTGCGTGAGATTTTCGAGTTTTTCAACCCACCCATCATTTTCATATCACAATGGTTTCAAATTTCCGGAAAAGTTGAATTGAAACATTTTCCGAACGTCGGAGGAAAATTTTAATTGAAAAAAACTTGGTCCACGTGCATTTGGCCGTCATTTCCGGTTACGAGAGAAGTTCACTCCGAGATTCGCGATTTTTTTAATCCATCCATTACTTTTATATCCCATCAATCTCGCATTTGAATATCCGATAAATTCCCATGTCCCATGAATATTTTTCCAGCGACGCATGCAAGCGAATGGTCGCCACTCTTGTCTCTGGCAATACAGAGACGGAGGCGTCTCATCCGCAGTCTATTTACACCGGACTGTGCGTATCACGTGGGTGTAATACACACAACCCACGAGACACAAAATTGCCTAGCTCGGAGGAGCAGCTTTCAACGCTCCAGGGCTTTTTAATTTTCCGACCATCGCCAGGATATTAAATTCTGATTAAATGGAATTTATTCGCAGGACCTTTTCTACGTCATACTCGCAAAAATACAAAGAATAATTTACTCAGCGACTTTAATTACTAACGGAGAAAACTCCATTTCAATGCCATAGAAAATCGCAATCAAAATTTATTAGTTAATCATTTTGTCATGTTGGATAATTAATAACGCGATCATTTCGAGAAAAAGTGCAAATTATGAAAAACCCCATAATACCCCATAAAATGAAAACAAGTTTCTACAAAATTTCCCAGATTCCAGGACCGTTCCGCATTTCTATGGTGTTTTTATGGGGTTTTATGGGGTTTTATGGGGTTTTATGATAAAAACCCCATAAAAATGCAAAACGTTTCTGGAACCTCGGAAATGTGGCTGGAACTTGTTTTCATTGTTATGGAGAACGAATCGGGCGAACCCGGAAGTCTATCAGGATCCGTTTCCCGCGCGGTGATAAGGAAAAAATGTTTAGCATGAAAAAATGGCCCGAGAGCAGGAAATGGTCGCGGTCGAATTAGTGGGGAGACTGCATCGTCGATAATAATGGGGATCGGGAGTGTTTTTGAGCGGCGAGAGGGTGAAAGGTCGTGGAAGAGAATTGGCGATGCTTGAATATCCACGAAAGCTGTGGGGATGGAAATGTGGAGGAGGGGCAGATACTCTCGATGTGCCGCCTTTTTTACACGGAGCTCTTGGTAGTCTTGGTTGCCATATATATCCATCGTGTGTATAAATGGATAATGGAAGGCTGTTGGACCGGTTGATTGATCGATCGAGTGATAAAACAATCTATTATTTTCGCACCCGTCAATAAAGAGGGCGAGAAAAAAGGTGAGGGTGGAAAAACGGTGTAGTGGGACATTTGGAAAATGCTCGCACGTGATCGTACGATAAGAGAGAGCGAGCTCTTTATGGGGGTGAAATGTAACGAGGTTTCCGGCCAGACTCAACGAGATCATCTTTTTTTTATTTCTTCGTTTGTTCTCGAACAAAATTATCCTTTTGCTTTGTCATAGGGAAACCTATGCGAATTTTTTTTTTACAATTTTCAATGTCAATGCGCTGAAAATTTCCCGAAACATCGAAAAATCATATTTAGAAAAAATGTCCTGATGTGTGTGTGTGTGTGTGTATGTTCTGGGACTGCAAAATTCAAACGTTCATAACTCGAGAACGGTTTGAGCTACAGGGCTCCCGTTTCGCACAGATGTTAATCTATACGAACTCTTCATTCTTTGATAATTTTGTTGGAATTGCTAGAAAAATACGAAGTCTACGGAATTTCGAAATTTTCCAAAAAAGCTGTCGACGCTCTAACTTTCGCAAATTTTAAGATTCGTTACTAATTCTTTTTTTATCAATAGAGTATCATAATAGGAAGGTTGGTACTGAATTTGGAAAATATCGGTTGAACTGTCAAAATTTTATAATTTTTCGAATTTTACGAAAATTTGAGTTTTTTGAAAAATCGTCCAACCGCTCTAATTTCTGCAAATTTCAAGATTTATTACCAATTCTTTTTTTATCAATAGAGTATCATAATAGGAAGGTTGGTACTGAATTTGGAAAATATCGGTCGAACAGTTAAAATTTTATAATTTTCAGAAATTTTCGAAAATCTCAATTTTTTCAAAAAATCGTCCAACCGCTCTAATTTCTGCAAATTTCGTAAGATATTGTGTCCAAGTCTCTACTTTTTCTTTCCTTCCTAGAAAAATCACCAAAATTATATAATTTAAATGCAAATACAAAAAACGCTGCAAATTGTTTCCTCAAGATGCTCAAGATGCACGACGCTCAAAGCTTCCTCAACGAGACACCCAAAATTAAAAATCTAGTTCCTCATAGAGCAAGATTCGAGGATCGCGAATCTCGAGCAGGAAGCAGTTTGCAAATTTCAATTTGCAGCGTTTTTTTCATTCGGTCGACCACCCTCCTGCTCAGAGCTCCTTATTCTCGTTGGAAAAACTTTCATCATCTATCCCTTGCCATGCCGGCAGGCTTGAGAGAGCCATAACACTCGGGATACAGATTTATCGGGTTATACACTTGGGAAATACATTCTTCGGTCTTACGAGGGATTTGCACATACGTGCTTTGTCTAGGGAATCCTTCCAAGGACGACACCACTGCGAATTTCTCGTTCAGGACTCGTGTCAACTTTCCCACCAGTTTCCGATTCCCAACAAATCGTTCGATCGTTCTCTCTCCACACCTCTCCGTATATTTATTTATACACATCCGCTTCATACACTCCCATCGACAAATAACGTTTCGACGTTCAACCGAAATTGCTCCGACCGCTGACACCTTTCCGATCCATCTGACCAATATTCACCACTTTTTCAAATCGTTCCCTTGAGCATTCCAAAATTGCATACACGTCGCATACACACGCGATAGAGAGCAGAATTTTTTTTCTCGACCACAAAAACACTCGTACAAAAAAATTTAATCGCCAAATTTTGAATTTTCGTCAATTTTAAAAAATGCTCCAATTTTCATAAAAATGAACGATTTGGAATTTTTTTTACGGTGTCAAAAGAAAATAACGCTGCAGAAGAAATTTTGATAAATATTTCGAAAAAGTTGCAAAAAGAAATTAAAATTTCCGATTAAAAAAAAAAATTGTGGTTTTTTTTCGTTTTTTTTTACCTTTTTTTATTTTTGAAATTAATGGCAGAATTATTTTTTTATCAATATTACGAGTCTGCAAAAATTTTAGGACCATTTTTCGCGCAAGGATACAGAAATCCCCGACAACGATAAACGCTCGTGATTAATAGTCAAATTCAAAATTTCTTTTTGCAGTTTCGTCGATTTTTAAAAAATGTTCGAATTTTCATAAAAATTAACGATTTGGAATTTTTTTACAGTGTCAAAAGGAAATAACGCTGCAGAAGAAATTTTGATAAATATTTCGAAAGTGTTACAAAAAGAAATCGAAATTTCCGGACAAAAACAAAAATTGTAGTTTTTTTTTGTTTTTTAACTTTTTTTTCTTTTTGAAATTAATCGCAGAATTTTTTTTTTTATTAATATTACGAGTCTGCAAAAATTTTAGGACCATTTTTCGCGAAAGGACACAGAAATTTTTTCGACAACGATAAACGCTCGTAATTAATCGTCAAATTCAAAATTTCTTTCTGCAGTTTCGTCGATTTTTAAAAAATTCTCGAATTTGCCCAAAAATCCACGATTCAAAAATGTTGATCCGACTTTTTCACAGTTTCGACTACAAGGAAATAGCGTTGCAGGAGAAATTAAAATGGCACGTTCCCTCGAGCAGGAAATTAAGTCTTTGCATGACTTTGCTCGCAGCAGAACAAAGTATTTCCGTTTTGTCTTTCTCCGTCTGCTCCCTTAATGTCTCTCTCGCCCTCAATTCGCATCCCGTTCGCGAGCAACTTGAAAGGAAACCGCAGTCCACGTGGAATTTTTTTTTTCTTTTCGTCTCACAGTTTGTTTCGAGAGTTTAAAAAAGTGGCAAAGTTTGACACGTGAAAAAAAAGGCCATGCACACGTGCCTCGTCCTCTCGACACTCGAGAACTCGCCAGACTCTCTCACGTGCAGCGACTTTATGTTTTAATCGCATTAACAATAATAATAATAATAATAATAATCGTCGTAAAAATATCAAAGGAACTTTGCAGCGAGTGGCAACTTTTAAGAGTTTTAACTTGCGTCTCTTCCGAGCTCTCAGAGTCTGATTCAATTTCGCGCTTCATTTTACAGAGAAAATTTTTTAAATTAATAGCAAAAGCTCGACGTTTTTTTGTTTTTTTAGTTTCTTCGTTTACACGAAGAAAAAAAAAAGAAAAATCGCACTGCAACGTGCATTGGTATCGAAATAATAATTCGGACGTTGACGCTTGGAGTACACACTGGGTCAATTTGACCCGAGGCATTTTTTGACGTTTTTTTGTGGTAAATTGTTTAAATTTTATGACTCTGAATTTATTTTTCGGTGGTTTTGGGTCAAATTGACCCAGTGTGTACTCGGAGGGTCAATCGTTCGTTTTTTCTGTTTACACGAAGGAAAAAAGTGAAAAATTGCACTCGAATGTGCATTGGTATCGAAATGATAATTCGGAGGTTGACCCTTGGAGTACACACTGGGTCAATTTGACCCGAAGCATTTTTTGACGGTTTTTGTTGTAAATTGTTTATTTTTGATGGCTCTGAATTTATTTTTCGGTCGCTTTGGGTCAAATTGACCCAGTGTGTACTCGGAGGGTCAATTGTTCGTATTTACTGTTTACACGAAGGAAAAAAAATGAAAAATTGCACTCCCACGTGCATTGGTATCGAAATAATAATTTGGACGTCAACCCTTGCAGTACACACTGGGTCAATTTGACCCGAGGCATTTTTTGACGTTTTTTTGTGGTGAATTGTTTAAATTTTATGACTCTGAATTTATTTTTCGGTGGTTTTGGGTCAAATTGACCCAGTGTGTACTCGGAGGGTCAATCGATCGTTTTTTCTGTTTACACGAAGGAAAAAAAATGAAAAATTGGACTCCAACGTGCATTGGTATCGAAATGATAATTTGGACGTCAACCCTTGCAGTACACACTGGGTCAATTTGACCCGAAGCATTTTTTGAAGATTTTTTGTTGTAAATTGTTTATTTTTGATGGCTCTGAATTTTTTTTTCGGTCGCTTTGGGTCAAATTGACCCAGTGTGTACTCCGGAGGGTCAATCGAATCATTTGCATTCGTGCGTTTATCGAAAACGAGTTCCTACTAAATTGGACACTCATCGAATATTCATAAACTGTTTGCTAAACGTTTTGGTTCTCCATAAATTTCGAGGGAACGAGAAAAAATAAAATGTTGAGAAAAATATCAAAATGAGAACCGATTCGACTTTCCTTCGCAGGAAAACTTGAAATCCTTAACGAAGGATGATCGCCGGCCTGAAAGCAAAATAATTGCATCGGTTATTTCCGCCTCGAGCAGCGACGATATCGCGTTTTCCTCCGAACAGACCCGCGCGTCCTCCACATCGCCGCGAAAGAATCATCCGCGCACTCAAATTCAATTTTATACCCTGTTGAGCTCCGTTCATTCTCCCGGGATAAAAAACTCCTCGCGATCGCTAGCGGCGAATGGATATTAAAAGTTGCACAAAAAATTCGTACGAGTCGATTATTGCTTTTAGTCGAAAATCGCCATTTTTCCGGTGCACTATTTTTCTCAAATATTGAACGCTCTACACGTGCATACAGCTCCATCGTATTGGCCAAACATTCATTCTCTCGGAACCACTCCAACCAATCATTCGTCCATTTCCCCATAAAACACGATTTTTTCGCGAGAGAAAAGAAAAAAGTTTTCTATATTAATTAGTAATTAAATAATGTTTGAAAATTTGTTTTTTTTTTTAATTTATTTATTTTTCAAAAATAGTTTTCGATTTTTTAAAAAATATTTCATTAATTTTTCAAAAAAAATAAAAAAATGAATGAATAAATAAATAAATAAACAAACAAACAAATAAACAAAAGAATCAATAAATAAATAAAAGAATAAATAAATGAATAAATAAATGAATAAATAAATAAATAAATAAATAAATAAATAAATAAACAAATGAACAAAAGAATCAATAAATAAATAAATAGATAAATAAATAAATAAATAAATAAATAAATAAATAAATAAATGAATAAATAAATAAATAAATAACTAAATCAATAAATCAATAAATCAATAAATCAATAAATCAATAAATCAATAAATCAGTAAATCAATGAATGAATAAATAAATAAATAAATGAATAAATAAACGAATCAATACACAAGAAAATAAATGAATAAGTAAATAAATAAATTAATGTTTTTTTATAATAATGCTCGATGTACGAAAATATTTCGAAAAGTCTGTGATTGCCAAATGGATGTAAAAACTTTTGCAAAAATGAAATAAAATTAGAAAAAGGAAATAAAATCGTGTACTGCGGATCAAATGATTGTAAAGCTTCTCCATTGCGACGAATCCGATTGTATTGATCATTTTTTTTCGAGTTCATCAGCCCGGAAACAATGTTTTCTTGCATCTCGACGTGTTGAATAAAAAAAAAAAAACGAAAAAAAATCGTGGCACTCGAACCGAAAGAGTCATTGTTTGTTCGACTCTGTACGATTGTACGAAATATCGAGAGTGCAAGCAGCGAGCGAGCTCGGTTTTCAATCAATACATTGTTCCCGAATACAAATGTCGCCAAAAACGAAAAAAAAAAAANCCCATTTCCCCCTCCCATGTATCTCCCTCACCCATTTTTACCCCCTTTATTGTCACATTCTTCCTCCTCTTTTCCCTTTCCCTTTTGTCCATCTTTATATCCATTTCCCTCAGTTTCCTTTCTATTCCCTCCATCCTCGGATCATTACCGCGCCCTCCCAGCCCCCTCCCCTCCCCCCCGCCTCCTTTTTCGCCCTCTTCCATATCCTTAATTCTCCCCTCCAGCTCTTCCATCCTCTCCATCAATCGCCCCTTGTCCTCCTCCCACCTCCTGATCAAATCCTCCCTTTCTCTCTTCGCCTCCTTTACCATCTCCTCAACCCTCTTCTCAAACCCTTTCGCCATCTCTTCCACTCTTCTTTCCACTTTTCCCACTTCTCTCCCCACCACCTCCCCAATCATCTCCGACATTACCCTCCACATTTCCTCCCTACCCCCCCATTTCTCCGGCGAGTGTTGCACCACCTTGCTCCTCTTAAACACTTCCTGCCATTCCTCCGTACATTCCGCGTCCTCTTTTCCTTCACTTTCCCTCGCTTTTCTCTTCCCCGCGAAAAGCTCTTTCAAATTTCCCTCACTGCACGTCCTTTCCCTCATCGCCAGTGACACCGCCTTTAGCGGTCTTCCTTTCTTTTTCTCCTCTAAGTCCCTCCTGTCATTCTTATCGTTCTTATCGTTTGGTTCGTCACCCATATTATTCCTTCCTTCTTTACCCGACTTTCCTTACCCGTTCCCAAAATCTTCCTTACCAGCCCCTCGCTGCTTTATCCTCCGTCTCTTGCCCGCTTCTCTCTTATCACCTGCCTTACCTCCCTTATCCTTCCAACAAGCCTGTGGGTTTCACCACCAGTTGCTCCACTCTCTTTTCCTTTCACCCGACTCTTCCTAACCTCCAAACCCGATCTTTCGCCCCAATTTTTTCTTTACCCCCTGTCCCACCCTTCACTTTTTTACTTTCCACGCCTTTCTCTCCTTTTTCCACACCTCTATTCTTCCTCCTCTTTCACCCGCCTTTCCACTTTCCCCTTTTTTCTTTGCTTTTCCCGCACCGTCACTTTAACCACACTTTCCCCACTATCGCCGGAAACGGAAGTCCTAACTAACTAACTATTAAATAAAATTTAATAAAATATTCAAATTTTGGTCTAAAAATGATTTAAAAGAAATGAAGTAAGAAAATTGGCGAAAATAAATTGCACCCGCATGTTGGCAACCCCAACAATTTGTTGATCAATTATTTATTCGCGGAGCTTCTCGACGCACGAGGATAAAGTAAATCTTAACGAAGCTACGGGAGATGCTGCAATTACGCAGAGATTAATAGACCGTTGGTAATCGATGCTCAATTATTTGTACGCGCGTATATATACAGCCAAGGATTCATCTTTCTTAAGAAATTCAAACACTCTCTTGCGCTAACGCGCTCCTTCGTGAGTTTCCCTTCTCCGTTTACTCCACAAGTGTAATTACTGGGACGCACTCTTTGCTCGCATCATTATTTCCTCAATGTTTTACTCTCCGGTTTGAATTTAACTGGATCACCGCCCTCCCACCCTCCCGAAAATCACTTTTCTCCAGCTGAACAAACTCAATCTACACTTTTTAAAGTTTTCAAATCCTCCTTCAAATTCATTAGAACGCGTGATTGACAAACCAGCAGATTTATCATCGACGTCAATTAATTTTTCAATTTTCATTCAAATTTTGCATTTTTCTTCATTTTAAAATAATCTCTTGATTTTTTTTCAACGAAATTCAAAATTTTTTCGATTTTTCTCCCATTTTTTACGTTTTTGTCAATTTTTTTTCTGTTAAAAAAAAAGAAACAGATTTTTTATATGGTCGCTCGATTTTTTTGAACGAAACTCAAAATTTTATCGATTTTCCGAATTTTCTCCCATTTTTTACGATTTTTTCAATTTTTTTTCTATTAAAAAAAAAAAATCAGATTTTTTTTACGAAATATTTTATTCTCCAATAAACCTCCTCGATTTCTGACGTGAATAAAAAATGCTGTAGATACCAAAGTTCGATCGCGGAGGCTGGTCTCTCGAGGATCGGATCTGATTAGTCAAAGAACTTTCCACTTAGCCTACTCTTGGAGAGCACATCATTCCGTGTACCGAATTATCGGAAATTTCTTCAATAGTCAAGACGAAAGAATCTGTATTCAATTTTATTATATTCGATTCTATCAATGGCCCACTCGAATATGATTACTTTATTCACTTCGTCCTCGTCGTCACCCTCGTCCTCCTCGGCCGAGGACTTTTCAACAATTTGAGCGAATCATTTCGTTCATAGAATCGGATAAATTATTTCCACCAATGACATTATGTGATTTTTAGTGCCTCGGCAAATGCTTCCTCAAAGAGGAAGCTGGTGAAATTTTTTATTTTTTCAATTTTCAATGAAAAATTTGAGTTTTTTTTCGAAATTGTTATTTTTCTGGAAAATTTTGAACGTGGATTTCTAAAAATTGGCTGAACAGTGCCAATTTTTTTCAACGACTCCTCGCTCTCGGACTCCCTCGTTTTGAATTTGATTTTTGTCGAATTTTTGTTTTTTTTCTTACTTTGAGTTTTTTTTTCGAAATTTTTTATTTTTCTTGAAAATTTTGAACGTGGATTTCTAAAAATTGGCTAAACAGTGTCAATTTTTTTTAACGACTCCTCACTCTCAGACTCCCCCATTTGGAATTTGATTTTTTTCGAATTTTTATGTTTTTTTTTTTAACTTTGAGTTTTTTTTTCAAAATTTTCTATTTTTCTGGAAAATTTTGAACGTGGATTTCTAAAAATTGGCTGAACAGTGCCAATTTTTTTCAACGACTCCTCACTCTCGGACTCCCTCATTTGGAATTTGATTTTTTTCGAATTTTTATGTTTTTTTTTTAACTTTGAGTTTTTTTTTTCAAAATTTTCTATTTTTCTGGAAAATTTTGTACGTGGATTTCTAAAAATTGGCTGAATAGTGCCAATTTTTTTCAACGACTCCTCACTCTCGGACTCCCTCATTTGGAATTTAATTTTTTTCGAATTTTTATGTTTTTTTTTTAACTTTGAGTTTTTTTTTTCGCAATTTTTTATTTTTCCGGAAAATTTTGAACGTGGATTTCTAAAAATTGGCTGAACAGTGCCAATTTTTTTCAACGACTCCGCACTCTCGGACTCCCTCATTTGGAATTTGATTTTTTTCGAATTTTTATGTTTTTTTTTTAACTTTGAGTTTTTTTTTCAAAATTTTCTATTTTTTTGGAAAATTTTGAACGTTCATTTCCAAAAATTGGCTAAACGGTGTCAATTTTTCTTTTATCATCAACTTTTGACTGTTGTACACAAATGTTCATTTTGTGCTGTCAGTCAAAGTTCGTGGAGGTTATAAATAAAGAACATTAGCGATCGGGGGGAAGTTTAGCGATAAGCTTTGGTGAAAAGTTGGATAAGATTCTCCAAGTGGTTGGTTGGTTCGTTCTCCTTGCTTCCGTTCTTTTATCTCTCGAGATAATGCGGCGCTATTGGCGAATCAGTGAACCGAGAAACAATTAAAAATTTAGGAGAGCGAGAAACTTGAACTGCTCGCGAGAACTTGGATTTGCGTCGTAACAAGTATTAGCCATCGTCGTTTAGAGCTTTCCGAACCAACCTCGACCTCATGCGGAATCGCTAAACTTTTTCTTATCTTATACCCGCGCGGTAATTTGCCACATCGCAAGATTCCATCTCTCCTCAACGCTCAGCCCATTTTCGCGCTCCACCGCGAGCCCTTAATAACGAAGCGAAACCAACAAACGGACGCAAACAAAAACCCAAAAAAATCGATCAAACTTTTTTTTTTCTTCTTCTGATAAATATCATTCCCAAAATATTTTTCAAACGATTTTAACGCGAGGTAGGAAAGAAATTTTCTGTTTCTATTCGGCAGATCCAAAATTTTCGTAAATTTCCATTTTTGGCCGAATTTCCAATTATTTATTAATTTAAATTTAAAAAAAATGAAAAGCGAATTAAAAAATCGATAAATTTGAAATAAAAATCGAATTTTTAATCAATTGAAATATTTGAAATTGAAATAAAATTTTTATTGAACTCAAAAATCAATAATTGAATTGAATAATTCGGAACCCATTAGAATTAATTGAAAAAAAATGAAATTCAAATAATATTCGAGTCGAATTAAAAAATTGACAAATTTCCCAATGAAAATAAAGATTGAAAATTCAATTGAATAATTTTGAACTAATTAGAATTAAAATTACATTAAAAAATTGAAAAAATTGAAATAAAAATAAAATAGGAATTCAATTAAAAAATTGACGAATTTTCAAATGAAATTTAAAATTCAAAATTCAATTGAATAATTTCGAACTATTTAGAATCAAAATTACATTTAAAAATTGAAAAAATTGAAATAAAAATAAAATAGGAATTCAATTAAAAAATTGCCAAATTTTCCAACGAAATTAAAAATTGAAAATTGAATTGACAAATTTGAAACTAATTAGAATCAAAATTGCATAAAAAAACTGAAAATAAAATAAAATTTAATTAAAAAATTGACAAATTTTCCATTAAAATAAAAAATAAAAAATTCTAAATAAATAATTCCAATTAATTAACGAATTTGAATCTCATTTTCTCCAGCAGTGATTTATAGTTTTCAAGCGATCCTAAAAAACTAGAAACAAAAGCTAAAAAACTGTCTCCAGCTCACCGACCGATTCCCTAGTCGGTCAACCGGTCACCCAACCAAGTATCGAGCTCCCCCCGGATCGCAAAGCTCTTGCGGTGGCCGAGCCACCCAAGTACGGATCGCGCACCGATCGCTATGCTTTCATAATTAATTAATATTTATTTTCAGTCAGATAAGACTCGTAAGTGAACTGGAGGGAGAATCGTTTGAACGAGGTCGTTACCCGTGGCCAAAATTTCGTGTTATCAGTCCAATCAATATTCTCTATACTCATAGCTCTTTTGTAAGAAGTCATTCGCGAGAATCGATCGGGAGGATCACGCTGAGAAAGAGAGCAGACATCGATTCAAGTGGCTCGAAAAAACGAGTATTTCGAAATAATTGGCAACGAGGCGGTAAGTGACAACTAATTATTTTTATAGAATTTGAAAAAAAAATTCTAATTGCTTTCGATTTACTCTCCGTACCTTTAAGAAATAAAAAAAAGAAAGAATATCGTCGTGTGCGTTTTTTTTGCACGTGGCGTGGAATTCGGCGTGAATTTGACCAGAAATATGAATTTTTCAAAATTACGAAAAACTCAGATTTTCGTAAAATTCGAAAAATCATAAAATTTAAACCGTTCGACCGATATTTTCCAAATTCAGTACCAACCTTCCTATTATGATACTCTATTGATAAAAAAAGAATTAGTAACAAATCTTGAAATTTACGAAAGTTAGAGCGTCGACAGCTTTTTTTGAAAATTTCAAAATTCCGTAGAACTCGTATTTTTCTAGCAATTCCAACAAAATTATTAGAGAATGAAGAGTTCGTATAGATTGACATCTGTGCGAAACGGGAGCCCTGTAGCTCAAACCGTTCTCGAGTTATGAACGTTTGAATTTTGCAGTCCCAGAACATACACACACACATCGGGACATTTTTTCTAAATATGATGTTTCGATGTTTTGGAACATTTCCAACACATTGACATTGGAAACTGGGGAAAAAAAAAATTCTCCTCTATGAGGAAGCAAAAGTGGAATTTCACAATTTTTTTGACGAAAGAGCTGGACGTGGCAATTGGTAAAAAGTTTCAGTCACAAAACTCAACTCTTGCAAGCCTCATTGTAAGAATCAACACTCCCACACGACATAATGATTAATAATCCCCCGAGTGTGCATCGGATGTGCAGTCAAATAAGTGCGAGTAATGTAATTTATCGAGCAATCTTTCGCAGTGTACAAAACCCCGAGCACGAATTGTACGAGGTGCACAAAAGCGAAAGAGGAAGTGAAAGGAAAATCGAACTGCCCTGCAGCGATTCGAGAAAGCCTCGTAGTGTCCTACAATGGAATTCCCAGCTTTTCCTTCTTAGCAAGAAAATCATTAAATCCATCGAAACGTCTTAATTGCATTTTCACCAGGAACTCGGTTGGGAAAAAAGTTAAAATTCAATGGCGTAGGAAATTTTTTTTCCGTTCATTGTTCTCGAATCCGAAATCGTCAAATTTTTCAGCAGTCATGAGTTTTCAAAAAAATGGACGTAAAAATAAAAAAAATAAAAAAAACTTGTTGCTTTCGTTTCGAGTGGCCGAACACTTCCAAATTTTCCGACAAATAAAAAAAACTACGCAACTTACGATCCATCGTTTTTCAATGACCGCAAAAACTGACCAAACACCATAAAAACACCATAAACTTTTTCAAACACCATAAAAACCCCATAAAATTTTCCAAACACCATAAAAACCCCATAAACTTTTTTTTCCTGCAAAAATTTTCTAAAAATCTCAACTTTCGAGTTTTTCGCACTGAAAAAAAAAGTAAAAATTGTAAAAAAATTTACCTCAGTCTCATTGTATTCTCGTGGGAGTAAAAAGTCAATCTGCCAAGTCCAAGTTCGATCAGCATCCGCAAAAGTAGAAATTCCACATCCGCAACAAGTTTGACAACAAAAAAAAACACACTCACATTTTTTTTCACTGAACTCGTAAAATCGTTCGATGTTTATTTTTCAACCGAATGGTTTATTGTTCGCCCGGCGGAAAAATGATTTTTAATGGAAATTACGACGCGATTCCGCGCGCCACGATTTTGAACACTCGCACGACAGCTCCGCAGCGTTTAACGCGCCGCGGGAAATTGCTTATTGTCCTCCGAAAGCGAGAGCAGAGCAGTGTGCGTGCGGGAAAAGCAACGTCGCGTCGTGTGCTCGTTCGCGGGCTGATACCTTTGCCTGGCGTTCGTCGTACGACTAGACTGCTGGGACGACGCTCTTGCCGTTGACCTGGACTTATCGCCGAGCCGCGCAAGCGCCGCGCCGCCAAATTATTGCCCTATCCGGAAAACTGTCTCGTCGCCCGAACGCCATGCCAAGCCACAGCGCAAATATCTTTCTCTATATCCATCAAATTTGTACATATGTATACCAAGCCCCCCC
>JBAJMU010000003.1:20198139-20219798 GCA_037952995.1 Hyposoter didymator
TTGTGAAAACACCATAATTTATGGGGACTTTTCGAATTATTGTGAAAACACCATGATTTATGGGGATTTTTCGAATTATTGTGAAAACACCATGATTTATGGGGATTTTTCGAATTTTTGTGAAAACACCATAATTTATGGGGATTTTTCGAATTATTGTGAAAACACCATGATTTATGGGGATTTTTCGAATTATTGTGAAAACCCCATAATTTATGGGGATTTTTCGAATTATTGTAAAAACACCACAATTTATGGGGATTTTTCGAATCATTGTGAAAACACCATAATTTATGGGAATTTTTCGAATTATTGTGAAAACGCCATAATTTATGGGAATTTATGGGAAATTTTAACCTTCCCCCATGGGATATGCGAGTCCCCATAGAAAGCAAAAAGTTTGCAAAGAAATTTTTTTTTTTTTCATCATCAAACTGCATAATTACGAAAAATTTGGTTTTACTAAAAATTACTAAAAATTTATTTGCCATGGGACACCATGACCGATTTTTTTTCTTTAGATAATAAAAATGTGTCGTAGCTCGACGATGGAAACTTTGACGGGCGCTTATTCATTCGACGCTTCTGATATGAATTTAATTCCATGCAATAATCCAGGCACAGGTGAGCCGTTGCCAAGCTCTCTACTAATTTGTCAAATCTGCTCAAACGGAGCTCGCCGCTCTTGGCTCGGGTCAGATATTCTAGTTCAAAGGTCGAGCAGCCACGCATCGTCATTAATTTTTTTCAACTTCCCAATCCAAAGAACTAAAAAACTGTGCAATTTACAGTTTTTCAAAAAACAATTCACAGCCATTTTTGCAAATGATTTTTCCTCCCGGATTTTTGGAGGAAAAATTGAAAATTAAGAAACGCGAGAAGTTTTATAAATTCAACAAAATAAAAATGTGAAAAAAACTCGTTATTTACGATCGTCATAAATTTTTTTCAGCGTCCAAATCCAAAAAGCGAGAAATCTGTAAAATTGCCCATTTTTTAAAAAACAATTGACAGCAATTCTTGCAAATTATTTTTCCTCCCGGGATTTTTGGAAGAAAAAATCGAAAATTGAGAAAAGCGAGAAATTTATAAATTCTCAAAATTGAAAAAAACTCATTATTTACGATCGTCATAAATTTTTTTCAGCGTCCAAATCCAAAAAACGAGAAATCTGTAAAATTGCCCATTTTTTAAAAAACAGTTGACAGTAATTTTTGCAAATTATTTTTCCTCCCAGATTTTTAGATAATAAATTAAAAATTCGAAAGAAAAATTTAAAAAACGCGAGAAACTTGTGAATTCAGCAAAAATAAAAACGTGTCACATCGAGGGCTTAGCGAAATGGCATAGAATGTTGAACATTGGTGGAATGGAAATAATGCACACTTACGTACGTTTTATAACATGGTGAAACGTTGATCTGTTTCTGATTGCAGAGCATGAATAATCCACGAGTATTATCGATCGTTCTCGCGAGGCAATTAGCATTTCTCATTCCTCGTGGCAGCATTTTTCTCGCTCTCGAGGCTTCTCCTCGTTGCACATTGTATTTTTTCTCGTCCATTCCTGACGCAGACGTTTGGGCGTCGAGCGACGATGGAGAGTGAAAAAATGAGAAAGAATTACTCTGCTTCGGGCCTGTCGAGTCGGTGGATTCGATCGGTACTCGAGAAGGATCTCGAAGGACTGTGAAGTTGAGTTTCCACTGACAAGACGAAACCTGCGACTCTCCAAAAGGTGGGAACTCTCAGAGTCATGGAGTGTCTTCTCCGATGGCAAAAGAAAATATAGCTCGACGCAGAGCTCTATATACTCGCGAGACTTTTCGTGACTCGCTCCAAACTTTTGTCCAAACTTTCAGAGTTTCCAACTTTTCGTCTCCCTCCCGGAAATGTTTTTCATCCAATATTTCTCTCTCGCACGTTTTCCCTTCGCAAAGTAACATTTACTTTTCATTTTTATTTTTTCCAATCTTCTCCCATGTCTTGTGCGCCACTCGAGTCCACGGTCTGCCCGCGTCCGATGTCACCGAGTTAAAAAAGCATCGAAACACACTCAGACCCTCCTTCGTCCCTGGAAACACGACCAACGAAAAAAAAAACGTGTCTGCGTATATTTGCGTATCAACGAGTCGATACTTACGTTTCAAGGCCCCTTCGCTATTTTATTTTGGGCCTGGAAACACGATGGAGCTGATGAAATACTTTCAGAATTGATTCCTCGGAGACTTCCGTATGCAGGAATTATTTGGAGCTAAGAATCGGGGCCCACGAAACGTTGTGGAATGTTGAGTCTTTTCGAAACTGCTTTTTTACTCGTTTTTGACATAATAGGAAGGTTGGTATCGAATTTGGAAAATATCGGTTGAACGGTTAAAATTTTATGATTTTTCAAATTTTACGAAAATCTGATTTTTTTCGAAAAATCGTTCAACCGCTCTATNGCCACTCGAGTCCACGGTCTGCCCGCGTCCGATGTCACCGAGTTAAAAAAGCATCGAAACACACTCAGACCCTCCTTCGTCCCTGGAAACACGAGCAACGAAAAAAAAAAACGTGTTTGCGTATATTTGCGTATCAACGAGTCGATACTTACGTTTCAAGGCCCCTTCGCTATTTTATTTTGGGCCTGGAAACACGATGGAGCTGATGAAATACTTTCAGAATTGATTCCTCGGAGACTTCCGTATGCAGGAATTATTTGGAGCTAAGAATCGGGGCCCACGAAACGTTGTGGAATGTTGAGTCTTTTCGAAACTGCTTTTTTACTCGTTTTTGAAATAATAGGAAGGTTGGTATCGAATTTGGAAAATATCGGTTGAACGGTTAAAATTTTATGATTTTTCAAATTTTACGAAAATCTGATTTTTTTCGAAAAATCGTTCAACCGCTCTATTTTCTGCAAATTTTCCAAGATATTGTCTACAACTCCGTACTGTCTCTTTACTTTCCAGCAAATTTTCCGAAATTATATGATTTAAATGCAAAAACGAAAAAACGTTGCAAATTGAAATTTTCCAGAGCCACTTGCCAGCAAATTGTCCATATTTTCTGGCCCTGAATTGATTTATCCACAAAAACAAAAATTACGAGTGCCCCTGAAATTCGTTGCAATCAAACGCCAAATAATCGCAGGACCAAAAAATTATTCGGGTCAAATTGACCCAGTGTGTCTACTGTCAAAATTTTTCCACCACGAAATTCCATTCAGAAAACAGATTCTCATTGCCACAGCATTTTTGGATCCTCACACCTCCTCGGATCTTCAGCTTCAGCGAAATTTTCCAAGTCCCAATTGTTCCTACTGACATAAACGTCATTCTGACTGGCGACCCATTTCCCCATGCACTAATGCAGTTTCTGAGAAATGCTATTGTTATGCAAATGCTGAGTTTGATATAACTTCGCATTTCGGTTAATCGGAGGTGAATTATGGTGAGAACGGTGCTGGCTCGTAAAAGTTTAAACGCGGTTGGTAATACAATGGAAAAAATGGTGTATGCGTGACGGGAGAACGAGGATTTTTCGAGCTGCGACAGTGGGTCGCATGCAAGCTCGAGTCGTCGTCTGACCACTTTGGTTTGTGCCACTGCGGGGGGGCAATGTCGTCGCACGGAAGTGAAAGAATTCCGCGAGGGAGTGGGTCGTGCTGGATGCGAATGAATATGGCGAATTATTTATATCTCGAGTTTATCATCGTAAAAAACTTGCGGAGCTTTTTTTTCTTTTGCTGGATTTCCACGTTGGAATCTACACTTCGTATGGGGGAGCAAAAAAGTCTGGGGCTTGGATAAACACCATAAAAATGGCAACTTTGATCGTAAACGTCAGCAACACTTATTCGCGAGGTAATAAATTTTCTAAAGTAACGAAGAAAGCTTATCGATGTACAGGGAAGCTTTTGGGGGGGAAAATAAATTTTGTGAAAACAATAATTTCATCTGAAATTTTCAAATCGTTGGACAAAAGGCCTGAGTGAAAAGAAAACTTTTGCAATTCACCGAGAAACTCGAAGGGAAATACATTTGAGCAGCGACCTACGAGGAAATGCTCCGGAGGTCCAGTTTAAAAAAAAAAAAAAAAAAAAGAACAAGCAAGTCCCGAAGAAATTCACGCGGGAGACTTTTCAGAAACAAACATTCTGACGGAGTGAAAAATTTAGAAATTTTGTTCTCATTCTCCAATGCTTCGTGTCAACTCGGTGCATCCATCAATTATGAACCGCGACGCCCTTCGAAAATTTAACGCTCCGAACTATACACCACCCCAAGAGTATGTGAACATTCTTGGGGCAACATTTTTCAGGAGGTAAACTCTCTCCTCTCGAGTGTAGAATGCACTACTGTGCTCGGTGTTCTCCTCACAGCTGAGGCCGACAGCGAGCGAAGTTCCGAGTTGAACATTAAAGCGGAACACTCGAGGGGAAAACTGTGTCTCTGCTGTGTTTCAAGAGCTTACGTTCTTGTCTGTTACGATTCGGCTTAGGACAACACTTGGCATGTTTATGAATTTGATTACTTCCTCGGCTATTGGAGCAAAACTAATAATTGTAATTTCCTCCGTTTCCAAGTACCCGAGTCCTTGAGGACTTGGTATGGTGACCAGTATGGTTCCAGTTCAAATAAAATGGTTCATGAAAAAAAAGATCGATCTTTTTGAATAACTAAATGAAGCTTTTTCCATTTCAGATAAAAGTGTATGCAAAGTTTTAAAAAGCTTCACCATTTAGAAATCGAAATATTCAATGTTCAAATTTGTAACTTTTAATACATCCTCTTATGAGGAACTACTGAAAATCCTAATTTTTATAAATAAATATCTCGATTTCTACATCATGATACCTCGTGACATATCAATTTTTCAAAATTGGGGTCATTTAGACCCCCAGGTTACCGGAATAGGTAAAACATAATAAGGGTACCTTCTAGGGTAAACATATTTCTATCACTTAATTAATTAACACTAATTAACACTAATTAACACTAATTAATAAATCAACTTTTTAATTAATTAATTGATTTTTTGAATAACTAAATGAAGCTTTTTCCATTTCAGATCAAAGTGTATGCAAAGTTTTAAAAAGCTTCACCATTTAGATATCGAAATATTCAATGTTGAAATTTGCAACTTTTAATACATCCTCTTATGAGGAACTACTGAAAATCCTAATTTTTTAAATAAATATCTCGATTTCTATATGATAATACCTCGCGATATATCAATTTTTCAAAATTGGGTTCATTTAGACCCCCAGGTTACCGGAACAGGTAAAACATAATAAGGGTACCGTTCTAGGGTAAACATATTTCTATCACTTAATTAATTAACACTAATTAACACTAATTAATAAATCAACGTTTTAATTAATTAATTGATTATTTGAATAACTAAATGAAGCTTTTTCCATTTCAGATAAAAGTGTATGCAAAGTTTCAAAAAGCGTCACCATTTAGAAATCGAAATATTCAGTGTTGAAATTTGCAACTTTTAATACATCCTCTTATGAGGAATTACTAAAAATCCTAATTTTTATAAATAAATATCTCGATTTCTACATCGTGATACCTCGCGATATATCAATTTTTCAAAATTGGGGTCATTTAGACCCCCAGGTTACCGGAATAGGTAAAACATAATAAGGGTACCGTTCTAGGGTGAACATATTTCTATCACTTAATTAATTAACACTAATTAACACTAATTAACACTAATTAACACTAATTAACACTAATTAACACTAATTAATAAATTAACATGATGAATTAATGATCACATAATTATTTTAAGATTGTTTAATAATAAAGCGACACAAGACCCACACATGGTATGATCCAGCGTCTGAAAAGCCATGATCCACCATAAAATCGTCCGTGGCCATTGTATCGGCAATAATCTTGAGGGAAATCCATGCAAGACGTTCGTACGTTAAGTCCATGTAAATAGTTGAAGGCTTACAAGCTGAGCAGTGGAGAGTGAGCAGAGAGCGAGAAGCGGTTGCGTCAAACGGCAGAAAGTTAGAGGCGAGAGGCTCCATTATACGCTACTCGAGTTCGCTTTGAGTAACGGGGGTGCTCTGCTCGCGAGTGAGTGAGGGAGCGAGTGCCACGAGAGCAGGCAATTACGTATACACTCGTACCGGAAGAAAAGTTATGCCACGGTCCCTACGGCCCGTGGTGTAGAAATTTTAGTGCAACACGTCTAGCTGCATGTCGTGCATCAACTCGACCGCGTATATAACAAACGCACAGACCAATTTCACTCCAAATGCACCACCGCATCCGGCTAAATTCCGACTAGAATACATTCGTACAAAGCATCGGATTTGCTTTGAATCCGAATGGACCGGATTCAGTCCCTTTACGAATTCCACTAGATGACCTATTGAAATACAAATATTCGAAAAATCTTAAAATTTAAACCGATCAACCAATGTTTCTCAAATTCAATACCAACCTTCCTATTGAGATACTCAATTTATGAATAAAAATTCGTGATAAAACTCAAAATTTGTGGAAGTTGGAGCGGTGACCCCTTTTTTTTGGAAATTTCAAAATGCCGTAGAATTCGCATTTTTCTATAGCAATTCCATCAAACATTCTCACAGAATGAAGAGCTTCGATAGATCACCTGCAAAAAGAAAAATTTAAACCGTTTAATTGATGTTTCTCAAATTCAATACCAACCTTCCTATTGAGATACTCAATTTATGAATAAAAATTAGTCATAAAACTCAAAATTTTTGGAATTTGGAGCGGTGACCCCTTTTTTTCGGAAATTTCAAAATGCCGTGAAATTTGCATTTCTCTAGCCTCCAAAGAAACGAATTCGTCGAAGATGTCCAATGTCAATGGATTAATCCGGAGGGGATGACAGAAGTGTCGAATTTTATCGGAAAATATGCCCCAGGCAAAGTTTCAGTGATAAGAGCCAATTGGATGAGACGTCACTGGTTAGAAGTGCGATGTTTGGGTTTCTCTAGCATGGGATTCCTTTGGAGAGAAACCAGTGGAATTATTAGCAACTTTGTGAAAGCAGCAGCGTGTATATGCTGCACGTTCAATTGCCAGGTACTTACTGCACGCGGTCCAGGAAGGGAATTATGTTTTGGTTCTGGTTTTCATTCACGCGTCCTGTGCTCAATCACTCGCTCATCATGATTGGCTCTTTTGGTTAGTTTCCTTGGGCTTTGCGAGAGAGAGAGCGAGAGAGTGCGGGTAATTACCTGAAGTGCACGAAGCAATTGAATGTGGGGCTTTGCAAGCGCACTCCATAGCGATCTTGTGTTTGCACACAAGCAACTATTCCATGGACATGCAAATCACTAACGTACCGTTTGGTACTGTTTGGTAACTACGAGCCGTATTCATCCGTGTCATCCGATAACGAAGGGATCATAGAAACACTACCTCTCGTTATCCGCACAAATAACCAAAGAAAATTATCGGATTAACATGAAAAAGAAAATCAACAATCATTTTTTTCTACCCCATTCAATTTGCTACCACTCCATCTTTTTATTCACAGTTTTCAACCATTTTTCAGTATTTTACTAATTGTATTCCAATTAGCAACATTCATCGGACGCCATTATAGAAAGACGATGTGTTTGCTGACCGGAAGTCCTAATTAAGCTTCATTAGTGTCTAGCGATTTTGGCTAATTGGATTGAGTTGAGGCACTCCGATCTGAATACGAGATTGCGACTCATTCACAAGGAATATATACCCCTAGACGTGCACTCCCCAAACACACATATATACGCCCCCATTGTGGTGTTCGGTTTATCGACACACCCCTACGTCTCTAACAGCTGACATGAGATGAGCATCAAACAGCTGTTTGTTGACTATCTATCCGCCTGTTAACCATCCACCATCCATAATCATTATCTCTACCAAATTTACCTACCTCCTTCATGCAAATCATCGATTCCAACACAAAGCGGATCATCAACAAGTTTGAGTCTTTAATCCTTCAATACGTCACCAAAGTGGTCCAGCATTTTCATTGTCCAGCTATGAAGTTAAATTCCATGTGGAGTCTGAAGTGTTGAAAAGTTCCTGGTCATTGATGTCCAAAAAGGAAAGAGGACCCGAAATATGAACCAATCCATCGTGTATGTTGATGAACTTACTGCCTTAGGAAGTACTTCCTGAGAAAATGGCTGTAGGAAGAAGATCCAGATCATCAAACTATACAAGTTTGTGGTTCATTGATCACGATGATTGCTTATCATCATATGACCCCTAGATAGTCCGCTTTCAACTGGATCAATCAACAAATCCAACATAAAGCGGATCATCAACAAGTTTGAGTCTTTAATCCTTCAATACGTCACCAAAGTGGTCCAGCATTTTCATTGTCCAGCTATGAAGTTAAATTCCATGTGGAGTCTGAAGTGTTGAAAAGTTCCTGGTCATTGATGTCCAAAAAGGAAAGAGGACCCGAAATATGAACCAATCCATCGTGTATGTTGGTGAACTTACTGCCTTAGGAAGTACTTCCTGAGAAAATGGCTGTAGGAAGAAGATCCAGATCATCAAACTATACTAGTTTGTGGTTCATTGATCATGATCATTGCTTATCATCTTATGACCCCTAGATAGTCCACTTTAAACTCGATCATTCAACAAATCATCAAGCAAACAGGTCCAAACGATGCTGGAGGTGAAATTAAGCCTTTAAAATACTTCCGGTTGCCCAGGCATGAGCAGCTTTTCCATTCAGCATCAATCCAATATTTCCCAATCGAATTTAAAGTCTCTAACTTTGTTTCCTCAGCTTCGTGGCACTGCCAAGATTTCCTCCACTTTGGTCAAATTGCGAAAAATAGATTCTCCGATAAAGATACATCGCCGAGGTTTGTTTGAAGTCTTCGATTGGGTGAAGGTGTATACTTGCCAGAGGAATTCAGCGAGGGATGGAAAACGAATAAACAGAGGGGCTACGTAGCCGCAACGTTGATGGAGCCAAATGGGTTCCGGACTTTTTTTCATCATAAAACCTAAAAGTTTACTTTTAAGGACTTAATCCAAAAATAGTAGTTTACTTTTTGTTTTTATGGTGTTTCGATGTTCCCGAGAGTATTACGTTCCTACATTTTTCATAAAAAATCAAATTTTGAAAAAATGGGTTTACTCTCCACCAAATTCTTTAACGAGTATTTTAACAAGGAATTCGAATCCAAATGCTCCATTATTTTCAGCTCTAATGGGCATGAACGTTTCGTAGTTTTTTCAACACCCTTTTCGTCACGACCGAGTTGCCCGGTAGTTGATGCTGCGTCCATACCACAGAGGCATAAACGAGTTCACTGTAAAATGTGAATCGTGGGTGTGCATGCCCGGGGCAGTAATTCCCGGAGGCTGTGCGGACCACACATGATCGCAATATTTTCCGAAATGCGTTCCAATAAAAATAATAAAAATTGAAATAAAAAAAAAATGATAAATTGAATTCTAAAAATCATGAACACGAAATTTTTTTGAAAACTGATCCCACAAAGCATTCATTTTTGTGCCATCAAATAAAATCTGTTCTACGAATCCCCTAAAAGGATCAGGACGATTTTGGACCACGAAATAAAAAAAAAATAAAAAAAAATTGCGTTATGCACAAATTTCCCAGGATTTCGTCCCCACGAGAAAATCCTGGAGAACCGAGAGGAAAATTTTTGGCATAAGCTTCGGATTACATGGAGGATTTCTCGCCAGTGACTTTCCAGAGTGGATTTTTGTAAAAACATAAAATTCAATGTTAATCTACTTTCCAGCATGTTGTTGATAATTTATCAAGAGGAAGTTAATGGTGGTTACAGTCGAACGAAATAAATGGAGAGGCTCGTACGAATTCGAAATTCCAATTCGAACGAAAAACACGAACAGACGTGAAAAAAAAAAAGCGATCCGCTCCAGCGTGGTCTGTCGACTATCCTAGGGGATTCTAGAGTGAAAAAAACTCCTGATCGATTCTTTACGTTTCTATGGTGTTTGTTAAAAAAAAAAAAGTTTCCCAGCCTTCGGAGCATTCGAGCCGTTCAATGAAAATCGATTCGAAAGTAACACAAACTGGCAAGATCTCGAACGAGGAAAAAGGAGAAAGCAAGGATAGGGGAAAAGATAGACGAGAGCGAGTTGGAATAGACGTGCATTTTCTAGTGAATATTTATAATACTTAGCAGTAACGCGAGAGGCTATCCTTGAGTTACGTTCTCACAGAGATATACGGAGCAGCTGCTGCTGCGTTTATCCTTTCTTCTCCATCTTTTTCGACGGAATAGAAAAATAAACAAACGACTTGAAATTTCAAAAAATTGCTGCTCCCCGTTTATTTATAATGCAAACTTTAACGTTAATTTTAAAAAATTTGACGTTAATTCAATTTTTTTGATAAAAATAAAATAAATTTTTGAAAACATACAAAAAATCGTATTTTTTTCCAAACCTTCGCATTTTGCACCAGGAAAAATTGTAATTATTTCGCGTTTTGCCAACTTTTTCGATAAAATTGCAAAAAAAAAATTCAAAAAGACAAAAAATCACGTTTTTTCAAAAAATTCAATTTCTCCACATTAAATGCACGACGAACCGGATAGAAATCTGAAAAATTGTAATTATTTCGCGTCTTGCCAACTTTTTCGATAACATTGCAAAAAAAAAATTTCAAAAATACAAAAAATCGTATATTTTCGAAAAATTCAATTTCTTCACATTAAATGCACGACGAACCGAATGAAAAACTGAAAAATTGTCATTATTTCGCGTTTTTCCAACTTTTTCGATAAAATTGCAAAAAAAAAAAATTTTCAAAAATACAAAAAATTATATTTTTTCAAAAAATTCAATTTCTCCACATTAAAAATTGCTCAGGCCATTCAGGATTTTATTCTGTCACCACAATTCTTCAGTCTTCGTTCTCTTCGCCTGTAAAGCGAAACCGAAATATTGTCTCGACGGTACATGACGTTTCCCGGAAGAAAACGTCTCATCCACTTCAGGATGCTGTGTGCGGAGGAAGGTTTGCTGAAATTTCACCAACCGCGACCGGTCCAAGTTCTCGTATTCCGCTTGAAACATTTATCCTTTCATTTCGAATATGCATTTCCTAAAATATTTACCTCACTTTGGAGCGTCACGTTGTGCAACGAATAAAATGCACGAATCATTACATCGCTGCAGTTTACTAATTCATTGCCTTCGGATCAAATTTTTCACTTCCATTTCGAAATTCATTTTTCACGTTTTTGCAAAAATATTTCGAGTCGATTTTTCGAAAAAAAAAATTAATCGCTGGAATTTGAAAAAAAACTCGGCAACTTTTTCTGCGACGGTAATTTTTTGACCTTTCGACACCATTTTCATAAATTTTGAAAACGACATTTTTTCACGTTTTTGCAAAAATATTTCGAGTCGATTTTTCGAAAAAAAAAAATTAATCGATGGAATTTGAAAAAAAAACTCTTCCAACTTTTTCCATTTGGACAAACCAACGGAAATGGCAAAATTAATTAGTCTATATACACGATTTCGATTTATTTATTTCCGTTTTGGCGCAAAATCGAATCGGTAGAATAATTATGCGTCCGCGTCGAGTCTTGAACGAAGTTGAGAGAGACGGAGGGACGATTCACAGAGATCGTTGGTCCGTGTATATATACGTTTTGAAAGCAAAACCCCAGAGCCCCAGTCGCCTGCGACCGCGGAAACAGCGTGGCTTGAGTCACAAAATGGAGAGTGGCAGAGCGAGGCCAATAGAAAGAGAGAAGGAGAGAGCGAATGGGAACAGAGACGCTGGGAAGGAGATTGAAGTGCAATTTCCAAGCTTAACCACAAAATTATACAATTTGCTGCCCTTTCGGTGCAGCGGTGGTGGCGCGCGAATGGTAAATCGTAGCGACAGGTAAACATGACCCGATTATTAATAAACATGCATACGCGCGACTGCATCTCCGTAAACATTAATATTTTACATGCAAACCTTTGGAGACTCGGAGCAAACTTGCAAATTTATTTCAAAAATTTCGAAAAAAAAAAATTCTGCATGAAAATCATTGGAATTTTTTTTGCTCCTGTTCCCACGAGGACGATTTTTTTTATGGTGAACGAAAATTTCAACTTTGGGGCTCGAAATTTGAAAATTACGAAAAAAAATGTAGCGAGTGTCTGTCGATGCAATTACTTTTTAATAAATAAGAGACCGATCCACAAAAATATGATTGTGAAGGTTGCAACGTTGAGATTCAAGGGAAAATATTTTGTACATTTATTATTTATTGAATTTTGAAAATCTTGGCAATTTTCAAAATTGCCATTCTTTTTTGCCAAAAATAAAAAACGACATTTAATATTTTTTTTTTTAACGACGAAAAAAGCGAAAAAGTTCGCTTTTTTGACTCACAAGAATTTTTTGTATTATGCAGTCCAACACGTTTTTATGCACACGTCCCTTAAGGACTCTCGAGTCGTCCAGGAAGGATCCTTAAGGACCTCATTCTTGGGTTTGTATTTGATCGCCTAATTATTCAACGAGATTGCGTGGCACCTCAGGAACAAGGATCATGAAAAATTCATTCGGAGCTCTCTCTCCACTGCTCCGAGAAACCACTCGATCCTCCTTAACGCACTGCTCCATCGTATATATTTGCACGAGGCTCCTTAAGGCCTCGAGAGATCGCTGAAGCCGTGCACACATTGCCCCAGGTCAAAATTTCTTCCCCTCATTATCCGCCAATTAAAAATTCCCACAATTTTATCTCCTGAGATAATAATTAATGGTCCGAACGATAATCAACGGATAAACCATGTCGCGTGGATATGTCGAGCTAAGTGCACTCGAAATATTGTAATCTCGTACAATCGCTGTGGTTTATGGCAAAAGCTTCGAATATACGTGAAGCATTTTCCTGTGGCGCGCGATGTGGATGCTGTTGGTTCATCGAATCTTCATGCAGCCTCGAACGACGCGCTCACGCGCAGGTGAATTTAATTTTCATTGCTATAGCAACCTCCGGCAGCGAACGTTTAAAGCTTTTCGGAAAATATCATTTACGGATCGAGTTAGAAAGTCCCTGGGATCAGATGAAAATCATTTACTTCCAAATTTTTAAGTATTTTTCAACATTCATAATTTTTTAGTTATTTTATTAATTAATGGAAATAAAAATGCATAAATGGACTGATTTTTTTAAATTGGTGGATTTTCGTACTGAGATTTTTTTTTATATCAAAAATCGATTTTTATTTTAAATATTAATCAAATTGATTTATTTACTAATTTATTTATTGATTTTCTAATTTATTTATTTATTGATTTACTTATTTATTTATTTTTTTATCTATTTATTTATTTATTTATTTATTTATTTATTTATTTACTTATTTAGTTAATTATTATATTTTTTTTTTTTAACATTCGAGCTCGAAATTTCACTTTTTTTTTAAATTAAAAATTAAATTTCAATTAATTAATNTATTTATTTATTTATTTATTTATTTATTTATTTATTTATTTATTTATTTATTTACTTATTTATTAATTATTATATTTTTTTTTTTTAACATTCGAGCTCGAAATTTCACTTTTTTTTTTAAATTAAAAATTAAATTTCAATTAATTAATTAATTAATTAATTATTTTTCAATCAAAACGAAAATTCTAGCACGAAAATCCACCAATTTTTACAAATCAATCCATTTCTGCAGTTTCATTTCCACGCGTCCATCAATCAGATGGGAAAAAGAAAAACAGAAAAGAAAAAAATGATGCTTTCGTCGGCCAATTGTCGAATTCCAATAAACTGCAGAGTCAATTCTCGTAAATGACGTTCAAATATCCGTCAATCAACGTCATATCGATATAAATCGATTCCTCGCGTTTTTTCATGTATTTTTGTCCCGTTTCTATTTCGTCCTGATTTATTTTAGTTTGGCCTTATTTTGACTCGGTCACTCAGGAAAAGTGAAAGATTTTTTCGTTGCACAGAGTCGAGCGAATAATTGGTCGACGATTTCGTGGTATTTCGAGCCTGAAAATATTTTTCTGTCCGCGCTCCCGGCGAATTAATCGCTTTGCATTGTGCTCCTCCGTCCGTTGAAATACTAAGGCTGCTTGATATTCCCCGCCTCAGGGGACTCGTACTCTCTATTACGACAACTTCAATAAAACGCACCGAGGGACGTTAAAATCCTGAAAACTCCGGAGCTTTTTCCAATTTGTCACTGAACCTTTTTTACTGCTCTCCCGAAAGAGTATTTCAAAAGTGAAACCCCCTCGCTCGACGCGACTCTTTTATATCGAAGAGATTCACGCACGTGCCATAAGCACCAAAAGTATTTTTAAGGACGTTGTATCACGACGGTCGAATCTAAATTTTTGTTTTCAGTTTTTCTCACATAAAAAATGGTTCGCGAGCCCAATTTCATTGAAAAAAGTTGTTACATTTAACTAAAGAACAACGGACTCGAAATCCACGATTTTCCAAGCAAATCTGTATTTTTTATATAATAAACAAAATTTAGAAAAAATTTAACGACCGATTTTTTCGAAAAATTAAAAAAAGCTTCTTCGATGTTACACAAAAGCGTATGCAAAGTTCAAAGAGGCTTCACCATTTAGAAATCGAAACATTAAATGTTGAAAATTGCAAATTTTAACCCACGCTCTTATGAGAAAATACTGAAAATTGTGATTTTTATTTTTCGAGCCCAAGATCATTGAAAAAAGTTGTTACAAATTGACTAAAAAACATCATACTCAAAATCCAAGAATTTCCAAGCGAATCTATATTTTTTATATAATAAACAAAATTTCGAAAAAATTTAACGACCGATTTTTTTGAAAAATTAAAAAAAGCTTCTTTGATGTTACACAAAAGTGTATGCAAAGTTTTAAGAGGCTTCATCATTTAGAAATCGAAATATTAAATGTTGAAAATTGCAACTTTTAACCCACGCTCTTATGAGAAAATACTGAAAATTGTGATTTTTATTTTTCGAGCCCAAGATCATTGAAAAAAGTTGTGACAAATTGACTAAAAAACATCATACTCAAAATCCAAGAATTTCCAAGCGAATCTGTATTTTTTATATAATAAACAAAATTTCGAAAAAACTTTACGACCGATTTTTTCGAAAAATTAAAAAAAGCTTCCTCGATGTTACACAAAAGCGTATGCAAAGTTCAAAGAGGCTTCACCATTTAGAATCCGAAATATTTAATGTTGAAAATTGCAAATTTTAACACAACTCTCCTACGAGAAACTACTGAAAATTTTGATTTTTATAAATATCTCGACTTCTAAATAGTGAAAGCCCTTAAAATAGTGCGAGCCACTAGACATCCCCATTCTCTTTATGCAATGAAAATAAAAAGCAATCCTTTCAATAGAAAATTCAGCATCCAACGTCCTCAAGAACCACGAGCATTCACGTCTGGGGCAGACACAGTGAAAACATCAGCGAATAGTCGGACATGCTACACACGAGATGAGATTTCATGGGGGAATTACAGCCCGCGGAATTAACACGTACTCGTCGTCGATGCCTCATTCCTCTCCGGCTGTACACGTGAAAGCTCGTTACTGGGCGAACGAGCGTGTGCGTGGAAAAAGGACGAAAGAAAAGAGAGAAAAACAATAGGAAGCAACATTTTTATTTGCGAGGCTTCGAGTTTCTGTGTTTCGTTACCTAACAAAGCCACCGAATCGATCCACCTGCGTCGACGTATAGCTCTTGGATTTCCTGATAAAAATGACAACGCCCTTTCATCCCCACGACTCGATATAATTCCATGGAAAATGAATTCTCGTTAAAAATTCATCCCAATAATGGTTTTCCGCTTCCGGGCTCTGGACAAATCCAATTCGAATCAACAATTTTCCGCTCCGATCCTTCCATCACCGAGACACCAAATTATTATTGTTTTAACGAGGAAAATTCAATTATATTCCCAACCGGACGAAATACGACGATGAATAAACATTCGAAAATTGTCAAGCATTTCAAAATCCACCTCGCTCTTCCTCCACTTTGTTTACCCGCGAGGACGTGTGTCCTCGCTGTTCCCGCAAAAGTAACACACTCGTAATAATTTATACGAGGGTCACAGGGTCCTCGACATTTCCAACAGCAGAAATGTGCCCAAAAATTTTATCTCCTGCTTTCCATCATCCTGGGAGCTCTCAATTATTGGCTATTACGTTTTCGTTAATATTCCACGACCCCGCATTACCACCAAATACGACCGATCAAAAATCGTCCATCCAAAAATACTCCGAAAATGGAAAAATCGTTTTTTTAACATTTTCAAAAATTTTAGACAAAAAAAAATTCAATTTTTTTTTTTTAAGCATAAATGAAATTTTCAAACGAAAAGTGAATTTTGCTGGAAAAACTTTCACTACTTTTCGCATGCAAATGCCTCGAAGGAACGCGATCGATTTTTTGAATTTTTTTAATCGATTTTTCAAATTATTTTTTTTATCGATTTTTTGTTTTTTTTTTGTTTTGAAACGGCCTGTACATGTGGACACAGGGATAAATACGACCGATCAAAAATTTTCCATCCAAAAATACTCCGAAAATGGAAAAATCGTTTTTTTAACATTTTCAAAAATTTTAGACAAAAAAAAATCATTTTTTTTTTGTTTTTTAAGCACAAATGAAATTTTCAAACGAAAAGTGAATTTTGCTGGAAAATTTTTCACTACTTTTCGCATATGAATGCCTTGAATGAACGCGATCGATTTTTAAAATTATTTTTTTATCGATTTTTCAAATTATTTTTTTATCGATTTTTTGTTTGTTTTTTTTTTTTTTTTGAAACGGCCTGTAGGACACAGGGATAAATGTGTACGAGATGAAATTCGGGTGAAACAGTTCACTTGAGTTTTGTCAATATGGTGCTGTTGAACAGAGCGTATTTGGTCAACAGGTGCGAGCCGAGCGATACGAGGCGCGGCAGCGAAGAGAGCTCTCGTGTCGCGCCCGACCATGCAACACGGAGAGCTGCTTGCACTTGCATATATAACGTGTTCTTTCTCCTCCACCTGCATCCCTCCCGCGTCCGCTCTTCTCTCGAGTTATATGCAATCAACTGCGTAAACTGTTCGAGCCCCGAAATCCAAATTTTCTCAACCAATTTATCGAAATTTGCTTTTGGTACAGTCACTTTTTTCATGGCATGCATTTTCTGGATGCACTTTGGGGACTCGTACGGACCAGACAGAAATTTACGAAATTCATATACTAACACCTTTTTTCTCCATGAAAATCTTTTCATCAAAAATGAATAAAAATAAATAAATAAATAAATAAATAAATAAATAAATAAATAAATAAATAAATAAACAAATAAATAAATAAATGAATAAATAAATAAATCAATAAATAAATAAATAGACAAATAAACAAATAAATAAATAGATAAATAAATAAATAAATAAATAAACAATAAATAAAAAAATGAACAATAAATAAATGAATAAACAATAAATAAATAAACAATAAATAAATAAATGAATAAATAAATAAATAAATAAATAAATAAATAAATGAATAAATAAATAAATAAACAATAAATAAATAATGAAAATAGAAAACTGAAAATAAAAATCGCAGGACTCTCCTTCCAAGATGCCTATTTTTGGTCAGAGTCCTTGCACAAAAGCAATTTTCTGGTACAGCCGTTTTTCGGGGCAGATAACCCGAAGGAGATGCTGTTCTCGGGAGAATTGCGTCTCTGGCTCTGTTGTAAATATATGCACACGTGCACATGCTGTAACGAGCTCGTGAGACACGCCACGAATCTGTTATTCACGAAAATGTTCTCATTCGGTCTCACCCTCGGCTTCCCTCTCTCGTTCTCCGCCCACAGCATCACGAATTCTGCATTCAAGCCGCAAAAGACCGAAAATGCAACAACGCTGTCTCGTCCTTCTCCAGTTTCCAAAGCTCGCAGCCAAAAACAAAAAAAAAGAAAATTGATACGTTCACATTGTTTGAGCTCTATGCGAATATTTTTTTTTTTTTCCTCCACTAATTACAAAACTGCCGCACCTCACAATTAATTAAGCAAACGCGAAAACCATCTGAAGAATTTATTTTATCGTCAAAAGTAAAAAAANAAAAAAAAAAATACAAATTTCCTCCGAAAATTTTGGATTTCGTGTATGTCAATTTCTTTGGTTCTTTGGTCAATTTGAAAAAACTTTTCATAATGAACTTGGCCTCGCAAACCATTTTTTATGTAAGAAAAATTGAAAAGAAAAAATTTGAGAAAAAAATTAAGGACGACGTCCTTAAAATCGACTTCTGCTCCTTTTTCTTCGTGAAACGTCAACGTCCTTCCCGAGCTACTCAGCCTCCGTGAGATTATGTTGAAATAATCAGCGGCACGACCCACGGGCCTCGTCCTATCAGATCCAGGATTTTCTGATAGCAAACACAAACACAATGGACAGTTGAATGTCACGCGTGGGCGAGAAACTCAAATGCTTAAGTGAAAGATAATTATCGCCAAGTCCTACGACCTGCCACCAATTTCATGCGAGGCTCATTAATTCTTTAATCACGAAACAATTACAAACGTGGGCAGAGACACCCAATTAATAAATTAATCCAAACTCTCAAGCTCTCGTCTCATTAATCATTCAACTTTTGAACCTTCAACGAAAATTCGCAATAACTCTTTTTTTTTCACTTTTTTTTCTCCACTTGGTAACGATTCAATTTCGAGGGAAATTTCTTGAAAGATGAATTGGAAAAAAATTGAATTAATAAAATTAAAAAATTAAAAAATTGAATTAATAAAATTAAAAAATTAAAAAATTGAATTAATAAAATAAAATAATTAAAAAATTGAATTGATAAAATAAAATAATTAAAAAATTGAATTAATAAAATAAAATAATTAAAATATTGAATTAATAAAATAAAATAATTAAAAAATTGAATTAATAAAATTAAAAAATTAAAAAATTGAATTAAAAAAAATTACGTTTCTAAAAAATAAAGTTTCAAAAAAATCCCTACAAAAACTAAATTAGACGAAAAATCGCGTTTCAAAAAAATTAAGTATTAAAAAATTGCGTTAAAAATAAGTTTCAAAATAATTTTTACAAAAACTAAATTAGACGAAAAATTGCTTTACAAAAAAATTAAGTTTCAAAAAATTGATTTAAAAAAATAAGTAAAAAAAAAAAAAGACGAACTCGATTGCCAAAGTTGGCGTTTTCGAAATAAATCGAAATCACATGCCAAAATGTTTTTTTTGCTTCCACTCTGCAAATGGATTGAAATAACAATTGCGATGCATCATTTTTCGCGATAGCACTTGTCAGCAGGGTATCGTGATCCACGAGCTTGGACGATTAATTGAGGTTGAAAAAATAATAAAACTCCTCATCGGGAATCCGGCTCTCCGCAAGCGGAAAAGAAGGTTGTACAACGGAGAAGCAATAGAGATGAAGAGGGCAGAGGTTCGAAGAGCTAACAAGAAAGTATATTACGAGTGCAGCCTCGGGCTATGGGATATCTCGATTATTAACTTGGTTGTGCAAGTGTATGCGGAAACTTGGCGATCCTCGAATAACCCCTCGGAATACATGATGAGAATGAAGAATAAAACAAATTACTTTCCGCAACAATTCTATTGTCTTCACTCCGTAGTCGTTGCGACCAAAATTTGTTGGAACAAAAAGAAATAATTAAATTTGAAAAAATGAAAAAATAATGAAAAAATGAAATAATTAAATTTCAAAATATGAAGAAATTAAAAATTGAACAAAATAATTAAATTTACAAATAATAGAAAATAAAAAATAATGAAAAAATGAAAAAATAAAATAATTAAATTTTTAAATATTAAATAATAGAAAATTAAATTTGAAAAAATAAAATAAAATAAAAAATGATGAAAAAATGAAATAATTAAATTTCAAAATATTAAAAAATAACAAATTGAATAAAATAATTGAATTTACAAATAATAATGAATAAGAAATAATGAAAAAATGAAATAATTAAATTTTCAAATATTAAAAAATAGAAAATTAAATTTGCAAGAATAAAATAAAATAAAAAATGTTGAAAAAATGGAATAATTAAATTTCAAAATATTAAAAAATAAAAAATTGAATAAAATAATTGAATTTACAAATAATAATGAATAAGAAATAATAAAAAAATGAAATAATTGAATTATTAAATAATAAAAACTAAAAATAACGAAACAATAAAATAATTCAATTTCAAAATATGAAAAAAAAATAAAAAATTGAATGAAATAATTAAATTTACGAATAAAAAAGCAATAAAAATAATTAATTCATGAAATTCGTGATTGAAAATCGCAATTTAAAGAAACAGCAATTGCACTTCAGTGCACGTGGCCCAAAGAAAGGGAGCTTAATGATCGAAGCACCGAAAATGGTGGAAAGTTTTTCTACAAAAGTTAGAAAAGCCAAAGGGTGAAGCAGGACGAGGGAGAGAGAAGGAAGAAAAAAAAAAGAAAGTACGAGATGCACTTATCAACATGAGCACAAAACTTAATCAGTGTACTACGTGGCGAGGCAGCAACGTTTCTTGGCTCTCTTAACGAGCCTCGCTTCATGAACTCGTTCAAAGTCTCTCGCAACACCGGCGCCCTCTTGGCGAATGGACCGGAAGAGAGTTCGGAAGTCAGAGTACCGGAAGCTATGTTCTCCATCCAACGATATGGAAGTTCTTATTACAGAGAGGAATATCGCAGAGGTCACGCGATAATCCCGACCAGGTCCTGCACATCCGAGACTCAAATATCCCAAACCTGCCACCACTTGCCTAAAACATTTTCCAAATTGCAGCTGCAATCATAAAAATTAAAAACAAAAAATCTTCTCGTGAAAAATCTTTGCAGCCCTCTGTATTTTTTTTTTTAAATAATTAACCATTGAAATTTCTGTCTGGAAAATGATGGAGCTGCAATTTAAAAAATAATATAAAAATGAAAGAAAAAACGTGAACAAAGTTGAAACTTTTGATTAATGATTTTTCGAATTTTATGAAAATCTGAGTTTTTTGCAAAATCGTCAAATCGCTCTGATTTCATAAATTTTAATAATAAATAAATAATAATAATAATAAATATAATAATTATTATAAACAAAAAATAAATTTTATAAATTCTATGAATTTTATAAATTTCAATAATAAATAAATAATAATACTGATAAATATGATAATAATTATCAACAATAAATAAATTTTATAAATTCTATGAATTTCATAAATTTTATGAATTTTATAAATTTCATAAATTTTATAAATTTTATAAATTTTATGAATTTTCTAAATTCTAATAATAAATAAATAACAATACTAATAAATTTAATAATAATTATAAACAATAAATAAATTTTATGAATTTTATGAATTTTATAAATTTTATAAATTTTATAAATCGCTCCTAAATGAAATTTGCAAGTTGCAGGATGCACGATGCCCAAAGCTTTCTCTACGAGGAGGCAAAAAAAAAATCTAGTTCTTCATACAGATTTGAGAATCGTGTTTTGATAACAAAAATTCAACTTTTCATCAGGAAAAATGATGGAGTTACCGCGACTGCTCGAGAGAGTCTAATAAATTCGTGCATCTACGTTTTCCACTTCCAAATTGAGATCGAACG
>JBAJMU010000003.1:20225004-20236770 GCA_037952995.1 Hyposoter didymator
TAAATAACTGAATAAATAAATAAATAAATAAATAAATAAATAAATGAATAAATGAATAAATAAATAAATAAATAAATAAAAAGATAAATAAATAAAAAGATAAATAAATAAACAAATAAATAAATAAATAAATAAATAATGAAATAAATAAATAAATAAATAAATAAATAAATAAATAAATAAATAAATAAATAAATAAATGAATGAATAAATAAATAAATAAATAAATAAATGAATAAATAAATGAATAAATGAATAAACAAATAAATAAATAAATAAATAAATTTTTTTGTAATAAATAAATAAAATAAAAGTAATAATTTCAAAAATAATAAAATAATCAATTCATAAATACTACATTGCGTCAATTTTGAGATTTTTTTTAATAAACAAATTATTGCAAAAACACTGCAAATTGCTTGCTCAAGATTTTTTTTTTTCTTTGGCTCCTGTGAACCTTTGAATAGTTGAACGTAATTGGTCGGAATTATGACGTTCTCACCTCGAGCTTTCGCCACCTGTGAATATTCAATGGATTCTGGACTTCTTCCTCGAGTGCCATAACTTTGAGTCTCTCGTTGGTTAATTCGCGTTCCAGATGAAATATTTCGTGACGCAAATCCGTCATGTTGGCGATACTCTTTTCCAGCAATACTTTCTCAGAACGAAGTTTTTTAACTTCGAGCTTGAGGAGCCTCACGTCACTGAGCTTCTCGACGTACTGAGCTTCCCCTCGTTGCAACGCATCGTTGAGAATTTTTATTTTACCATATTGCAAACTCAACTCGTCGTTTCGTCGCACCAGCTGAGAACCCAGAATGTCACGCTCGTTCATCACCGTGTCTATGTCCTTTTTCAAACGACTAGCCTCCATGTGAGCCACATGGATCTCTTGTCTCAAACGCTTCTCACTCTTTTTACTCTCGTCAACTTCTCTCCTCAGCTCGCTTATCATTTTCACCGAAGATTCCACTTCGCCTCGTAGATTTTCCTTGTCTTTCTCCGCCCGAGACAGCACTGCATTACAAATCGATCTTTCCAACTTTCTCACGTAAATACATCTCCACTTTTATTCCTCGAGAAGCAAAAAAATAAAAAATAAAAAAATAAATAAATAAAAAATAAAAATAAAAAAAATTCTTGACACGAAACTCGACCGAATAAATCTTTTCTTTTTCCTTTAATATTGCATTTAGTGGTTTAAGCCACGATGAGGGACGAGAATGTTGATGAACCAACGAACGTTGAATTTTTGGTAATAATTAAAATAAAAATTAAATAAATTTTAAATAAATAAAAATAATAATTAAAAATAATAATAATAATAATAATATCTAAAATCAAAATAATAACAATATTAAAAATAGATTTAAATAATAATAAACAAAAATTCTGATATTTAAAATAAATTGGAATAATTATAATAAGAATAAATAAATAAATAAAATAATATTCAAAATAAATAAAATAGTAGCTAGAAATTTAGAAAAATCCATTTTTTTTTCGTGAGAAAAATTGAAATATTAAGGCTCGACATTTAAGGCTGGAATTTTGTGCTAAAAATATCGTTTCCTTCTAAAAATCGTCGACTATTTCGAGTTTTTAAAATTTTTCTATTCACGGTGTTTCGAAAAAATGAGAAAAATCTAAGTTCGAGCTGCTCAATTAAAAAAATAAAAACAGAGTGTCGGAATTTATTAAAATTCATTTTTTTCCCGAAAAAAAAAATTCGCCAACTATTTCGAGTTTAAAATTTATCAATTTATTTATTGTATTTGGAAAAAATGAGAAAAATGGCGTCTTGCGTTGCTCAATTAAGAAATAGCATCTCGGAAGCCTGCAGCATCGTTGTACCGAAGACGACGTTTGTACGACGAGGTTGAGAGTGGTTGGGAATAAAATAAAATACTCACAAAACTCGTCCTTAACGAGACCCGTATCTTTTGTGCTCAGATCTTCCTTCAGCTGTTCTATCTGATGATTCATTATTTTGAGCTTACTCTTGAGCTCTTGAATCTCATTCTGTGCTTCGGCGAGAGCTTTGCCAGAAGTGTTGCGTTCGGCTCTGACAGTTTCAAAGAGATTTTGTTGCTGTCGAAACTTGGCATCGGCTTCGGCCATGCGTTTCTTGTAATCGGAAACCTCCACTTTGTTGAGTTTCATGTCGTTCATATGATCCTCGACCTGCAGAGAAAATGAAANCATTAAATTGAATGAAAAAAGTAGAAAAAAAAAAAAAAAAAAAGTTTTTCCCAAAATTTTCCAATTTTCTCGATTTTGGAAAAATGGAAAATTGTTTTTCAGGAAAAATGAAACGGTCACGTGGCCCGAGGGAAAAAGGTCAGCAACGAATTTTTTACGACCGGTTATCGAGAAAAACGTGGATCGAGTGCCGATACGTAACGAGATTGGCAAACTCACGTTTTCCAAAACTTGCTGAGTCCTACAAATACCCAATTTAAAGAAATAGCCGAGAAAGCTTAACAAGTCAGCATTTTCTGTGCTTTTCCTACATTCTCGTTGTATCGCTGCCACCTTTTCTGGCCGTTCGTAATCAGCTTTTTGACCTTTGACCCCTTTATCGTAACTTTATCGAGGAGCCTGATCCCTGAGCATCGTGGAATTTCCAAAGGAATAAAAACCGAGTGATTCTTCGGCGAAGGGTCGTTAAACGAATTTTCTTCCATTTTATTGACTTTTTCTTTTTTTTTTACTCGTAAAAAATAAATTCTGATTAGGGATTTTTAACTAGGGAATTTAATACTGACTAGGGATTTTTAATTAGGGAATTTAAAACTGAATTAAAATTGAATTTAAAATTGGATTTAAAATTGAATTTATTATCGAATTTAAAATTTAAATCAAAATTGAAATTAAAATTGAATTTAAAATTGAATTTAAAATTGAATTTAAAATGGGATTTAAAATTGAATTTATTATCGAATTTAAAATTGAAATTAAATTTGAAATTAAAATTGAAATTAAAATTGAAATTAAAATTGAAATTAAAATTGAAATTAAAATTGAATTTAAAATTGAATTTAAAATTGAATTTAAAATTGAATTTAAAATTGAATTCAAAATTGAATTTAAAATTGAATTTAAAATTAAATTTAAAATTGAGTTTAAAATTAAATTTGAAATTGAATTTAAAATTAAATTTAAAATTGAATTTAAAATTGAATTTAAAATTTAATTTTAAATTTAATTTTAAATTAAATTAAAATCGAATTAAAATTGAATTGAAATCCTCTAAAGATGCGAATCTTTAGGGGATTTTTCACGAACTTTCGGTCCATCGACGATGCACTCAACGATTCGAATCTGCTCAAAGCTTTTTCTCTTGGTTTTTAAATAACTGACCTGCTGCGCGAGTTCGATCGCCTCCTGGTTCAGCTTGTCTCGTTCCTTCTCGATCCTCTCAACCTTATTTCTCATTTCATTCGTTTCCTGCATTGTCTCTTCGAGTTCGGCCTCAACCTTGCGTTTGCCAATTTCAAACGCTGTCAAGCTATGCTGTGCTCTCTTTACTTTTTCCTTCAAGCCTGTTATTGTCTTGGCCAACGAATCTTTTTCACGTATCACTCCCGCCGTCGCTTTCTTTTCCTCCTCTACCTGACGTCGCAAATTGTTTACTTCCAATTCGGCGTTTCTCAAACTCCCACGAGCCTGCTCCACATCCTTTTCCAACTTCAATCGTACGCTGTCGTTTCGCAACATTTTTTTCATCATCCCATCCTTTTCCGATTTCAGCCTCTCGTTTTCTTCACGAATTCTGCATTTTTCAAATTTTATTAAAAAATCACGATTTTTTTAATTAAATTGAATTTAAATTGAATTTAAATTGAATTTAAAATTGAATTTAAAATTGAATTTAAAATGAATTTAAAATTGAATTTGAAATTCAATTTGAAATTGAATTTAAAATTGAATTTAAAATTGAGGTTAAAATTGAATTTAAAATTGAATTTAAAATTGAATTTAAATTGAATTTAAATTGAATTTAAATTGAATTTAAATTGAAGTTAAATTGAATTTAAATTGAATTTAAATTGAATTTAAATTGAATTTAAATTGAATTAAAAATTGAATTGAAATTAAATTATAATCGAATTAAAATTGAATTAAAACTCAATTGAAATTGAATTGAAATTGAATTGAAAGTAAATTGAAATTAAATGGAAATTGAATTGAAATTAATTTGAAATTAAATTGAAATTGGATTGAAATTACATTAAAATCGAATTAAAATTGAATTAAAATTAAATTGAAATGAAATTGGAATTGAATTAAAATTAAATTAATTTAAAATTGAATGGGAATTGTATTTAAATTGAATTGAAATAAAATTAGACTTAAATTGAAATTAAAATTAAATTAAAATTGAATGAAAATTCATTTACGATTAAATTAAAATTAAATTCAAAAAATTGGATAAAATTAATCGCTGTTACCGTTTGACCTCGCTCGACACTAAGACGAACTCTTTGGAATTGTCCTTCAGTGTTTTCTCCAATTGCTCGATTTTCTTATGCGCTCCATCGGCCTCGGTCTGCAGATTCATTCGTTTCACCATCAACTTTGTAACTTCCTTCTGAAGTTTTTCGTTCGATGCTTTTTGCTCCCTCAGTGCATTTTCCAGCTTCGTCACGTTGTTCGATATCGATTTCGTCGAGACTTCGCCAGCCTGATCGTCCAGACCATGGGAACCACGCAAATTATGAAAATGAAAGAAAAAAAAAATGAAAATGAAAGAAAATCTCGCAAAATCGAGGAAAGTTCGGAAAACTGGAAAATTTCATCGAACCTGCAACTGGGCGTCTTTTATCTTGAGGCTTTCCTCCAACCGATTAATCTCTTTCTCGAGCCTCTCTCGTATTCTCTGCTCTCTCGATATTTCGCTTCGTTGCATGTCCAAATTCTCTCGCATTTCCGTCATTTGTTGCTCGTACTCGCTCGTTTTTTTCTCCAACTCCTCTGTGTAGTTTGTCATGTTTCGCAGCCTCTGCTTCAGCGTCTCGAGCTCGCTCGACATACGTTCCCGCTCCTTCAGCCATCCGTCCTTTTGCTTGTTCACCGTTGTGCTTAAAATTCAAATTCTACAATTTAAACAATAATGACAACAATAAAAATAAACCTAAAATAATAAAAAAAAAAATTTTAACCAAAAAACCAAATTTCCAGGATCACAAAAATCGAATTTTGTAATTTAGCGATATTTTCTCGAACCAGTGAATCGACGAAATTGGGAAAAATTTCGTTTTTCCCATAAATTTCATTTTTCAATGTAAAATTAATGGGAATAACAATTCAACGATTAAAATGAACGCAAAATTTGAAATATTTATCAAATAATTAAATAAAAATGAAAATCAAGGAACCGAATTTCCAGAGACACCAAAATCGAATTTATTTATTTAGCGATTAAATTTTCGCGATATTTATTCAAACCAGCGAATCGATGGAATTTTGTTGCTTCAGAAAATTTTTGTTTTTCCCAAAAATTCAGTGTTTTTATGGAAAATTAATGGGAACAACAAATCAACAATAAAAATGAACGTAAAATATAAAATATTATAAAAAAATTAAGTAAATAAAAATAAAATCCAAGAAACCAAATTTTCAGAGTCGAAAAAATCGAATGCGATTATTTTTTTGGGATATTTATTCGAACCAGCGAATCGAAGGAATTTTGTCGCTTCAGAAAAATTTAATTCATCCCAAAAATTTAGTTTCTTTATTTAAAATTAATGGGAATAATAATTCAACAATAAAAAAGTGAAAAAAAATTGTACAGAATGGTTCGGGAGTGATGGCCGATGAAGTCGAAAGTTTAGGATAAAATCTGCACGGAATAAATCGCTGTTATCATTAAAGTAGAAACAATGCGAAGAGGTTTCCGTGATGCTGCGTATTTATGAGTGGGTGGATGTTGGTTCGGGGGACTGTCGTTACGAAGGATTTGCAAGTAATCCAGCGAGGTCTTTCATAAGTCTAATGAAATATCAGCAGCGTGACAGATTATTGAATTTCCATTAACGACGTCAGTGCCAATTAAATTTAAACGTTAATCAAATTCCCGTCACTGATAACTTTTCGATGATCAATTATTTCAGAATGGATCGAAAATTGCGATTTCGCGGGCTATAAAAAAAAAAAACCATCGATTCGCCTCGTGATAAAATATTTATACTCCGGAAAATGTGATCGCAACCCCCAGCAATTCAAGCGATAAAAAACGTTCATTAAGAAATATTTATATCGTAATATAATATTTTATACTAAATATAATTTTTTAATTATATTTATTATAATAATTTATTATTTACAATACAAAATTATAGTAAAAATTTATAATAATTATTGTTTTTCAATTTATAATAATTTATAGTAATAACAATCATAATAAATAAATAAATAAAGATATTGATAAATAATAATTTATAAATAATTATCATTTATTTATTTATAAGAATTATTTAAATTTATTATAATAAATAAATGAAATAAATATATTAATAAATATTATATTTATCATTTTATATTGTAATGAATAAATGTATTGATAAATAATAATTTATAAATAATTATTATTTATTTATTTATAATAATTATTTTAATTTATTATAATAAATAAATGAAATAAATATATTGTGTTTATTATATTGTATTCTAATGAATGAATATATAAATAAATAATAATTTACATTATTATTTAATTTATTTATTTATTTATTTAAATTATTATATTTTTTACGTATTTGATTAATAAATAATAGTTCATATTATTATTTATTAATATAAATAATAATATAATATAATAGAATGAAAATGGTGCCGAAAAAAAAAGAAAAACGTTCGAAAAATAATAGCAATTTAGCGGAATCTCGATGGAAAATAAAAAAATATCCCCGCAGGTTTATCTCGGCTACATAAAGATCCGCAAGTTCGTTAGTGGAAATGATTAGATCTCCGCGCAGGATAAACAAAGTTTCGCGTACATCGTTGATAATCCGATATTCCGATCCCATGTCGCGTTTCCTGCTTTCAACATTTTATCATTGCGTTCCTTCGTCTCCCTTTCAATCGTACAAGAAACGACGATCCTCCGGGCAAATTTGTCTCGTTATTCGACTGCATTCGTACAAACGAAGGGCGAAAGCACTCGAGGATATGCAAATCATAATTAGCCCGGAATACACCAAAGCCAAAACTTTTGTTACGATTTTATCGTCGCCGCTCAGTCACGTAAGAAAATTAAAAAAAAAGAAGATTTTCAGCTTTTTATCGCCAAACCCTTTTTCCCTTCTATTCTATAAATAAATATTTTATTTATTCCATTAATTTGCTAAATAAATAAATAAAATATTTATTTATTTATATATTTATTTATTTATATTTATAATAGATAAATAAAATATTCATTTATTATAAATATTTTATNATTTATAAAATAAATATTTTATTTATTTATTTAGCTGAGATAAATAAAATATTTATTTATAAATCTATTTATTTATAAAATAAATATTTTATTAATTTATTTATAAATTTAAAAAATTTATAATATTTTATAATATTCATTTAAATGAATAAAATATTTATTTATAGAATTCTATAAATAAATAAAATATTCATTTATAATATTTTAAATATTTATAATATTTTATAATATTTATTTAAATAAATAAAATATTCATTTATTTAACAAATAATTAAGTAAAAAATAAAAAAATAAAAAAATAGATAAATAATGAATAAAGTTTATTTAGTAAGCAAATTTCAAAAAAAAAAGATTTTCATCTTTTTATCTTCGAACCCTTTTTCCCTTCGTCTTTATCATTCGCATCACAATAACTTAATTTCATCGCGAGGATTATTCAAGTACATCGAAGTCGAATTACCGGACTTACTCCTCGTCTACTGCCAGTTGCTTGTTTTTCAGATCGAGCTCGTGATTCAGTTTCGTGATCGTCAAGCGTAAATTTTCTATTATCTCTTGAGCATTCTGCTCACGAGTGTGCGCCGCATCGGCTAATTTAGAAGCCTCAACTATCTCCTGCTTCAGTTTATTTATCGATTCTTCTTGCGATTCCATTATTTTCTCGAGATCGTAACATTTTCTCGTTTTTTCGATCACTTGATCCTGCAGAGAATCACAGAAACATGAATTTTCATTTACTTTCACGATTTTCAAAACAGGAAATTTTTTTCATTGAATTTTTTATTTTAAAAGAACAAAAACAATTCCTGGTCCATTGACGAGGGACGAAAAGATTATACGTCAGGACAAAATCCTGCAAGGATTAAAAAAAAACGTGAAATTTCAATTTTTTTTTTCGAAATTTTTGAAAAAGCAAATTTTTTCATTCAATTTCCGAATTTAAAAGGACTAAAATAATTCCTGGTCCATTGACGAGGGACGAAAAGATCGAATGTCAGGATAAAATCCTGCGAAGAATTAAAAAAAAACGTGAAATTTCATTTTTTTTCGCAAATTAAAAAAAAAACCAATTTTTAAATTTAATTTCTTTTTTCAAAAGAACAAAAAAAATTCCTGGTCCATTGGCGAGGAACGAAAAGATCGAACGTCAGGAAAAAATCCTGCAAAGAATAAAAATTCCCTGAAATAAAATTTTTTTTTCGCAAATTTTTGAAAAAGCCAATTTTTTCATAAAAATTTGTGATTTATTGACGAGAAAGAAAAGATTATAGGTCACGATAAAATCACCTGTAAATCTGCGCATTTTTCCGTGAGCGTATCCTCGTTCCTGCGGGTCTCGTAAAGGGACTCGAAGAGTCTGGTGTACTCGGGCTCGTAGCTGGCGAGACTTTCGTTGTTTTTCATTTCATTTATTATCTGGAACGGAAACATAATCCGCGATTGTTGTTGCAAATGGTAAAAGAAAATTCTACAACGTTTCCCCATTTTATTATTTCCCAATAAAATGAAAACGCGATTGCAGTTCGATTGGAAATAAAATCCGATGGAGAATTCCAATGGCGATGATAAAAAGTTCGAGTTTCTGATGGAAAATTTTATCGATATAAATCTCAATTGAAATGATGGTAATTTCCGACGAAAACGAGATTGAATGGAAGTTAAACGTTGAATAACGCGAGCGAAGCGAATTTGTGACCGTTCCGGACAATGACGATTTTTTTTTCCTCTTTAACTTCGAAAATCCATTTTCAATCATTTTTTTTTCTTTTTTCATTTTTTTTTTTTCAAAATTTATCAATTCATGAGTTTTGAAAAGGGTTGAATACTCACCCTCGCGTAATCTCTTTCGAGTGTGCAAAATACACTTCCGGCTGAGCTTCCAACTGACGAGGGTTCCCGGCTCTCGCTCCCTTCGTCCTAAGCACAAATTATTATTCCCCAACACGTGATTTTCTTAAAAATCGTCTTTGCAACATTTCACGAAAGATTTCGAGTCAAAATTTCATAAAAAAAATTTTAATTTAAACTGCGGGGTCAATTTGACCCCAAACGATTAAAATTCATTAAAATTGTTGAAAGAGAGTTAAAAATATTGTTTCAAGCTTAAGATTGATTGTTCAACACTCGACTTTCCTAAAAATCATATTTTCCACATTTCACGATAAATTTCGAGTCAAAATTTCATTAAAAAAAATTCTGATCCAAACTGCGGGGTCAATTTGACCTCAAACGATTTAAATTCATTAAAATTGTTGAAAGAAAGTAAAAAATACAGTTTCAAGGTTAAGATTCATTGTTCAACACTCGACTTTCCTAAAAATCATCTTTTCCACATTTTACGAAAGATTTCGAGTCAAAATTTCGTAAAAAAAATTCCAATCTCAACTGCGGGGTCAATTTGACCCCAAACGATTAAAATTCATTAAAATTGTTGAAAGAAAGTAAAAAATACAGTTTCAAGGTTAAGATTCATTGTTCAACACGTGATTTTCCTAAAAATCGTCTATTCCACATTTTACGAAAGATTTCGAGTCAAAATTTCGTAAAAAAAATTCCAATCTAAACTGCGGGGTCAATTTGACCCCAAACGATTAAAATTCATCAAAATTGTTGAAAGAAAGTAAAAAATACAGTTTCAAGGTTAAGATTCATTGTTCAACACTCGACTTTCCTAAAAATCATCTTTTCCACATTTTACGAAAGATTTCGAGTCAAAATTTCGTAAAAAAAATTCCAATCTAAACTGCGGGGTCAATTTGACCCCAAACGATTAAAATTCATTAAAATTGTTGAAAGAGGGTTAAAAATATAGTTTCAAGCTTAAGATTGATTGTTCAACACTCGACTTTCCTAAAAATCATATTTTCCACATTTCACGATAAATTTCGAGTCAAAATTTCCTAAAAAAAAATTCTGATCCAAACTGCGGGGTCAATTTGACCCCAAACGATAAAAATTCATAAAAATTGTTGAAAGAGGGTTAAAAATATAGTTTCAAGGTTAAGATCGATTGTTTACGACGACATGATCGAAATTGAAGGCAGTTCGTCTCCTGTCCCCTTCATTTTTCTCCTCGGCTCGATCCTCGGCGTTGGACATTTGGAATGGCGACTTAATAACGAGTCCGAGATTACGCAATGAAAAGTTGATGTTGGTGGAGAACGGAAATGGCAGTTGACGAGATAACGTGAACGAACGTCACAGCCAATTAGATCAAACGATCGAAACAAATGAACGATTTTTTTTACTTCTTTATTTTTCCTTTATCGTTCGAGGAGACTCGCGCATTTTACTTTGCCCATAAAGTGATTATCGCTCCCAACAGTTGCCTCGCATTCTATTCTTAACAAACAATAAAAATTTCACTGAAAGCTTCGAAAGTGTTTTTTTTCCTTTTTTCCTTTTTTTTTTTCTCGCGTTCGGTATCAATCGAATTTCTCAGCGAGTCTATTCTCGCGACAACCCACGCCCCGCGAAAGGAGAGAAGTCAGAAAAACAAAAGAAAATGCTAAAGTGCTCGGCTCGGCTGCTGCTCTCCGTCTCGCTCGCAATTTTTCTTCAACAAAATCACGAATTTTCCAGACGACCCTTTTTTATTTGGCCATCGATCTCCGCACTCCTCCGACCAGCTTCTTCGCGCGGTCTCTGCGCGCTACAGACATAGAGAGAGTCTTGGTATCGTTACGAGCAGCAACCACGCCGCGTATTATTTATCGCTAATGGAGGATCAAAAGCTTTCGTGTAATTTATATGCGTCCCTGTGCGACGCTGCAGAGAACAACGCGCGACCTAACTAATGTGCTTTGCTTCTAAAATAATCTCCAGACAAGTCAGCTTTCCCCATTTTACCGCATTACATTCCTTTGACCTTACAGACTACTCCTCCCGCGATCCTCCCGAATTAATACTCTTTCGTTCGTTCATCAAAATCGATTGCGAATTTCGCACAAATTACTATTTAATTACGTGCGCCAAAAAAACGCGGCAAAGTTATTCGCTAAAAATTCAAAATTTCATTCGAATGTTGTCAAAATGACTTTGTGGACGAATGCAAAATTATATGTGAGAAAATACTCGATCCAAGCACCGAAAAGAAAAGTATTTAATTTTATTATATTTATTTATGGAATAAATAATTATTTATTTATTTATTTATTAAATTATTATTTATAGAATTTAATTATTTATTAAATTATTATTAATTATATAAATGAATAAAATATTTATTTATAGAATTCTATAAATAAATATTTTATTCATTTATATAATTAATTTATTTATTTATCATTTATTTATTTATTAAATTGTTATTAATTATATAA
>JBAJMU010000003.1:20240462-20256067 GCA_037952995.1 Hyposoter didymator
TTAGTTTTTTTTTTTTTTGTTTCACAAATTCGTTACTTTCTCGGTTTTCATGAAATCGAGAAATCGAGTTTTTCGTCGGGTCGTCGACGTCGTTGATGCACATTCGCTATCGAGGACACTGCACCCACACCATGCAATCCGGAGACAAATATTCAGACACATGAAGCACGTGAAACTTATTTTTTACGTCGAAATCGAAAATTTTTTGTCGAATCGTTTTCCCACGACGATTTTTTTTTTCCGTCGCTCTAAAATTCTAGTTTTTCTCGTTTCTCGAAAATACATTTTTAAATCTGCTTTTTTTCGACTCTCAACTATAATCGAGTCAAGCTCCACCCGGAAGGGGCATTCGAATCGTAGCTATTTTTCGCCTCGAGGCAAAAAAGATTATCGAAACTTTAGTCGCGTTCGATCGGTCGCAATTGTAATTTTCTTCTCCTCGTATATTTACAGACGATTTATCGGACACCAGAGTCGGGCTCGACGAAGCCGAATATCGTTCGATTCACCGCAACGACAGGGAAAAATAAAAATTCACTGTCATTTTTTTTCGTATTTTGCAATTTTTTTTACGAATCATCGAAAACGATGGAAATCCATTGGCTTTTTCAACGAATCCCGCCGAAGCATTGTGCGAAAATAAAAATTCGATCCTCAATTCCAAAAAGTTGGAAAAAACATTTCAACATTTTTTTCTATTATTTTTACGCCACGAAAAATGAAAATCGAAAACGTCGGAAACGTATTTTTCAGAAAAACCAAAAAAAAATCGAATATTTTACAAATTTTCCATAAAATCGTCAACTTTTTTGGAAATTACGAATTTTCGAAAAACATTTAGACATTTTTCTGCTTGTTACCAAAAAGCGTTGAAAACCTTTTTTCCAGAAACCAAAAAAAAAAAAAATCGAAACATATTTCAAATTTTCGAAAAAATTGTCAATTTTTTTGGAAAATCGCGATGGAATAAAAGGAAAGGATAAAATTTATACACGACCCTGTCTGTACCGAGGAAACTGAAGCGTAACGACGACAAGCCGGGAAACGCGAAAGAAAATTCGAGGCTTTTCCAAAAATTGAATTTTTCAAAAAATTCAATTTTTTTTTTTTTCGTTTCCATCAAAATCAATATTGTCCACGACTCGGACATCTAGACAGTCTTTTCAATGCAAATGCACACACACGTACCACCGACGTAAAATTTACTTGACGCGAATGAAAAAAAAAAAAAAAACGATTTCTATGAATTCGCGATGAAAAATCTAAAAAGCGATTGAACGAAAAATTTTCCTCATGGAGAGACTTATTGTCACCGTAATTTGGCACAAAAGCTGCGAGCTCTGTCCTTCGTCATTTCTTTATAATCCCCTTCGCCCCTCAATATTTAAATCCCCAATTTCCATATCGATTATTAATTTTCAACATTAATGTCCATCGACAAAAATCACTGGCAATAATCAACTGGGATATTGTCGAATTGATGAAATTTCCTTCGGGTCGTTGGTCGCCCGATGCAGGCAGTAATTTATACGTTCGAGCTTTTAATATTTCTGCGTTTTCTTGGTAAATCTACGTCGGAGCACGAGACGCTGCGGAAATGAGCCAAAAAAACGATTGGAATGAATTTAATTGATGAAAAAAAAATTCAAAATTAATTTTAAACGTCGAAACGTCGATTCTCGAATTGGAAAAAACTATTTCTCATGAAATTGAGTTTCCCGAACGATTCTGCTCGGTCCCGACGACGAAAAAAAATTCCCGCATCAAAATTTCGCTCCAAAATGATTTTATTTGAAGAAAAAAATTCCAAATTAATTTTAAACGTCGAAACATCGATTTTCGAGTTGGAAAAAACTATTTCTCACGAAATCGAGTTTCCCGAACGATTCTGCTCGGTCCCGACAACGAAAAAAAATTCCTGCATCAAAATTTCGCTCCGAAATGATTTTATTTGAAGAAAAAAATTCCAAATTAATTTTAAACGTCGAAACATCGATTTTCGAGTTGGAAAAAACTATTTCTCACGAAATAGAGTTTCCCGAACGATTCTGCTCGGTCTCGACGACGAAAAAAAATTCCCGCAGCAAAATTTCGCTCCGAAATGATTTTATTCGAAGCAAAAAAAATTCGAAATAAATTTTAAACGTCATCGTGTCTCGAGCTCGTTCTCGAAGCTCAAAACTTTTTCTCCCTCGTTCCTTCTCATCCTCTCTCATTGTTCATCGGAGCTCGAACCTTCCCAGCTCTTTTTTCCATATCAACAACTCGTTTATCGTAATATATATATTTATAATATCAAGTATTTACATTTCGTGTGATGACTGATTAAAAATAAAGGAGCGATCGAATAATTGGATGGGTACGTTGGACCTTAACGAGTGTCATTAATAATAATATATTCATCTTCATACGTGCACGTCGCAAACACCAAAAATTCGGAAAATCCTTCGCCACGACTCCAGCAAAAAAAAGAAAATTTCAATTTTTTCGATTTTTTTTCAATTTCGAATAAAAAAAAATTGCTCGACGTCCAAGAAAATGAGAAAAACACTTTTTCCAAAAACCACGAATCTCGAAACTCGTCGATCGAATAAAAAACCAAGCAATTCTTCATTTTTGATAATCACGAAGTTTCATAATTTTGTAATCACGGAATAAAAACATATTTACACTTTTTATATTTGTGTTTCGTTGGGCACGACGCGGAACGACGATTGGAAGATAAATTTGCGAGCATTTGGAACAAACTCGACAAATTCGCTGCGATCGAGAGTTTTCAAAGTGAAAAAAAAAATTGTACGATCGCTCGCCAAGTTTTCGCGTCGAAAAAAAATAAAAACTGCATTTTCGTTTTCCACAAATAATTGCAAAGATTTTCAACGACAGGGAAGAAAATTCTCTTTGGCGATCTTGGCCCGAGCAACCTCGCTCCGAAAATTGTGCAAATATTTTCTTCCCTCGAGAAAAAAACGAAAAACAAGAAAATAAACAACAAAAAATATATTAAAATCTATTCAACTGGTCGGCGTGACCTGCGACACGGTGAACGGCATGACTTGGTAAATAAAACACCTGTTGCACACACGCACGGGCTTGGTGTGACCGTAGCGAGGAAGTGGAACGTTGTTGCTGCTGCAACGACCGCAAAAGACTTTGCCACAATTTCTACAATGATGTCGTCGTCGGACGACGGTAAAGCCAGCCTGACAGGCCATGCACCTGGGAGCATCGTTGTCGGGCACCCAGGCCGGAGCTCTTTCCACGCATTCCTCGCCGCACTCAGTCACCGGTGAACCTGTCGATAATTAACAAAATCGCGATCAATAAAAACATTTCGAATACGAAAATTCCAACTTTGGGGCTTGAAACGTAGAAATAACGGAATGGAAATGGAAAAATCCGATAAGAAGTGAGAAAACAAAAATTCTGAAGAAAAAAAATTTGAAATTTGAAAAAATATTGAATTGAAATTGAAAAAATTGAATTTCGAATTGAAAATTGAAAAAAAATTGAATTTCGAATTGAAATTTGAAAAAAAATTGAATTTCGAATTGAAATTTGAAAAAAAATTGAATTCCGAATTGAAATTTGAAAAAAAATTGAATTCCGAATTGAAATTTGAAAAAAAAATTGAATTTCGAATTGAAATTTGAAAAAAAATTGAATTTCGAATTGAAATTTGAAAAAAAATTGAATTTCAAATTGAAATTTGAAAAAAAAATTGAATTTCGAATTGAAATTTGAAAAAAAATTGAATTTCGAATTGAAATTTGAAAAAAAAATTGAATTGAAATTGAAAAAATTGAATTTCGAATTGAAATTTGAAAAAAAATTAAATTGAAATTGAAAAAATTGAATTTCGAATTGAAATTTGAAAAAAAATTGAAAAAATTCAATTTCAAATTGAAATTTTCAGAATTGAATTTTATTTAAATTGAAATTCTTGAAATTGAAATTTTAAAAATTTAAATTTTGAAAATTGAGATTCTGGAAATTGAAATGTTCAAAATTGAAAATTGAAAAAATTGAATCGATGGTGCGACTGCATGTTTGCAAAAAGATTTTTACCATCGCGTGGTAAATGGTTCGAGCTCTCCGGTCGATAAGAGAAAAAGTTTGACATTTTCCAGAAAATGACAAATTGCACGTTTTCTTTTTGTGGAAACTGCCAGATCGATTAATATTCATAAAGTTCCGTGCGAGGATGACGATTCGGGAGAATAACGAGCGAGACATTTCTCGGAGCTTAATGAGTCGTGCAGGAAAAAATTGATTAGTAAATAAAATGACGTACTTCTCTCGTTGGTTGGCGTAGTTTCCTCGAAATCTTCGTCATCCTCCTGCAACGAGTCTTGTCGTTCGACAGTGTCGTTGGTTTCGGTGGAGACTGGTGACTCAGGCGGTTGCGTATCGAGCGGTGTGGTCGGGGCTTCCGGGACTTGTTCCTTCGTCTCATTCGTCTCGACCGTTTGACTGCTGTTCATGAGGAAAACGCATTTCAATATGTTGCGAAGATCCGAGGCGAAATTCGTTTGCAATTGGTCAGCGACCCCGGCGATGCAGACGAAGAGTCGATGCACGAGATCCTCCGAAGATCTGCAAATAAATTTACGTTTTTTTTTTGTTTTTCACAAATTTCATAAAAATACACACTGGGTCAATTTGACCCGAGGCGTTTTTCGAATCGTTTTCTTTTTTCTAGAGACGTTTATGGCTCCGACTTTAAATTTTTGGGAAAAGGAAATCAAAATTCCAAGCGATCGATGATGAAAAATTGTCGGGGTCAAAAAGACCCAGTGTGTACTCGAAGGGGTAATTTACCGAAACTTTGCTTTGCTTGATTTTTGTTTTTTTTACGATTTTTTTACGAATTCCCTCAAAATGCACACTGGGTCAATTTGACCCGAGGCGTTTTTCGAATCGTTTTCTTTTTTCCTTGAGACGTTTGTGGCTCCGACTTGAATTTTTTAGGAAAAGGAAAACAAAATTCCAAGCGATCGGTGATGAAAAATTGTCGGGGTCAAAAAGACCCAGTGTGTACTCGAAGGGGTAATTTACCGAAACTTTGCTTTGCTTGATTTTTGTTTTTTTTACAAATTTTTTACGAATTTCCTCAAAATACACACTGGGTCAATTTGACCCGAGGCGTTTTTTGAATCGTTTTCTTTTTCCTAGAGACGTTTGTGGCTCCGACTTTAAATTTTTAGGAAAAGGAAAACAAAAAAAAATTGTCGGGGTCAAAAAGACCCAGTGTGTACACGAAGGAGTAATTTACCGAAACTTTGCTCTGATTTGGTTCCTGTTGGCGATCTCAGCGGCTTGCATAGCAAGCGCGATTTCCTCGTCGTCCTGACAGTCGCTTTGGAATTCGCTCGTTTCGGAGCTCGAATCGCAGCAGCTCGAGCAGCTCGAGCTCGAAGGGACATTCGCTCCGCGTCTGGTGAACGAGAGCTCGAGATTCGGTCCAGCCGATCTCGCCGTATTTACGAGCCCAACCGTTTTGTGCGGTCTTCGTCGTTCCTGGAGATTTTTTTCTCGAGAATCGGGACGAAGAACGCAGCGAGGCGTTTCGAGGGTCGGAGGCGGCGATGGCGAGTCCGTGGCCAAACCGCTCTTGTCCGTTCTTGGTCCCAGACCGTCGTTCATCAGAGAATTATCCTTCGGACTCGATTTCCCTGCCGGAACGACGTCGCCGGGTCTCGCGTCCGTCGCCACGTGGTTTTTCTTCATTCTCGCTATTTGCTCGGATCTCGATCGGCGATGATCCAATAATTTGCGAGTGTGGGAAAGAGACTTGCTCGATTGGCCACGGGAGCTCGTAGCTCGCGAGGAATTTCCGCTCGTCTCGGGACGAGCCTCGAAATGACAGAGTCTCGGACTTGGCTGCGGACTGTGGCTCCCAAAATTTGGCATTTGCCTCGTATTTTGACTCGGATGAAGACTCGCCCCGAAATTTACTAACCGAGGGTTCAGGCAACGATCCGTCGAGTTGGATCGCGAACTTTCGCTGCTCGCGGTCGGCAGACGCATCCCCGAAGTGGCTCGCACGTTGCAGCCCGAAAAACTGCTTCGCGACGCATCCTCGTGGTGGCTTTTCTTGCCGTTTCTTCTTTCGAACTTTCGCTGATGACGTTTTTTCGCTTTGCTGTCTTTTCCGCGTCTCGCCGCTATTCTCTCTTGCGCGTAGCGCTCGATGTTGCTCCCGATTTTCGCTATTTCTCGCTGCGACGTTGACGGACAATTCTGACATTTGAATTCTCCCCAAAATTCACGTTTCCGATTGTCACTTCTCCTCGTAGCGTCGATGTTCAGATTGAGACTTTCCCAATTTTCTGAGTAATTTATTTGGAAGTTTGACGGATTCGAGTCGCACACGGAAATCTGTCCGTTGCCATAAGCCAACGCGACAATTTCCTCGTTCGTGCCGTTGAAGCTCGACGAAATGATCCCCGAGCTTTTCGAGACTTGCTCGCCGCACGAACTTTCCATGTGAGTCTCGACCGAGGCGATGTTCCTGCTCGCCCTGGAGCTACAAACGCACGAGGAACTTTGGTGGATCGCGGAATCCCTTCGTTTCGGTGAAGCCAAATTGGAACACGAGTAACTTTCGTTCTCTTGGGCGTCGTCGTCGTCCTCCCTGAGCAAACGTTGCGACTCCCCATTCTCCAACAATTCATTGGCAAACGTTTTTTTCTCCTCGGGACTTTTGTCGTAGAGACTCGTGTTTTCGGAGGATATTACCGTGCAGATTCCCGAGTCCGTTTGCTCCGAAATCTCGTGGTTTTGACACTCGCCCTCGAGCAAAAGACTCGACAGAGTTTTGTTCGCTTCGGATATCAATTTCTGCGAATCTACGTCCGGCAATGAATTTTCAACGTTTATCGTTTCTCCCGTCACGTTATTTTCGTGCGAGACTTGATTGAGCAGATACTGCGTCTGCGGAATCTCGATGCTGTCCGTCCGAGTGCCCAAGATTTGCGATATGTCGGGATTCGTAAAATCTTCGATTATCGTTCCTTGCGACTGTTCCATCGTCGCCGAGGCCTCGATCGCGCGCTCACGCATCGAATCTTGCAGCGACAAGGCAGTGTGGAGATTCGCAAAAGTCTCGGCGTTGTTTAAAACGAAATTGTGCTCTCGACGTTCCAGCAAATCGTTTTCTTGCTCGACGTTGCTCGGAGGATTCTCGACGGAACTGGAATCGACCTGGACCTCGTCTCCGGGGCAGACTCTCGAGTGCCCACCATTTTTCATCGTTTCTTCGTCGCGCGGAGACTTTTTCTCTCGCGAACGTTTATCCCGCTCGGGCTGCAATCTCCGCTCGATCAAATACTCGATCCTGCCACTTTCTTCCTCCAGGATCTGCACCGCGTCGTTCGCAGTCTCGTCCATGTTCGTCCCAGTGTTTTTTGTTATTGTGTAAAAATCGACGATGAAATCTTTGCAGTTTGGATAGTCGGTGTAAAAATTGTGCACGAATTCGTCCACGTCCGGAATATCCTGGCAACTCGTTTTTGTTGATTGAGAGAGAGGAGCCGCCGATGGCTCCTCGTTCGAACACAACAATTTTTCCAGCATGTACAACTCACGGTTGTTCAGAGTCCACAGCAACTCACGAATCTTCAGCAACAAATTCTGCAACCATTTTCAAACGTTAACGACCTCGTGGCAACGGTCTGAATGAATTTTGTTTTTTTTTTTCCATTTTTTTTACATACAAAATGGTTTGCGAGCCTGAGTTCATTATTTTCGAGGCAATCTGCATTTTTTTTGTAATTAACAAAATTTCGAATAAATTTTACGATCGATTTTTTTGAAAAATTTAATAAAGCTTCTTCGATGTTGCACAAAAGTGTGTGCAAACTTTCAAGAGGCTTCATCATTTAGAAATCGAAATATTTAATGTTGAAAATTGCAACTTTTAATGCACGATCTTATGAGAAACTTCTGAAAATTGTGATTTTTATTTTGCGAGCCCAAGTTCGTTATAAAAAGTATTTACAAATTGACTAAAGAACGACGTACTCGAAATCCAAAATTTTCCGAGGCAATCTGTATTTTTTATGTAATTGACAAAATTTCGAACAAATTTTACGACCAATTTTTTTGAAAAATTGAATAAAGCTTCTTCGATGTTACACAAAAGTGTGTGCAAAGTTTCAAGAGGCTTCACCATTCAGAAATCGCAATATTTAATGTTGAAAATTGCAATTTTTCTGAATACTGAAAATTGTGATTTTTATAAATAAATATCTCGACATGGTGAAAAGTCGCAAAATTGAAAATTTTGCATGCAAAACGAAAAGAACGAGCCCAAGATGAATTTTTTGTCATTAAATTTTACCGGAAATATGAATTTTTCAAAATTGGGGTCACTCAGACCCCGGGTTCAGGAATTTTTTGAATATCGTGAAAATCGATGGTCTTACCCTGAACGGTCGAAACATTTCACTGATCGTTTCCGGGGAATTGAGACACAATGGTCCACCAGGTGGAGCCAAGAGTCCGGCGACTATCGCGAGCCTTGGAATAGTGAACATCAGTGCTGGCTCGTAATTGTCAACGTCGGACTGACTTAGCAAACCACGTTCGAGAGCTCGTTGAAGCGTTTCGGAAAATAATACGCACACGAGCTCTTGCTGTTCGTACTCTTTCGTCGATTTAACTGGAACCATTGCCCCCACGTAGCAAAGTTCAAAATCGGCGAAAAGCCGATCAAAGATTTTCAGGGATTCGATCAGTTTTTCGATCGAGGGTTCCAGTTGATTCTGAGCCTGGAAAAAATCGTTCAAAATTAAATAATTGAACGAATTTTGAATCGGCGGACTTTGAGCGAGTATTTTGTCTAAACGGTAAGAGCTAGAGAGAAAATGCATAGGACCAATATCGTAGAGCATGGAATTATCTACAAAAAAGGTCCCTACAACTTTTTTCTATCACCGTTAGTTTAGCACGTGGAGCCGATTTTATAAAACGACCTGATTCTTGGACGTTACGAGGGAGAGCGTTTTCAAGGTTTGTTTTCGATCCACTTTTTCAGGCCTTATTACTCACGCCAGAAAAACGTCGTCAGGAACTTTTATTTAGGAAATTTCATGCTCTACAAGATTGGTCCTATGCATCGTTGCTCCATCTCCAACCGTTTCGTCAGAAAATCGCCTCAAAGCAAATGTCGTCGTAGCTTCGTTTTACCAAGTGAAAATTGTTCCAATAAACTTTTCCATCGCCAGAATAATTTTGCCATGTTTACACTTTCCATACCTTCAGATTCATGTGACCTTTAAGGGCATGTTCCCGCAGCAGATTTCTCACTAATTCCAAGGATTTAATGAGAGCCTTGGCGAGCGGCCTCATCCCCGAGCTCTCAGCCTCGCGGTTCATAATGGAAGAACCAGCTGCGAGACACTCGGCTCCGAACCACAGTTGGCCAGCTAGATTTTCCTGCATTACGTCGTCAGGAAACTTTACCCTGAAATCCCGATTGGCGCGACTCTCGGGTATGAGCTCATCCATTATCTGGTTGCATATCGTCAGAACTTTGTCCTGACAGTGTCTCAGCTGATTGACGAGGATAGTGCAACGTTCGGGTTCTTGGCGACCATCGAAAGAGTCGAGTTCGCAAGCGACTGCGTTGAGCGATTCATCGGCGTAGAAAAATTGTGCGAGCAGGCTCGTGTCGTCTCTCTACAAAAAAAAAAACCAAATTTCATTAAAATTTGAGTTTGAAAAATCTGCAAAAAATAAAAACAAACAAATTCCATTCAAATTCGAATCGAAAAAATCTCAAAAAAAAAAACGAAATCCATTGAAATTCGAGTTGGAAAAAATCTGCAAAAAAAAACATTTTTCTAAATTACGTAAAAATTCACAAATTCGAAATTCCGTTGAATGAAAATTGAAAATTATGAAAAAAATCGAAAATAATTCGAGCTGAAAAAAAAATCAAAAAAAAAAAACAAATTCCATTAAAATTCGAGTTGGAAAAAATCTGCAAAAAAAGCATGTTTCTAAATTACGTAAAAATTCACAAATTCGAAATTCCGTTGAATGAAAATTGAAAATTATGAAAAAAATCGAAAATAATTCGAGCTGAAAAAAAAATCCAAAAAAAAAAGAAATTCCATTAAAATTCGAGTTGGAAAAAATCTGCAAAAAAAACATTTTTCTAAATTACGTAAAAATTCAAAAATTCGAAATTCCGTTGAATGAAAATTGAAAATTTTGAAAAAAATCGAAAATAATTCGAGTTTACGAGTCGAGGCTATTTTTTTCCAATTTCCAGGGCTATTCAGGGGCTCGAATCATTGAAGATATTTGCTCGGGGCGTCGTCTGGCAACTTGAGCAACAATGAGTCTGATTGTAAATTGTAAAATTGAAGAGACTCGCTCCTGGTACTCTCGTGCGATAATTAGAGGCACGGTAATGATCGGGAGAGAGTCTATACACGAGAGGCTCGCGATAGTAGACTCTACGGTACACTTATGTATACACGATCGAGACGTGCACGCTTGTCAATTATCCTTCGTGTTAACAAACTTCTTAATCACCATGACAACTTGTGCGTGTTCGTTCGATGCTTCGTCCCTTTTTTCTTCGTCAAATTGACTTTCTTGACAGTTATTTTTTTTCGCCAGCAAAAAATCCTCAAAATTAATTCAAATTCGACAAAAAAAAAAAAAAAATTCCCAGTTTTTTAGCGGCAAATAAAATTTTTTCTCGTGTCTCCAAAAAAATTGGAAAAAAAAACAGGACTTCGTTTCAAACGCTCATAACTCGAGAACGGTTTGACCTACAGGCCGCCCGTTTTGCACAAATGTTAATTTATACAAACTCTTTATTCTCTGAGATTTTTGCTGGAATTTCTAGAAAAATATAAATTCTAAGGGATTTTGAAATTTTCAAAAAAATGATGTCGACGCTCTAACTTCCGCAAATTTCAAGATCAATTCCTAATTCTTTTTTTACAGATAGAGTATCACAATAGGAAGGTTCGTACCAAATTTCGGAAATATCGGTTGAACGATCAAAATTTTATGATTTTTCGAATTTTTCAAAAATCTGAGTTTTTTGAAAAATCGTCCAACCGCTCCAAATTTTTCGAATTTTCCAACATATTGTGTACAAGTCCGTACTTTCCATTTACTTTCTACAAAAATTGTCGAAATTATTAAAAAAATACAAATTTTACGAAATTTTGAAATTTTCAAAAAAATGTGTCTCCGCTCTAACTTTCGCAAATTTCAAGATCAATTCCTAATTCTTTTTTTATGAATAGAGTATCACAATAGGAAGGTTCGTACCAAATTTCAGAAATATCGGTTGAACGGTCAAAATTTTATGATTTTTTGAATTTTTCAAAATTTTATAATTTTTTGAATTTTTCAAAAATCTGAATTTTCGAAAAATCGTCCAACCACTCAAACTTCTGCAAATTTTCCAACAAATTGTATACAAGTCCCTACTTTCTTCCCACTTTCTCCAAAAACTGTCAAAATTATGCAAAAAATAAAAATTCACGAAATTTTTTTTCATAATCAATATTTTCCACGAAGAAAATCATTCGACGAGAATCTCGATAGCATTTCGCGCACAAAGACTCTGTTTCCAGAGCAAGCACTCCTTGCAGTTTCTCTTCAGATTGCATGAATCTGTGTGTGCATCGAATGCACAGAGCTACGAACACAAATGCAGTTGCTGAGCGCGTGCACGTGTCCATCGCGAGTTTAATCGACTCGATTCTTCGGCGTTGAGATGCTTGTGCCAAGAGGCTCACACACATAGAAAAACGTGGGACGACGATCTTCATAAATAAATTTAAACTTTGTAAAGCGTTGATCGTCCGATAATTTTGCAACAAATTTTTTTTTCTCTCGGGATCGTCGTCACGTTTGGCAGAGCAGTGAGTGAGATTGTGAAAATGAAGAACGTTGCCCAAAGCGACTACGAGCCTCGCGAGAGATAATTGTGGGAGCGACTGAAATTTATTAAGCGACGATTTTGCGCTCGAGCGATGGGTTTGCATGATTTTCCGATTCCTCGACATCGAGAATCGATGTAGAGCGTTCGAAGGACTTTCAGGAAAGTTGATAGGCTCCGATATCGCGTGTTTTATTGTCGCAGACGCGCTGCAAAGGTGCGACATTGCGAGGAGTCGCTCGAGGAGTCTGCGGAGATGATTCAAAGAGTTTTATGCATCGAGACTCTCGGCTGGTGGCGATTACGATAGGAAAACGTGGTTTTCGCGTTTTCATTATTCTCGCAATAAAACTGGGCCGACTCATGAGATCGAAACGATCGCGTTGAAAACTTCGTAAAGTTGATCGTGGGGCATTGTTTCTCGAATAAACAGAGACTCGTCATCCATTTTCGTCGAATTCGTCGACGTTTTTTTTTACAACGANGAGCGTTCGAAGGACTTTCAGGAAAGTTGATAGGCTCCGATATCGCGTGTTTTATTGTCGCAGACGCGCTGCAAAGGTGCGACATTGCGAGGAGTCGCTCGAGGAGTTTGCGGAGATGATTCAAAGAGTTTTATGCATCGAGACTCTCGGCTGGTCGCGATTACGATAGGAAAACGTGGTTTTCGCGTTTTCATTATTTTCGTAATAAAACTGGGCCGACTCATGAAATCGAAACGATCGCGTTAAAAACTTGGGACTTCGTAAAGTTGATCGTGGGGCATTGTTTCTCGAATAAACAGAGACTCGTCATTCATTTTCGTCGAATTCGTCGACGTTTTTTTTTACAACGACGTTATTAATAGAATTTTTCTTTTTTTTTTGTTCGTCTGCGCAGTGGCGAAAAATGCGATATCAGGTTGTGGGGAAAAAAATAGATTTTCGCTAGACAAAGTAGGGAATGCTGACGTCAAAGCCGACCAATAGCACTCGCGATGTGACGTCAGTAACGGCCAATAACGATTCTTTGGACGTTTAACAACAATGATTTCTTTTCAAGCCGCTGGGCTGGGGGAGCGTTGCTGCGTTCGTCTATAAACAAACGGATGTAAATCGGGATTTTCGCGAAACTATTTCAGTTCGATCGTGATTTTTTCTCGAATTATCTGGATTTTTGGAATTTATTTGCAAAAATGATGATTTTGTTTTTGAATTATTTCATTTAATGAATAATAATTATTCAATTTACTAATTAATTATTATTTATTAAAATTCGAGTTGAAAAAAATCTGCAAAAAAACATTTTTCTAAATTATACATAAAAATTAACAAATTTGAAATTCCGTTGAATGAAAATTGAAAATTTTGAAAAAAATCGAAAATAACTCGAGGAGAAAAAAAAATCTAAAAAACAAAAACGAAATGCATTAAAATTCGAATTGGAAAAAATTTCAAAAAAAAATATTTTTCTAAATTACATAAAAATTCACAAATTCGAAATTCCGTTGATTGAAAATTGAAAATTTTGAAAAAAATCGAAAATAATTCGAGTTTACGAGACTTACTAATTAATTATTATTTAATTTGATAACTTCTCGTTCTCTCGTTCGAAACCTTTGCACACACGTACGCGGTTTATCGCGCACTTGGGCCCTTTTTACGCGAAGCCAATGGCTTTATATTTCAACCTGAATGAGCCCAGGTTATTCGAGACAGAGTATTCGCTCTTACGCGTGTGTGTGCGTGCAGGGAACATTGGCAAATATAAAAATATATAAAAATACATGCAGCTGCTGCGGTTGACGAGAACGCGTGTCGTGTCAGATTTCACCCTTTCGCGTTTCGTCGACTCCGTCTGGGGTATAAAAAGGGTTAATGCGGTATAAAGTAAACTCTCGCGAGTATATACTTTTCCCTATATAGTTATAAAAAGATTAAGCGAATCGTTGCTCCGCGTCATTAAGGACGTTGTTTGGCAAAAAAATTAAAATTAAAATTAAAATTAAAATTTAAATAAAAATAAAAATAAAAATTTAAATTTAAATAAAAATTGAAATTTAAATGAAAATTGAAATTTAAATAAAAATTGAAATTTGAATAAAAATTGAAATTTAAATAAAAATTGAAATTTAAATAAAAATTTAAATTTAAATTTAAATTCAAATTTAAATAAAAATTCAAATAAAAATTCAAATGAAATTAAAATAATAAAAAAATAAAAAATAATCAGACGACATGGGATCGAGATATAAATGTTGAAAAAGCGACGACGACGAATCATGAAACTTTGTCTCTCGATGAAAATACGAAAAAGTATAAATTAATTTTAAAACTTTTTATTCACTCTCCGATAATAATTTCGAGGAGACTTGAAAATGGAGCAGCGACAGTTTCATATTTCTTTTCTTTTTTATATTTACATTGGAGAAAAAATTCATTTGCATCGCATAATTATGCGATATTGGATTTTCGGATGCAACCGACAAGAAAAGTCGCTGCTCCGAGCTGCCAAACTTTATTATTTATTAAACGAGTTTCTACAAAGTTTGGATATCCCCGCTCTTGAGTCTTATGCGATCACTCGGAAAGCCTCGATAAGCGGATTTTGCCAACATTCGCCAAACACGAACGAACGTGTGCTCCGTTTTCCCTGATGCTGCTGCTGCTTCTTTACTCTTTCCCCAGACCCAATCCCAGCATCCCAGCAGCTTTAGAGATCANCACAAAAAAAAAAAGAAAAAAAAAAATTTGCTTGTTTTTCATGAATCCGCATAAGCCGAGGGATTGGCCAAGCGACGAGACGTTTCCCGATAAGAAACGAAAGAATATCGCACAGATCTTGCTGCTGCTGCTGGAAGTGAATTTCTTGACCTAACGATGCTGCGACCTCGCGCGTGTGCATTGCTCTTGAAATATCGATGATTATTGTCGTCTTCGTCGCGTCACGACGCCCCCCGAACGAGCTCGATCATATCTCTCGTCGTTGACGATAAAATGGACGTCAAGTTTTGAAAAATTCAACAAATTCTTCGAGTCACGGTTTTTTGGCAAGAAATTGTGAGAAAAAAGAAAAAATGATGCGAATTTTTATATTTTTTAGGAAAATGAATGAAAAAAAGTTGGAGTTGCAATTTTTTTGAGATTTTATGAAAAATTGAACAAATTATTCGATTCTCGTTTTTTTTTTAGAGGAAACTCGCAAAAATAGAAAAATCGTTAAAAATTATGGAACTTTCCGAAATTTTCGTAAATTTTCTCCAAACCACGATCGACTCGATGCGATTTTTCTAATTATCGTAAAAAATTGATAAAAAAAAGTCGCAAGTGCAATTTCTTCGAACTGAATTTTTGAAAAAATTAACCAAATCCTTCGATTCTCAATTTTTCATGGAGGAAGTTCCGGAAAAATGACAGGTTCCAGGAAAATTTTTATAGATTTTCAAATTTCTATTAACGAGGTGCGATTTTTTTTTTTTTTTTTAACGAGCGAACGATCGGCTCTCAGCCGTGGCCATTTTGTTATCGTACGAGCGAGGCATTTAAATATTTCCATCAAGTATGTTATCAGTACAAAAGAGCTCTGGGTTGATGCAACGTAGTTCGGCCGGAGATACATAATCCTGGCAATCGAGGCTCGTGCCGTTAATTAATCAACTTGGATACTAGAACAACGGCGGGGGCGTAGCAGAATGTTGAGCGTGCGATGG
>JBAJMU010000003.1:20266725-20305435 GCA_037952995.1 Hyposoter didymator
TTTTTTTTTTTTTTTTTTTTCGACAATTTCCGGACAGCGCGGACCCTGAGCGTTTCGTCCATGGTGCCCGCACTTGCGTACACGTACACTCGTCTCGGTAAATCTCTATCTATACAATCTCTCTCTCTCGAGCAGGCAAAGATCCGAGGAGACGGAGCAGCGCCGCGGCGCAGGTAGTGAAGCAAGAAGCGTCCTTGATTAGTCAAAAAGTCCGTCAACTTGAGCCAATTATTCCAACCAATTCCCAACATTTCATTTTTTCGAATTTTTCATTTTCCCGAATTTTTCTTCAATTTTTTGAAATCTCAACGAAAACGCGTGGGAAATTGCCATAAAAAGCGAAACGCCACAAAATCTTGAAAAATTTCCGATTTTCTTAAAAACTCGAACCGCCAAACGTAAAAAAAAAAAATACTTGGCACGAAACTCGAGGCTTGAAAAAATAAATAAAAAAATATCGTGAAAAAGCAAATTTGGGAATAAATACGTATTTTCGCAGCAGCCGCGGGGCCCGAAGGCCGCGAGTAAACACGGCTGCGCAAAAACTGGCAGCGCCTGACAGTCGTAAACAAAAGAGTCGTGTCGAGGCTGCGATTCTCTGCTCGTAGCTTTACACGCGACAATTTCATATTTTTCTTCCAACAATCATAATCCCCGTGCGTTATCTTTTCGAATAATCCAATTTCGCGCTTTTTATCGCGTCGGAAATATTTCGAGGAATTAACGTAATCTCTCGAGGGGGAGGAACGCGAAAAAATACGATATTTGACAAACAGGTGGGCGCATTCGTAGCAAAGATTCGTTCATCAACGAAATGAGAACGTGTGCTCGTAAAAATCAACTTTTAACACGCACACGAGCATACGCGATTGTGTGGATCGAAAACAATTTTTTTTTCGATTTTTAATCATTTTTTTTGCAATCTGTCAGTTTTCTAACACTCGGATATCGAGTTGGTGGAGATTCTGTTCAACACGATCGTCGTGGGTATCCAGAGATGCCGCAATGTCACGATTTTCGTAAATTGAAAGCCCGAAATTTTTTTTTTTTTTTTTAATTTTATTGCAATCTGTCAGTTTGATAAAAAACGGCTATCGAGTTGGTTTTGTTCAACACGATCGTGGTGGGTATCCAGAGATGCCCCAATATCACGATTTTCGTAAATGGAAAACCCAAAATATTTTTTTTTTTCAATTTTAATTTTAATTTTATTGCAATCTGTCAGTTTGATAAAAATCGGCTATTGAGTTGGTTTTGTTCAACAATATCGTGGTGGGTATCCAGTGATACCCAAATCTTACGATTTTTCTCAATTGGAAAGCCCGAAACATTTTTATTTTTATTTTTATTTTTTTTAATTTTCGTGCAATCTGTCAGTTTTGTAAAACTTGGTAAATGGGTTGGTTTTGTTTATCACGATCGTGTTGGGTATCCAGTGATGCCCGAATCTCACGTAGTTGGTGAGTGGAAAGTGAGAAATGGGTTATGCTACAGAGCCGATGGAAAAAGGAAGGAGATTGAAAAGTGTGTGTTTGAGTTTGACGCAGGTTTGCCAGGGGCATTTGTCCGCATACCTTAGGCCTGTAGAACCATTTTCTGATGGACTCCATCGCCATTTCGTTGCTCGGAACGACGGTGCACGGGAATTTGTCTCTCCCGTTGCGTCCCCGTGTCCCCCTTCCCCACTCGCCGCGGCTCACTCTGAATTTTCACGCGTGTTTAAACCTCGCGTCATATCGACAACTCTCACGCACGCACGCACGCACGCACGTTCGTCGAGTTCGCCAACAACGAGAATTTTCACTTTTTTTTTCGTTTTTTCGTTGCGCGACTTTTTTCTTTACACTCGCGTCAATTTTTCCCACTCTATTGTTGTTTCCCACCGACACAAAGAAGCAAAGACGGGCGTTTACGAAACGTCTCTGGAAACAGGAAAATATTCACTGACTAGAGCATGCTTCACGATCGGACGGGAGTTACGCGTCCGTGACACTGCCGTCAGTGCCGTGATCGGACTGCGTGACTGCGCGTGCGCGCGCAGCTGCGCCTTGGCCTGCGCAGCCATGGCTGCGCGGTAGTACGTCGCGCCTCAGCGCGCGAGGCGGCAGCTTTTCGAATCATTGGAACGCGCGCTGCTGCCTGTTTTGCCGAAGGAATTGCCGAGAGCAGATTTTCTTTTTTTTTCTTTTTCTTTGTGCTCGCTCGCTCGGTAAAAAGTTCGTTTGGCGCGTGCAGAGAAATTTCTGCTTCGGAATTGCGAAAGTTTATCGTCTTTTTTTCGGTTTTGCTCAGTCGGTAATGCTGCGTGCACGAATAGTCAATTTTTTATCGGCAAAACACAATTTCGCCTCGACTTTATGTGCTCCCGGTGGAATGACCTTTTCGTATTTTTTCTTCATGACGGAAACGAACAAAAATCACACGAAAATAATTGATTGGGATGGGTGACACTCGATCCGCGCTTATTTGTCGTTTTTGTCGATTATGTACGCATTACGAGATTAAAACGAATTTACTATTTTTATAGGAAAAAAAATTTTGTTGAAAAAGATGAATATTTTTTTCGATACGTTCGACTAAACGTATTTTTGAATAATCCCAAAAATTGTGTCATTGCAGCAAGAAATATTTTAGAAAATCTCTTCGGAACCAAATTTTTGTCGTTCCACTCGCAAATTCCGCTGAAAATTCCGTTAGAAACCAAATATACTGCCAAAATAACGAAAATTTTGAAATTATCAAAAAATATTTAGTTTACCGTATTCAACAAAATCGAATCATTTGAATCCATTTCGTAAATTAATTTATTTCATTCCTTCCTCGTTTTGCATGTGAAAAAATACCTTCAATCGACCAACTGATTTTTTTTTTCACGTTTCGTGTTTTTTTTTTACAATTTTCCTGAAATTCGAATTTTCAGGCACTTCTACGGATTTTTCGCTCGTCCATACTCTCTCATGCACGCCGAGCAGTCGATCGAAAACTTACACCATTCGCCCCCATTGAATTAGCATCGAAAAACCAGAATAAAAATAAAAATTCAATTCCAATAATGAACTCCAACTAATTTGCTTCCGGTTTTTGCACTTTTAATTAATACTTAAATGGGATTCCATCGATGTCATGAAATCCAAGTAGAAATCTCTAGCAAATGAATTCTATAGCTTCGCAAGGATTTTCTACGACCGCGAAGCTTTTATCCGGATGGAGTGTGGATCTGAAACTCTGGCGGGAGTTGCCCGCAGCGTAGTCCATAAAATCAACAAACTTCCGCCATCACATTCGCGCCCAAAAAACAGTAGCGCCATCTGTTTTTTTAGTTCTCACATTTTATTCTTTCAGCTCAAAAATGTCGTGTCCAGAGTTCGAAATACATCGCGCAGCCAAGAACAAAAGTGTTTCGGCGAATCCCTACAATCGCGATTGATTCTTCCCGAAGTCTCAACCTCGCGACGGTCTTAATTTTAGGTTAGGAACCAACAATTATCACAGTCTAGCGAGCACGATGGCGGGAACAAGACGAAACGATATTAACGAACCCTAATGACTACCGCAACGCCGGTGTCTTAAGACCATACCACTGATCATTCTTGAGACTTGCATAATTGATGTTTCAATATATGCTAAAAAAATTATTTTCAATAACTGAAATTTCCCACGTGCAAATAAACTAATGAACGTTCAAATTTAATTAGAAAAATGAAAAATATGTATTTCAACGATACAGGTAGTATGTCTAGATCTGAAACTAGGCAGCGTTGGTTCTTTCTCCATCTCTTTCTATCGTTCATCATCGTTCGCGGTTAATTGATACTTGAGACTTGATTAATGGAATTTTTCAACATATGCTAAAAAAATTATTTTCAATAACTATTGAAATTTCCCACGTGCAATTAATCTAATGAACGTTCAAATTTAATTAGGAAAATGAAAAATATGTATTTCAACGATACAGGTAGTATTTCTAGATCTGAAACTAGGCACCGTTGGTTCTTTCTCAATCTCTTTCTATCGTTCATCATCGTTCGCAGTTAATTGATACTTGAGACTTGATTCATGCAATTTTTCAACATATGCTAAAAAAATTATTTTCAATAACTATTGAAATTTCCCACGTGCAAATAATCTAATGACCGTCCGAATTTAATTAGAAAAATGAAAAATATGTATTTCAACGATACAGGTAGTATTTCTAGATCTGAAACTAGGCAGCGTTGGTTCTTTCTCCATCTCTTCTTACTACTTAAGGAGGTTCCGCTAGTAGAGCGATAATTATATTAAAATCTGAAAACGAAATATGTTGTTATTTAGGCAGCAAAATTAAATCTCTTTAAAAATCATTCTAGGTCAACGAAGTTTTACTACATATTTCCCAAGTCGAAAGTCACTTGATTTGACATTACGGGAATTTCTTACTTTTATGAAATCAGAAAAATACTAAAAATACTTCGCGATTAGATAAAACGCGTATTAAAAGTTCAATTTATAAAGAAAACTCCAAGGGTTTCGAATCAATGAAAAAATAATGGGGTCAACGAATGTTTGGAGGAGATATTTCTAGTTAAAATCGACAGAATCCTCGGAACATCTCATTTTTTAGGACTTTGGCAACGAATCGGTGGTTAAACCATAAGCAGATCGTCATTTTTTTCTGTCGTGCCTCACTTTCGTTATTCCCTGCGCCATAGCGAAACTTCCTTAAACTTCCACAAGTGGACCTATAAAAAAAAAATTTTGGAATTTCTTGGATTTAGGCCTGGCAATGGGTTACCTTATGGTTACGCAGCCCGATTCGGCATGGCATAGGACAAATAGTGTTACGTAACGTTAAGGGTATAAGTTTGTTACGCTCGAGCTGGAGAACGAGCACTTCGTTGATTTCTGATTTTCACAATGGCTACCTAATGCTAACTAGGGCTTGATTGCTACCTGTGCTCCGTGGCATTAGACAAATTAGACAAATACAAAGTGTCACGTGACCTTAGGTGCCATCTGAGAAGACAGAGACTTGGGTAACTGCATGGGTGTCAGTGAGTCAAGAGATAACAACAATAATCGTATGCCATCAAGCTTCTTTCTCTGCTCCTCGCCAACAGCAGCAGGACCAAGGAACGAGCTTTTGTGAGGATGAGCTTCCACCTGCTCGAGGGGGTGGGGGTAGCCATGGCTTTGCTATTGTGAGGAAAGCGTGGGGGTGATCGTCTCATATAAAAGGATCGACACCATCGGCTGTAACATTGCTCCCATAGAATTTAAACGTGCAACAAGTCTCTGCTCCATGTTATTCCAAGTTTTTGACAACTTTCTGAAAATTCGTCACGGTTTTTCTTACCGACGCTAAATTCTGCACCGATTTTTCCTTGCGGATTATTTTCACCGAAAAATCATCGGAAAATTTTTGAAACTCAATTCTCTCGCTCCATTTTTTTTCCAAACTCCGGTGTTTCAGACGATCAACGATTTCACGAAATTCATAAGGTAGGTCGACAATCCACATATTTTTCACTTTTTTTAATTTTCTTTATTTCTTAATTATTTTTCTCGTCTATGCACGAAAATCGGGGGAAAAAATGAAACCGGAATTTCTAAGTCCGTGTCTCGGTTTCTGAAAAAAATGAATTTTTCCAAAATTTTGATCGTAAGTGAAAATTTCATTCGCCGACGTTTTCCGCTTGTTTTTCTTTCGTCACTTTGTCTCCCGACCAGCAGCCAGTGAAATTACGGGGGAGACGAAAAAATACAAATTTTGTTTTTTTCATTTGGAGAATTACGCGTGGTCCTCGCCGCACTCATGCATCATCGAGTGTGTCACTTGTGCCCGCGACGACGTGCCAGTGAATATCAATAGAAAAAAGTGGACAGCTGTGCCCCTTTCCCTTGTTTCTGTTTTTTCTGACGTTCGGCACCGTAAAACCATCGGGAGTGGGCGCGAGCAAATTGAACCAACGAAAATATCTCGCGACTCAAAAGTCAGGTGGCCCTCTCAATTCGGCCAAGTGCTCCATTTGTCTTGTTCAATTGTTTTCGTCGCCCAGTCCTTCGGGAAATAGAAAAAAAATTACATCCACGCTACACTTTGAATTTTCTTGCACGATCACTCTCGTCCCATCAATGGGACAGTCGACTCTCGCATCCTGAAAAATCAAATTTTCAACTTTTGCACATTTTTTCATTTTTTTTTTTTATCGCTGACCAGAATTTTTTTTCACGCCCGAATTCCAACGAGGATTTGATTGGTCCATTGGCTCAATTGAGTGGCTGGAAAAAAATTGAGTTTTTAAGAAAATTTTATTAAAATTTTTTTTTTTTTAAATTAATTATCAAATTTTTTTTTAAATTCAAATAATTTTTTATGATTGTTGGGAATGTGGTGAAACGTTTTTTTGAATGGTCTGTAGACACACATGGGTCTGGGATGTCTTGGGATTTTTTTACTGCACTTGGATTTGTTTAAAAAATCGGAAAAAAATCAGGAAATTAGTTTTCGATCTATAGAAAAAAAGTCTGCACTGGGCGATGGATAAAAAATTTTTCTCACCGTTGTTATTAACAATAATGATAATAAAAAAAAAGAAATCGATACGAAAAACGAGAAATTCACGCCATTCGCTGAATGGGCACGCCAGACCCATGTTTGTCCACTGAGGATTAAATTAGATTTCGATAATTATAAATTTTTGGAATTTCAACACATTTTCGTGCAAAGTTCGGTTCATTTTAGAAAATCGACCAGGAATTTTTTGAGCTCAATTCTTTTTCGCGTTTGTGAATGTTGGGACTGTGGAGAAAATTTTCAAATTTTAATTCAATTTTTATAATTTTGAGATTTCAAAATTTTGACACGTTTTTGTTGATCATTTTTGAAAATTGAACACGAATTTTTAGAGCTCCATTTTAGTTCGCTCATCGACTGAAAAAAAATGGAGAATTTATTGATTTTCTGGGCATTAATTAATTTAATGAACTTAATAAAGTTTTTTTTTTCTTTTTTTTTGTTTTTATTTTTTTTTGCGGTGATTTTCGTAAATTTTTCACGAATTACCCTCCGAGCGTGGCGTCTCTTCGAAAGGTAACTGTGCGATGGTTCGTGACCATCGGATGGAAAATCGATCCTCGGTAAAACGTGAAACTGACGAGAGAACCGCGTCGGTCGTTCCTCAAGGTTTTGGACGTTGCCGATAGATGGAGGTCGAAGAATCCTTTGCCAGGATCTGAAAAGGTCCTTCGGACAAAAATTGATGAATAAAATAAATTTTCTGCACGATTTGATTTTTCTCGATCTTTTCAATTATTTTTTATTTTTTTTTTAATTCCTCGAGAAAAAAAAGATCGAGGAAAATCGAAATGAAACGAAAAATTTAATTATTAAATTTCTCGCAGCAGAAATTCGATTTTTCTCGATCTCGTTTCTTTTTCTTTCTAATTATTTCGCCTTTTTGGGAATTTTTCTAAAAATATGGAAAATTTTACGAAAAATTGGAAAAATAAGCGACTGCGGACTGAAAATATTTTCATAACTGTTCCACGTGCAATAAAGTGCATCGCGTTGCATTTCTATCGAGAATTTCCCAAGCCCCGTTAAAAAGCGTTGCATATTCGATTCCGCGGAATAGTTCAATCGACCGCGAGGATTCCGTTCGACGGAAGAATCCTCGTATCGCGCGGGGATAACGCGAATCGACAATTCGAAATCGTAAAAACAGCCATAACGAGAAAATCGATATCGCGCGAAGCGCGTTATCCTTCCAAGATGCTCTCCGCATATTGTCTCTTCGAGAAATTGAATTCTCTCCCCATTTCCCGAGCTCAAAATTCTTTAAAAAAAAAAAAACTCAAAAAAAAAAAATTTGCGCAGCTCCAAAAAATGATTTCCAAAAATGTCGCGTTTCCAAAAATCCAATAATTCAAAAAAAAATCCACAAAACTCAAAATTCCTTCAAAAAACTCGAAAAAAAAAAAAAAATCGAAAAAAAAATTTGCGCAGCTCCAAAAAATTATTTTCAAAAATGTCGCGTTCCCAAAAATCCAATAATTCAAAAAAAAATCCACAAAACTCAAAATTTTTTCAAAAAACCCGAAAAAAAAAAAAAAATCGAAAAAAAAATTTGCGCAGCTCCAAAAAATTATTTTCAAAAATGTCGCGTTTCCAAAAATCCAATAATTCAAAAAAAAATCCACAAAACTCAAAATTCCTTCAAAAAACTCGAAAAAAAAAAAAAAATCGAAAAAAAAATTTGCGCAGCTCCAAAAAATTATTTTCAAAAATGTCGCGTTCCCAAAAATCCAATAATTCAAAAAAAAATCCACAAAACTCAAAATTTTTTCAAAAAACCCGAAAAAAAAAAAAAAATCGAAAAAAAAATTTGCGCAGCTCCAAAAAATTATTTTCAAAAATGTCGCGTTTCCAAAAATCCAATAATTCAAAAAAAAATCCACAAAACTCAAAATTCCTTCAAAAAACTCGAAAAAAAAAAAAAAATCGAAAAAAAAATTTGCGCAGCTCCAAAAAATTATTTTCAAAAATGTCGCGTTCCCAAAAATCCAATAATTCAAAAAAAAATCCACAAAACTCAAAATTCCTTCAAAAAACTCTAAAAAAATCGAAAAAATTCAAATTTCGCATTTTCATCGAAATTTCTCGATCCCTCGACGTTGCGTAAACCGATTGCGCGTTAAAATTGAAAGTGCGAGATCGACTTTGGAGGACGTGCCCGAGGTTTGCGAAATGGAGGTAAAGCGCGCGGACTATGACGCGCGACGATCGATCAGCACAGAGCGAACACGTCGCGAGCGTAATAGCCATCACATAAATTTGAATTACTCTCGCATATACATCGATATATCGACATATCGATATGAAACGCTCCGCATATGTCAAAATACTGAAAAATAATGGAATAAGAAAGAAAGTTATGCGGAGACGGTAGTACTTCGTGGAGCTAAGCCGAGAGCTCGTTTATTCGCGCGCGGTGCATAGGAGAAAATGGCAGAGAAGAAATCTCCGGGAATATAAACCCCGAGACGAGATTTCGCATCAACTTTTGCGTCGACGTTATCGACACTCGACTCGATCGTAACTCGAAACTTTGTACGCCATAAATTTGGAATATTGCGCAATTTCGAAAAAAAAAAAAAAATGGCAGCGTTTCGTTTTTTTTTCGGAAAAATTGTTTTTTTTTCCGGAACCTTTTCTGTTTTTATTTCCTCGTGATAAAAGTTCGATTGCGTCATGGGGTTTATGGGAAACGAGGAAAATTGACATGGGGAAAAAAATCGATTTGAAAAGTTGCGTGAAATGTCTCGCGATCGAGTCTAACCGTTATGCGCCGCGTTTCGCTTGATGGGTAGAAACCGCAGCGACGAAGGTGCAGCGTCTTTCCCAGAATCGTATCCATAAAGGATGGCGATGCACCGACTTGCCTCGTTTTTTTTTATTTTTATTTTTATTTTTTCTCCAAATTCATTTATTTACACGCATTCCCAATCGACATGCGATCGAACTCCATAAGTCACACGAATACCAACTTTTCCTGCAATCTCCCGAGACTCCGTTACGAAAAACTGAAAATTAATTTTTTTTCCAAAAATTCATCGATTCAAAAAATAAAAAAATAAAAAATTTGTAAATTGGAAAAAAACCATCAAATTTTTTCGAAAAACCAAAAAAACAGAGTGAAAAGTTCATTATTATTGCTCAACCATGAGTCACGAAACTCTTTGTTGTTTTTGTTTTGTTTAAAAAAGATCGAGAACCGAAAATTAATTTTTTTAAAATTTAATTTCTAAAAATTCATCGATTCCAAAAAAAAAAAATTATGAAAAATTGTAAATTGGAAAAAAACCATCAAATTTTTTCGAAAAACAAAACAAAAGTGAAAAGTTCATTATTATTTATCAACCGTGAGTCACGAAACTCTTAGTTGTTTTTGTTTCGTTTAAAAAAGATGGAGAGGTGGATGCTGCGGATGATCCGAGCACATACGTCCTCTGGTGTGGCTAACGGGCGACAGAGACGCGCGTTCCGCGTTTTCTTATCCCTGGGACACTTAGTAGCACTTACTCTTATCTTAATGACCAAGGACGGGCGCGGGTATAGCGTTAATGGCCTCTTAAAATTAGCGTTTGGTAGGGGCGAGCGAGAGGCGAAGGGGAAAGCCTCCGAAAATTTTCTGCAACAAAAAAAATCAACCCTTTATTTTTTTATTTTTTTTTTAGTGATTGAAAATTAAAAAAAAATTTTTTTTTAATTTGAAAAGTTCGAAAATGATTTTTACTCATTGGCGATGCAATTTTGTGCACACACTTGGTCTTACGGATCGTTGAACCTCGCGAAGCAGTCGAGCGAGACGCGACTCCATTGTTTCGACGTTCAGCAGCCTCGTAATCGCCTGGACGACGGTAAAGAAATGCGGAGACAGAGACAAAGAGAAAAAAGGAGGAAAAGGGACGCGACGAGAGGCAGAAAAGTTGCGTCAGTTGCTAATTAAGACGGAAAATCGACAAGCCGGAAATTTACTCAATCGAGTCTCCCTCGCATTGTTGCCAAAGTTTTTCGCCCCCGAAGGGACTAATTTCCATTAAATTATTTCGACGACGATCGTGATGAGAAATTTTTTGTCTCAAATATTTAATTTTTTTTTTTTAAATCGAAAATTTGATTGGAAATAAAAATTGCTTCGCTTTTGATTCGCAGATGGAAAAAGCTTCTCTGAGATTATTGGCGATCGCGGTGGCGCTCCACGTCGCAGCTTGCCAAACTTTTCAATACAGTCGAGGCTGGACGAATGGGAAACGCAGCGACGACGTTGCGCTTTCCTCGCCGCTCCTCGATCTCCCGATTCACAATTTCGATCTCCGCACAGCCGAAACCTTATCCACTTTGTGTTGCGAAGTCAGCTGCGCTACGAAAAAGGTCGTCAGAATGATCAAAATCAATGGCAAACCGCAAGTAAGTACAAAATCGCAAAATACGAAAAAAACAACATCGATGTCCAAAGCGATTTCACGTTTTTCAAAAATCTGGAAATTCAAAGTTTCTCGGTGTGTCAAAGTTGGCAGAAAATTTTTAATGTTCTCCAAAAAAATTGGCTCAGTCATGCGACGTCATAAGGGGGAATGGAAAACCCCATAACTTTGAAAATGAATGAAAAAATTTCCCATGACATCGAAATCAAAAAACATTTTGGGGTTTCGAGACTGGAAAAAATTTCCATGGGATTCAAAACCCCATAGAATTTCGAAAAACCCCATAGAAATTTAACTTTTCACATATAGTGATCTCAAGAGATAAGAATCTCAATGAATATTCTTATAGCAATTCGCGACGTTGTAGCGAGGAATAGAAACGCCATATCCGAAACACCATAACTTTGAAAATGAATGGAAAACTATCCCATGACACCGAAATCAAAAAAACTCTCTGGATTTTTTAAATCAGGCGAAATTTCGATACATTTTCAATTTTTTTTCCCATATAATTCAAAAACCCATAGAATTTTGGGAAATCCCATAGAATTCTGAAAAATCCCATAGAAATTCAATTTTTCATAGTAATTCCAATGATAAACAAGAATCTCAATCGATTCTCAGCAATTTGCGACCTCGTAGCAAGCACTAGAACCACCATATCCAAAACACCATAACTTCAAAAATAAATGAAAAATTTTCCCATGATCCCAAAACCAAAAAAACTTTTTATTTTTTTAAAATTGGCCAAAATTTCATCACATTTTCTCATAAAATTCAAAACCCCATAGAATTTTGAAAAATCCCATAGAATTCTGAAAAATCCCATAGAAATTCAATTTTTTATAGTAATTCCAATGACAAACAAGAATCTTGGTCGATTCTCAGCGATTCGCAACGTCGTAGAACCACCATATCCAAAACACCATAACTTCAAAAATAAATGAAAAATTTTCCCATGATCCCAAAACCGAAAAAACATTTAATTTTTTTTTAATTTCCTAAAATTTCATCGCATTTTCTCATAAAATTCAAAACCCCATAGAATTTCGACAAAATCCCATAGAAATTCAAATTTTCATAGTAATTCCAATAAATAAGAAGCCCAATCAGCTCCCAAAAGTTTCAATAATAATAAACGCATTTAAAGAAAGAAAATGGCGAAGAAAGAAAAAAAAAGGTTGGCACGAAGTCTCAGATTTCTTGGACTCCCTGCGGAGGTTAAATTGGCAATAATTTATGCTGCAGTCGAGTAAATAAATGATTACGAGTTATATCAGCGGATAGACGATTGGTAACTGGTTGCGATTTATCATTGAACGTATCATGGTGTAAATTATCGCTGACAAATCGTCGCCTCTAAAATTAGTCTCGAGATATATATATTCGCAATGTTAGTTACCTGGCGAACGTGCTGACAACCTCAACCACCGCGAGAATCGCGACAATATTGATCCTTCTCAGTCTCTATTTAACATTCAGGTTAACGCTGTAATTCATTTTATCAGGGAGCGCGATAATAATCCAGAAAATCGTCATTCCCAAGCAGCAAAACGGAGCTGCCCAAAAAAAAAAAAAAAAANCTAATTTGCTAAAAAATTAGAAAAAACAAAATTTCTCGTCAAAATTGAAATTTTTTTTGAAAAATTCAAAAAATCGACGTAAATTTTTTTTTTTTACGAATCTGTCGGAAAATTGGAGCAAAAGATTCGATCGACCAACGAGAGTGTAAATGTTGCAGCTGTTTCTCGTGCCCTGCGAACTCCTTCGGGCTCGACGTCGAAACATGAACGAGGAGAAAGTTCAGGACAACCCAGCACCGGCGGACGGCCATTTCCGTCGCTCGTTATCCGCCGAATACGACACTAACAACGACAATTATTGATACTCGTATTGAAACAACTTATCAAGCATCGACATTGATGAATCGCTCAAACTAAAAAAAAAACAAAAAACCTAAAAAATAAAACTAAAAATCCTCCGAGCGTTTTCGTTGCCAAATCCTCTGTCTCAATTGTCCATCGACTATAATAATAATCAAACATTTACCATAAGTTAATTACCCACAAAAAATCAACCCTCGTGGAAAAAATATTGACGAGCACTAATTTAAAAAATTACCAATTAATAATTAGAATTTTAATTCGAATTTTCGATCGATTAAAAAAAAAAATCGTTGGCCACCAAAATTTTTTTTAATTCCGGAAATTGATGAAAAAAAAAACTCGAAAAAATGGTAAAAAATAAATCGAGGCTTCCTGCAGCTTGTGCTAAATTTTTGAACAATTTTATTGACCCGATTAAAATTCAGAAACGACAAGTGACACGAGTAGAAAAAATAAAAAGTGCTAATTCGTATATTTCCATGGGGAAAGCTCCGGCTGATTTTTTTTTTATTAAAACATCGACACGTGCTGGAAATAATTTGCATTAAATTATTTCGATTATTCCACGAGTACGAATCGCTGGCTCTCATTCATTGTATTTCGTTACGTTGTTAATAATTTATTGTGTACGAATAAATAAATCGAATTATTGAATGCCACCGTACCGTCTCGATTTTTTCCGCTGGTCCAAACTCCCGACTGTGCTGCGATTAGAAAATCAGTGGATCTCAAACTCCAGACTGAATAATGGAAAAATGTTCTTCGATATTCTCGTTTTTCGTAAATATTTCAGCATTGTCGTTTCCACGATTTTTCCGTTTCCTCATTTTCATCCCGATCCAGACTCTTTGACTATAAAAATCGACAAATAAAATCCTTTTTGCAAATTTATTCATTTTAGAAAAAAAAATTGAAAAAAATCCAAAAAACTCGTTTTTTTTAAATTGAAAAATGAAGTTTTCTTCGCTCGTAGAATTTCCATGCCAACAAGCGGTAAGAATCGACAAAAAAAAATCCTTTTTGCAAATTTATTCAATTTCGACAAACAAAAATCGAAAAAATCCAACAAACACTTTTTTTTTCAATCTAAAAATTGAGTTTTCTTCGTTCGTAGAATATCCATGCCAACAAGTAGTAAGAATCGACAAAAAAAATCCTTTTTGCAAATTTATTCAATTTCGACAAAAAAAATCGAACAAATCCAAAAAACACTTTTTTTTAAATCTAAAAATGAAGTTTTCTTCGTTCGTAGAATTTCCATGCCAACAAGCAGTAAGAACCGACAAAAAAAAATCCTTTTTGCCAATTGATTAATTTTCAACAAAAAAAATTGAAAAAATTAAAAAAACTCGTTTTTTTTTTATAAATCTAAAAATTAAAGTTTCCTTCGCTCGTAGAATTTCCATGCCAACAAGCAGTAAGAATGGACTCCAGCGTAGGGCGGTAATTCGTGGGAAAAGTTGATCGAATTCTGCTGCTGCTGCTGCGACGCGGTGATTCGTCAGCCGCGCAATCGGTTTTCATCGATTCGCGCGCGCGGGGGCAAAGAGCCGCTCATTTTTGCCCCTGGCGATGATTAACCCTCGTTTCTCTTATCCCCTCTCATTTTATCCGCGAACCTCCGATCGAGCTCCGCGCGCCCCCGTTAATTAAGTTTTCGCCGTGTTCTAATTGGACAACGTGCGCGCCTCGCGCGATAGATTCGGATCAGTATTTCCCTCTCTCTCTCTCTCGCTCTCTCTCGCTCTGCGCTTATCAGGACGACGTGCTGCGGCGGCGGCGAACGGTGCTGAGCGCACTGGCTGGGGATTTCCTCTGTCAACGCCAAGATGGAGTGAAACTCTGCCGAATAGAGACACTCGTTGAGTCCGAGGATTACTCCCTTAATACATCGCCAAAGCCAGCAAATCGTCCAGCTCTTATCGTCACTTGTTTCTCTCTCGCTCTCTCGCTCTTGAGCGAGCGCCCGAGTGACACGAACATTGAGAACCATCGATACAAAGTATAGGAAGCAAAAAATAATTAATAAAGAGACGGGACTAAATTTCGAGTGGAAAAGTTTATCGCGAAGGATCGCCAAGCGCGAATGCGAGGGAGAGAAAAATTAATAATTTTTAACTCGAAGAAATCATTCTTTGAATTATTTTTACAATTGAGGGAGCAAATTCTCTGCTTCCAAAGTGCCTGCGAACCGTCGCGAAGTCCACCGGCTGTCTGACATTTTGAAAATAAATTTACGAAAGAAACTCTCGATCGTTTTCCAAATTTTTGAGTAACTCTCAAAAATGACGACAAAATCGATGGCGAAAATGACGAGAAAACGGCATCAATTGTCGAAACTGCATCAATTTGAAAATTATTTGAAAAAATAAGTTGTTACGATTTTCATAAAATCCAATTTTAGAAATTTAGGAAAATTTTCTTATAACTTTTCGTATTTTTTAAAGAAAATTCATTAAACAGACTCTCCATAATTCTCCAAATTTCGATTCCACTCAAAAATGACGAGAAAATCGATACGAAAAATTGCATAAATTGTCAAACTGCATCGATTTGAAAAAAAAAAGTTATTACGATTTTCACAAAATCCAATTCTAGAAATTCAGGAAAATTTTCTTATAACTTTTCGTATTTTTTAAAGAAAATTCATAAAACAGACGCTCCATAATTCTCCAAATTTAGAATCGACTCAAAAATGACGAGAAAATGGATGCAAAAAATTGTATAAATTGTCAAACTACATCGATTTGAAAAAAAAGTTATTACGATTTTCACAAAATTCAAAATTTTCGTATATTTTAAAGAAAATTCATAAAACAGACGCTCCATAATTCTCCAAATTTAGAATTCACTCAAAAATGACGAGAAAATCGAAACAAAAAATTGCATATATTGTCAAACTGCATCCATTTGAAAAAAACGTTATTACGATTTTCACAAAATCCAAACTTTTCGTATTTTTTAAAGAAAATTCATAAAACAAACGCTCCATAATTCTCGAAATTTCGAATCCACTCAAAAATGACGAGAAAATCGTTCCAAAAAATTGCAAAAATGTCGAAAATTTGCACTTTCGTCTGTAATTTCGATCGTTTTGGAAATTCGATTGATTCCGATGCGTCGTCACGCGGCGGCGGCGGCGGCGGCGGTGGCGAGGGTTGCGATACACGCGCTTAGACTGCTCCGGCTGTCTAATCAGAAAGCAATTATCCGGCTGCTCTCGAATCGCCAAGGAGAAACGAGTTTAATCGCATGAAATATTCAACTATGACTGGTGCGACGATGTCGAGCTCTCGAGGGGCTGCTGGCGCAACGAGCGAGGAAAGGGAAAGACCAACGTGCTTGCTGTTGGTTTCACTCGCGCTCTTTGCTCCTCGAAGCCGCGCGGCGATTGGTGGCTCCGGAGTCTGTTGTGCACACACTAAATGTAGAAATTGGCCTGTGGCTCGAATCGCAGCTTCTCGCATGAGCAGCGGTCGACGCAAGTTCGAGCTCCGCGTCGTTGGGTCGTCCACGGACGATCTGCTGCAGCACGTCGATCTTCACCCTCGTCGTCCTTTCGAATTGCCAACACTCTTGGGAATCGCTCGTCGAGAAATAACTATGGCAAAGGAAAAACGAGCCGAAAAACCGACACGTGTGAGTATGACGACAGAGCAGAACAGGACTCGGTGCCATCGAACGGCATGATGAGCCGAAAGTCCTTTTCAAATCCATCAGGATTTTTGCCAAATACACGATTGAGAAGAAAAAAGCCGAAAAAATTGGAAATACGAAAAACGTTGCTCGGCTTGGATCCACTTTTTTGTTATTAATATTTTTCATTCGCTGGGAATCTTGAAAAATTTCTGATGAGATACAAATTCTTGGGATTTTTAATAAAAATTTAAATTTGCATTTAAATTATATAATTTTAACAATTTTCGTAGGAAGTGAAAAGGAAGTACGGACTCGTACACAATATTTTGCGAAATTTGCAGAAATTAGAGCGGTTGGACGATTTTTCAAAAAATTCAAATTTTCGTAAAATTCGAAAAATCATAAAATTTTAACCGATCGATCGATATTTTCCAAATTCAATACCAACCTTCCTATTACGATACTCTATTAATAGAAAAAAGATTAGTAACAAATCTTAAAATTTGCAGAAATTAGAGCGGTTGGACGATTTTTCAAAAAACTCAGATTTTCGTAAAATTCGAAAAATCATGAAATTTTAACCGATCGATCGATATTTTCCAAATTCGATACCAACCTTCCTATTACGATACTCTATTGATAAAAAAAAGATTAGTAACAATTCTTAAAATTTGCGGAAGTTAGAGCGTCGACACCATTTTTTCGAAAATTTCAAAATCCCCTAGAATTCGTATTTTTCTAGCAATTCCAACCAAAATCTCAGAGAATGAAGAGTTCGTATAGCCGAACATCTGTGCAAAACGGGAGCTCTGTAGCTCAAACCGTTCTCGAGTTATGAACGTTTTTCATTTTTCTAGTCCCAGAACATCAGGACAATTTTTCTAGATACGATTTTTCGATGTTTTGGGAAATTTCAAGCACATTGACATTGAAGTCTGGAAAAAAAAAAAAATTCACCATCACATAGCTATGAGGAAGCAAAATGTTAAAAAAAATATTTTCTCCTAATTAATAAAACTCATTTCAATCAATTAATTGTTCGTGTAATTACAAATCAGAAAAATGTTGGAAATCTCGATCACTGTCGTCGCTTCCCATTTTTTTTTTTTTTNTTTTTTTTTTTTTTTTTTAAGGAAAAAATTGTGCACGTCATTTGCAATGGAGAAAGTATCGAATTACAAAGAGCCAGGATGTGACTCGGTGGAAAATCATGTGCGACAGTGTTTTTCCTCATGGAGCAACGAACAACGAGAGAAAAAAAGCATGTGCTCGACTTTTGATGCTTTTGTAAAAAGATCCCTTCCCCAGCATCTTCCTATAGTTGCTCACACACTCTGTGGCGTTACTAAGCTGCTCTTGGCATTTTGCTATATTGGTAGATTCTTTATACGTGTATACATCGAGTGTATATTTATTCACTGAGGTGGGATTTTTCCCTCGGGAGTAAAACGAGCATTGGAGCAAACAACGAGTGGCAACTCTCGTAAGTGATTAAAGCATACGCTCTTCATCCCCCTCCCTCCCTTCCTCTCTCCATCCCTGGCTGCCCCATCTACAGCAGCTCCATATCGAGACGACGAATCGCTGTGGGGGGAAAAGGGGGCTTGTTCCTTGCATTATTTCTCTCGTCATTCTTAATTATCAGCACGACACTCGTACGTTATCAAAAGAAAAACACTTTGCACCTAAATTTTCGATAAATTATTTTTTTTATCGTCAAAAATCGATATTTATTTATAAAAATCACAATTTTCAACATTTAATATTTCGATTTCTAAATGCTGAAGCCTCTCAAAACTTTGCATACACTTTTGTGTAACATCGAAGAAGCTTTATTTAATTTTTCAAAAAAATCGATCGTAAAATTTTTTCGAAATTTTGTTTATTGCATAAAAGATACAGATTTGCTCGGAAAATCTTGGATTTGGAGTATGTTGTTCTTTAGTCAATTTGTAACAACTTTTTTTAACGAACTTGGGCTCGTAAAATAAAAATCACAATTTTCAGTAGTTTCTCGTAAGATCGTGCGTTAAAAGTTGCAATTTTCAACATTAAATATTTCCATTTCTAAATGGTGAAGCCTCTTGAGACTTTGCATACATTTTTGTGTAACATCGAAGAAGCTTTATTTAATTTTTCAAAAAAATCGATCGTAAAATTTTTTCGAAATTTATTTTATTATATAAAAAATACAGATTTGCTCGGAAAATTTTGGATTTCCAGTATGTTGTTCTTTAGTCAATTTTTAACAACTTTTTTTAACGAACTTGGGCTCGTAAAATAAAAATCACAATTTTCAGTAGTTTCTCGTAAGATCGTGCGTTAAAAGTTGCAATTTTCAACATTTAATATTTCGATTTCTAAATGGTGAAGCCTCTTAAAACTTTGCATACACTTTTGTGTAACATCGAAGAAGCTTTATTTAATTTTTCAAAAAAATCGATCGTAAAATTTTGTCGAAATTTTGTTTATTGCATAAAAAATACAGATTTGCTTAGAAAATTTTGGATTTCGAGTATGTTGTTCTTTAGTCAATTTGTAACAACTTTTCTTAATGAACTTGGGTTCGCAAACCATTTTGTATGTGCGAAAAACTGAAAAACAAGAATTTAGATTTGACAGTCGCCATACAACGTGCTTAATAAATTTTCTTTCGAATAAAGCGATAAAAGTGGAAAACTGAGAAGCTCCGAGAGCTGCAGCAAGAGACCGGAACAAAAAAAATGATGGAAATTCATTTTTTTACATTATTCATTTTTTTCATCCCCCACGAAATAATAAATGGTGGCGAAGTCGATGAATATCAATTGTGAAAGGCTGAAAAAAGCGACTGACGCTTTCGATTAAAAGTTGGACTCGCGGCGGTCGCGTACGTAATTTTCTTCGTATACTTTTTACCGCCGCGGCTCTGCGAGGAAAGTTTGGAAGGCTCGTCGATCCGCGCGCGAGGGAGAAGCATCGAGAGCTCTCTTCGCGAGCAGCGCGAGCCAAAACTTCCAAATGAATGTTATTAGGAATGATAGCAGCGGGAAAAGGGAAAAGGAGCGCGAGTGTGGGTGGCGCGCGATGAGGACGTCGGACGCTCTGTATAAATACATAAATCGGGCAATCATCCTAAATGCGACGCGCGGTACTCGCCCGCGGAATGAGACGAACGACAGACTTTCCTTTAACGCGTTGCTTCTTCCTCTTCACTTCCCTCGCGCACGATAAACCACATTGCTTTTTCGAGCTGTCGCCCCCTCCGTTTGTTTGCTGTCGTTTCGTCCTGCTCCTTGCTCAACCAAGGATCATCGTGTTTACAAGCGACTATCGTTCTTTTTCCACGGACACGAATCCATCAAACGAAATGAAGAAAAAAAACGATGCAGAGCCCATTTCATCAAATTGTATTTTTCGACGAATTTGCCATTTTTTTTTTCAAATTCCCATCGTAAATAGACGCAGCGTTCGAATGAATTTTTTTTTTGATAGAATTTTATGTAGAAAAATTTTAAATTGAATTTTTGAATATTAATTAAAATTTTAAATTGAATTTTTAAATAGTTATTCGAATTTTAAATTGAATATTTAAATAGTTATTCAAATTTTGAATTGAATTTTTAAATAATTATTCAAATTTTAAATTGAATTTTTGAATATTTTGTGACGTTTTTGCCACAATCGCAAGAGAAGGAAGGGGGAACAAAATAAATAATGCTGAAAAAGTGGTTAAAAATGACAAAAACAAAANTTTTTAAATATTTATTCAAATTTTAAATTAAATTTTTAAATAATTATTCAAATTTTAAATTAAATTTTTTAAATATTTATTCAAATTTTAAATTAAATTTTTAAATAATTATTCAAATTTTAAATTAAATTTTTTAAATATTTATTCAAATTTTAAATTAAATTTTTAAATAATTATTCAAATTTTAAATTAAATTTTTTAAATATTTATTCAAATTTTAAATTAAATTTTTAAATAATTATTCAAATTTTAAATTAAATTTTTTAAATAATTATTCAAATTTTAAATTAAATTTTTAAATAATTATTCAAATTTTAAATTGAATTTCTAATTAATTATTACAATTTTGAATTAAATTTTAAAATAATTATTGAAATTTGCGTATAAATTTAAAAATAATAGTTTTTAATAATAACGAATTCTAATTAAATTGGTAATTCATTTATCAATTTTATAAAACTAAAAATCTTTATTTCGAAAAATATGAATAATTTTTTTTAAATAAAAAGAAAAATTTTATAAATACAATTTTGTTTTCAAGAAATTTTTTATAAATACAATTATTTTGCCATCAAATTTTCGTGAATACGATTTTTGTTCAATAAAATTTTTGTAAATTCATTTTTATCGATAAAATTTTCGAAAAGCGTTTTTTTTAAATGGATGTTTGACAAAATGATTCCGAAAAGACTGAAGCCCGAAAAGCTCTCCTCAGGATTTCCTCGTCGCCATTTTATTATTTCATTTCCAATATTTTAAACAATTTTTAAAATTCACAAACGATCCACGAACGAAATTTCGTTCTGAATTGCTGCTCGAGGCCAAAAACTCGGCGAAGATTTGGCGACTGCGAGACATTCATTGAAATCAGGTCAGCAGGACTGCTCGAGTGGTAAGTAGACACAGACGCGGTCTGAACTTTAATTTCCTAAGCGCAGCGCGATAACGACGAGAGACGAGACGAAAAAACCGCAAAACGATCGGAAATGGTAAAGTTCTGGTTTCGGGATTTTCGGTTAGTTGGTGGGAAGCGCGGTCGCTCTGCTTTACGAGCAGGAAATAGACACATAGGTTGACTGGCGCGGACACAACGATCCGCCACTTAGAAAGACATTTCGCCAAATGCGTTCTTCGGGGTGTCTCTAATGGCCGACGAAAATTGATTCGTTCGCGGGCTTCGACCTCCTACGAAGTTGTCGTCGTCGTCTTGCAACATTATCGCCATGTCCCAATATTTTTTCCCTCAATACTGTGAGAACCGTGTGTCCTTGATGATTTTTCGTCGAACGACAAGTTTCTCGACGTTTCATCCATTTTTGAAATTGCTTCGGCCAAAAACGTCCAAAAAATTGCATGGCTCGATGGAAACGAAGTGACTGGAGCTCTTGGCATCGTCGTGTACGTCGTTCTATCAAAAATTCCATTTTTCTGCTCGTCTACAAATTGGAACATAGAAAAATAATTTTTTGAGCCGAAAATTCATTCCAAAAAACTGGAAAATCGATTTTTACCAAAAATCCTGACTTTTCGGAACTTTATTCCGAGGACAAAAGAAATTATTCGTTAAAAACTGAAAAATATTGAAAATTAACTCCAAAAAACTGCAAAAACGACTTTTAAAAAAACGAGATTTTTCAGAACCTTTTTCCGAGTAGAGAAAAAATAATTCTTCGGCTTTTCGTACGTGGACGAAAGTAAAAAAAAAGTAAATGCTCGAAATCTGGATCAAAAAATGAAAAATATAAAAAATAATTCCAAAAAACTGCAAAAACGAATTTTAAAAAAATAAAATGAGATTTTTCGTGGAAAAATGATTAATGTTCCTCAACTTTAGCGTTTCGTACGTGGTCGAAAGTAAAAGAAATCAAAAAATGAAAAATATAAAAAATAGCTCCGAAAAAGTGGAAAAACGATTAAAAAAAATAAAACGAGATTTTTCAGAACCTCCCAATGGAAAAATGATGAATGTTTCTCAACTTTAGCGTTTCGTACGTGGACGAAAGTAAAAAAAAGTAAATGCTCGAAATCTCGATAAAAAAATGAAAAATATAAAAAATAATTCCAAAAAACTGAAAAAAACGAATAAAAAAAAATGAAACGAGATTTTTCGTACGTGAACGAAAGTAAAAAAAAGTAAATGCTCGAAATCTCGATCAAAAAACGAAAAATATAAGAAATAATTCCAAAAAACTGCAAAAACGAATAAAAAAAAATAAAACGAAATTTTTCAGAACCTCCGAGTAAAAAAATGATGAATGTTTCTCAACTTGAGCGTTTCGTACGTGTGGCCGCGTAGGTAAAAAAAAGTAATGCTCGAAATGTCGATATTAATGATTCCCACAGAGTAATTTTGCTGGAAAATAAAAAAAAAAGAAAAAAAAAATGATAATGGAAGAAATTGTCTATTTTGCGTAAATATTTGGAATCATTAAGTGCATATCATGACATCGTAATATCGTACGTGAGAACGTAATTCGATAGGGTAATCATAAATAATATCTTTGGATCAAATTGGACACCAATCGTTGCGGTGGAGACCCAACCGTTGCTCGGCCACGTTTCTATATATACATATATGCATTATGTACATATGTACATGTAGGCGAACACACGTAGGACGTAATTGTCGTATACATTCGCCGGAACAGACTGCAGCTAATATTGGATTACTTTTTAATTTGCGCCTCTTTCTCGCTCGCCCGATCGCGCGATCCCTTTCCTTTTCGCCTACGCTGCATAAATATTATGGGCATTTCCACACACACACGTGCAGACACGCAATTTACGAGATGTATCGATGCACGTGGCTGGGCTTGGACGATAATCGCGTCCGGGCACAGAGTGCACCAAATTTTGCAACTGCATTTTCGTGCGGAATGGAGAGCCAACGATCTTTCGAAAAAAAAAAATTCAATTATAGTGATAAATATTTTTGTTTTTAATTTGCAAAGGGATGAATTATTTTTGGCGATTGATTTTTTTTTGTAGAGGAAGCTACGTGACGGTGCATTTTTTTTTTTCATTTTTCAATGACAATGTGCTGAAAATGTTCCAAAAGATCGAAAAATTATTTGCAAAATTCAAACGTTTATAACTTGGGAACGGTTTGAGCTACAGGGCTCCCGTTTTTCACAGATGTTTGTTTATACGAACTCTTTATTCTCTGAGATTTTTGTTGGAATTGCTAGAAAAATACGGATTCTAGGGGATTTTGAAATTTTCAAAAAAATTGTGTCGACGCTCTAGGTTCCGCAAATTTTAAGATTTGTTGCTAATCTTTTTTTAATCAATAGAGTATCATGATAGGAAGGTTGGTATTGAATTTGGAAAATATCGATCGAACGGTTTAAATTTTATGATTTTTCGAATTTTACGAAAATCTGAATTTTTTAAAAAATCGTCCAACCGCTCTAATTTCCGCAAATTTTAAGATTTGTTACTAATCTTATTTTTTATCAATAGAGTATCATGATAGGAAGGTTGGTATTGAATTTGGAAAATATCGATCGAACGGTTCAAATTCTACGATTTTTCGAATTTTACGAAAATCTGAATTTTTTAAAAAATCGTCCAACCGCTCTAATTTCTGCAAATTTCAAGATTTGTTACTAATCTTTTTTATATAAATAGAGTATCATGATAGGAAGGTTGGTATTGAATTTGGAAAATATCGATCGAACGGTTAAAATTTTACGATTTTTCGAATTTTACGAAAATCTGAATTTTTGCAAATTTCTAAATTATCGTGTGCACGAAAAATCGTCGAAATAGTATAATTTGAATGCAAATACAAAAAACGCTGAAAATTGTTTACTCCGATGCGACGTTTTGTGGCATCGAGTCGAAAATTGGTCCATGGGGTGCCCAAGGATTTTCGTAGCTGGTTTTTATTCAATTTTCCATGATTCGTCTACGTAACGATAACTCGAGTGTGCTGTGCGCGAGCTGGAAATGCCACGACGATGCATTGTACGCGGTTGAGGGGGGGGAAGAGGGAAAAAGAGAAAGCGCGAGAAACCAATGAGCCGGGGTGGAGAGCCATGAACCCCGCCGACGATTACCAACCATACTCGCGCGCGCACTCGAGTACACCCCATTATTGAACGGGAATGAGAAAAGAATTGTTGCGTATGGGGTACGAGGCGGATGTGTATGTGTGTATAGAGAAACACACGAGCCACTGATGTATGATCGAGGATTAATTTCGAGGGCGTGCGCCTCGTCCTCGAGGGATCTGTTTCTCTATTATATTCCCGTACGAACGAGCAACGTGGCTGTCGCATTGTACCGCACCAGCACGCGATAAATTAGCCCTTTCCACTCGGCCCCTGACCCATGAATCCACTTGCCTCCTTTCCCCATAAAAAACTCCCATTGACGCTCCAAAACAAACGAATCTTTCGAGTCACAAATATAATTCAATTAGCGACAAAAAAAATCGAAAAATATCGATTCGAACGAACGATCGAATGAGAAACTTCCATTGACGCTCCGAAACGAACGAATCTTTCGAGTCGCGAATACAATTCAATTTTGAAAAATCGAAAAATATCGATTTGGACGAGCGATCGATTTTGAGCTTTTTTTTGGCAATAAAAAACTTTTATTTGCGTTCCAAAACAAACGAATCTTTCGAGTCACAAATATAATTCAATTAGCGACAAAAAAAAATCGAAAAATATCGATTTGGACGAACGATCGATTTTGAGCTTTTTTTTGGCAATAAAAAACTTTTAATTTCGCTCTAAAATAAATGAATCTTTTCAGTCACAACTGAGTGCATTAGCGAAAAAAATGGATTAAAAATCGATTCAGTTATTCGAGAATCGATCGAGAAATATTGATTTTAGACAGCGATCGATTTTGAGCTTTTTTGGTAATAAAAATCGTTCATTTGCGCTCCGAAACGAACGAATTTTCTGAGTTGCATTCATTATTCAATTATCACAAAAAAAAATTATTAAAAATCGATCCAATTATTGGAGAATCGATCGAGAAATATCGATTTTTGTCGGCGATCGATTTTGAGCTTTTTTTTTGGTAATAAAAATCGTTCATTTGCGCTCCAAAACGAACGAATTTTTCGAGTTGCATTCATTGTTCAATTATCGCAAAAAAAAATTAATGAAAAATTGACTCAGTAATTGGAGAATCGATCGAGAAATATCGATTTGAACGATCGATCGATTTCGGCGTGACTGAGAATTTAGTGACTTACTGACAACTAAATTAGCAGAAAATCGCATCGTCTGAGTGTCGTCGATCTTTTTCTTAAACGGGGGAGAAACCGGTAACGCGGCAGAAAAGAGAACCGCGCGCGGCGGAGTAAGCCGCGGACGGAGTCGTTACCGCAACCATCTCTTTTTCAACGCTTCCCAGGATACACACAGTTCCCATAATGACACCCACCGAACGAACGATACAAATATAAACTCTCGGCAAGTATATCATTTTTTTAAACTCAAAAACCGAATGACCCTCTGAGCGAGAAGCCCGCGCGCGAGATTCCCGGGCGCCAGCATTTCCAGATTACAGGGTTACCTCCCAACGACCATGTGGCACCATCAAATTTTCTTATTCGTAGACCTTCGTATCTATACGTCGCTTTTTTTTTTTTTTTTTTNTTTTTTTTTAAGGTAAAACGATCGACCTTAGAATTTTTTTTTTTATTTATGACGTTCCACGATTTCTCGATCTCTTCCGGCATTTGTTTCCGTTTGTATTAGAAAAAAAAATCGAACTCCCATCCAATCGTTTTCGTTCCCAACGATTTTCAATTAAATATGAAATTTTTTTTTTCAATTTTAATTCAAAATTTTGGAAAAACGTAATTCAATTATTTATTAAATTAAATTGAATTAAAGATTAAAAAATTAATTTATTAAATTGAACCAAAATTCGAATTTTGAAAAAAAAAATTGTTTCCTTGCAAAAATAGGAGTTGAATTAAATTTGAACAATTAAAAGAACGAAAAATCAAAATTTCGTAAAAATTTTTGTTCAATTCAACTAAGCAGAGATTTTTATTTTTAGAAATTAAATTAAAACTCGAATTTTGCAGAAAAAAATTGTTTTCTTGCAAAAATTGGATTTGAATTAAATTTGAAAAATTAAAATAATGAAGAATCAGAATTTCGTAAAAATCTTTGTTCGATTCAATTAAACAGAGATTTTTATTTTTAGAAATTAAATCAAAACTCGAATTTTGCAGAAAAAAAATTGTTTTCTTGCAAAAATAGGATTTGAATTAAATTTGAAAAATTAAAATAATGTAAAATCCAAATTTTGTAAAAATCTTTGTTCCATTCAATTAAACAGAGATTTTTATTTTTAGAAATTAAATAAAAACTCGAATTAAAAGAAAAAAACATCGTTTTCTTGCAGAAATTCGAATTTTATTTAATTTGTTATCCGGACAGTATACGAGGCTGTGAAATTGTCACTATTTTTTCGGACTCCTCGTGTGCCTCGTCGAGACTATACTTTTGCTTTTTCACGATCTAAATTTGTCTCCAAATAATTGGTCGTTGGACCAAAACCGAGAAAGAGAGAGAGAGAGAGATGCACGAGGGCGTCTCTCCTCTCTGCAATTATCGGCAGTAAACGCGCGGCCACATCCGGCAAGAGGCTCAGTCTCTTCACAGAGGTAGCAAGAGTATTTATATATATATATATATATACACAAGAGTCCGTGCTCACGAGAAGTCCGTCTACGCACTCTAGCAATCGTTACGAAGAAATAAAACAATTATGGTCCAAGATTCGAACAAAAAGCCCGCCGGATGTTGTTACCAGATGATTCGAGAATCACGAGACACCGAGAGAGATCTCGACTCAGACATCATTTTCACGTTTTTTTACCTCCAACCAAAACGACGACCACGTGTGGAATAAAAAAAAACAAAAAAATCAATATTTTTCGAGCAAAAAATCAAAATCGAGCATAGAAAAATAAATAATCAATATTTTTCGACCAAAAATCAAAATCGAGTGTAAAAAAACAAAAACTCAACATTTTTCGAGCACAAAATCAAAATCGAGCATAAAAAAATAAAAAATCAATATTTTTCGAGCAAAAAATCAAAATCGAGCGTAAAAAAACGAAAACTCAATATTTTTCGAGCAAAAAATCAAAATCGAGTGTAAAAAAACGAAAGCTCAACATTTTTCGAGCACGAAATCAAAATCGAGTGTAAAAAAACGAAAACTCAATATTTTACCAGCAAAAAATCAAAATCGAGTATAAAAAAACGAAAACTCAATATTTTACCAGCAAAAAATCAAAATCGAGCATAAAAGAACGAAAACTCAATATTTTTCGAGCAAGAAATAAAAATGGAGCGTAAAAAAAACGAAAAATATTTCCAGATTTTTTTTTCCATCGAAATTCGAGCGAAAATTTTGAAAAATCGAACCAGTTTTTTTTTCTGTATCCTCCAACGACGTTGCCCACTTTTTCGGTCCAAGGAAGTGCATGCTGTTCGTGAAAAATAATAATAAATATTGTTTTACCATCAAAACGTGATTATTTACGATTGTTTATAATTTTTATGTTTCCTGAATATTTATAATATATACAACATTACACTTATAGGTACGTAACATCACATAGCTCGTTATACATTAATCTCTATATATAATATATTTTATTTATTTATTTATATTTATTTATAATTGTTTATAATATTAAACGCATATGCACGAGTGTCTCTCCTTTTCTAATAATCTCCGATTAATAATATCAATCGCTAATGTAATTATTCGTAATGTCCTCGTGAGTACACCCTCCAGCACTAATCCATCAGTGCCAATCACCAATTTTTAAAAATCGATCAAAGAAAAAAAATTAAAATAAAAAAATCATTAAAAAAATGATTGAATTTTTTCCACCGACAAAAATGAACAAATTTCACGTTTTTTTTTCCACATTTCGTTGAAAATTCAACTCTCGATCGTTCGTGAATAATTGACAACGAAAAATGAAGAAATTTTATTTTTTTTTAAATGAAAATGATAAAAAAAAATGATTGAATTTTTTCCACCCACAAGAATGAACAAATTTCACTTTTTTTTTGCTACATTTCGTTGAAAATTCAACTCTCAATCGTTCGTGAATAATTGACAACGAAAAACAACGATTTTTTTTTTTTTTTTCAATGAAAATGATTAAAAAAATGATTGAATTTTTTCCACCCACAAGAATGAACAAATATCACTTTTTTTTTGCTACATTTCGTTGAAAATTCAACTGTCGATCGTTCGTGAATAATTGACAACGAAAAATAAAGAAATTTTTTTTTCCGATTTTAATGTAAATTCGATTTATTCGTCGAATGAGGGAGTCAGCTGATGATTGAAATTTTAGTGATTAGTGCTCGTACGTATTTTCCCCACGAGGATTAATTCAGTGCTTTCTAAAAGCATCCAATAAAGTGTATTGTTAATATTATATTTACAAGACGCAGACTATTCGTATATTTCGTTTACCATTCATTCGAGTTTCGAGCTTTGTTTTCGAAATTTGAAAAATGTTTATTTGGGAGAAAAAAAATTGGGGACAAGTCAATTTGTTTTTTCGTTCACACTCGGACACGCACAGTTATCGTACAATAGAAGAATCTTTACGCTTTATTTTATTTACAGAGATATGCATCTCGAGGGCCATTCGAAGGTGTTTCGAAAAAAATGATTTCGATCTTTTACCTTCGTCGATCGATTTTCTTTTTTTTTGTTTTTTTTTCTCGAAACATTTATCCTTCTCAACAAATGGGCTCGGCCAGAGGCTGCGGTGGTCCGTAGGGCGATGCCCACTGGGCCACCGTGTGAGCGAGGGGCGGCGGGCCTTGTTGACCCTCCAAATTAGCCACCGAACCTGCCGATGGGTGACTCGAAACACCGCCGGGATAACCAACTTTTCCAAGCGCTTCCGCTTGCAGCGACAGCATCAAACGGTTCGCCGCTTGTCTCTCCGATTCTCTCTCCTCCGCTGTTTGCCGTCTGTAACATAATTTCAAAAAAAAAGAGAAAAAAATCTATTAAAATTTGTGATTGACTTGGAAATCAAGTTAAAAATAGAAAATCGAGTTTCCACAATTTTTTACTTTTCGGAAAAACCATTTTTCTCGATGAATTGCAGTTTTTTATTAAAACTCCGATAACTCTGGTTTTAACAACTTTATCTCAATAAATTTAACGCCATTCTCTAAGTTGGAATTCGTACGATTGTAGCTAAAAAAAATGTCTCAAAAAATTCCGATTCTACCGGAAGTTACGAAGCTCCAAAGTTACCCGATCGATTTTTTTTTTCTTTTTTTTGCTAAAAACAAATTTTGCCATGAAATTAATTAATAACAATTAATTCCCGAGTACACGATCCTCCCGCGAGTCGTTACTGACAAAATGTCGTGCTAATTGAAATTCGACGCCAGAAACTATTTGTCCCTTTTTCGTCTGACGTGCAGCACGACTCGCGCGTGGAGCTCATCGCCGCGCGGAGGTTTCCTCTCGTGCCACGCACGAAATTTCTGTCACTCGACATCGCGTACGCATGATAAACGATTCCGCATATATATAGACACTTCGGCATGTAGTACAGGTGTCGGAAGGTTCGGAATGAGGAAATAAGAAAGAGAGAAATTCACAGACAAGAAATTAGAGGGGAAGCGAAGCAGAGCTCTTGGGACACGAGGAGCCTGCGTCGTCGTTGGGGAGGAAAACACAAGACAAACGAAATAAAGTTAATTCGATTGAAAGGGCGGATGGATAAGGGACGTGGGACCGAGCAGCCTGAGAATAAACTTGCCATAGGGGTGACGTCTGTTCTTCATCCTGCTCCGAGTATGTCTAGCTATGGATTCTGTGCACCCTGCTTCACGAAAACCCTGCGAGACTCTTTAGCTCGAAATTGGGAAAAACAAAGTTTTTGGCAATAATAATAATTAGCGACTCGATTAATTTCCCATAAAATCCATTATAGTGAGGATGGAATTTTTTTTTTTTTTAATTTTCAATGTTAATGTGTTTGAAATTTCTCAAAACATCGAAAAATCATTTTTAGGAAAAATGTCCTAAAAAATGTGTGTGTGTTCTGGGGCTGCGAAATTCAAACGTTCATAACTCGAGAACGGTTTGAGCTACAGGGCTCCCGTTTCGCACAGATTTTCGTCTATACAAACTCTTCATTCTCTGAAATTTTTGTTGGAATTGCTACAAAAATACGAATTCTAGGGAATTTTGAAATTTTCAAAAAAATGCTGGCGACGCTCTAACTTCCGCAAATTTTAAGATTTGTTACTAATCTTTTTTTTTTATCAATAGAGTATCATAATAGGAAGGTTGGTATCGAATTTGGAAAATATCGGTTGAACGGTTCAAATTTTATGATTTTTTGAATTTTACGAAAATCTGAATTTTTTGAAAAATTGTCCAACCGCTCTAATTTTTCCAAATTTTCTACAATATTGTGTACAAGTCCGTACGTACTCTCGACTTTCTAGAAAAGTTGCCAAAGTAACAAAATTTAAATGAAAATTAAAAAAACGCCGTAAATTATTATTTTTTTTTTAAACGATTTTTTTTTTCGTCGGACGATTTTTCGAGATTTTTTCTCGGTCCAGGAATCTTGAGGAAATGATGTGAATGAGAAAAGTCACTAATTCTCGGGGGAAAAAAAAACGGGAGCTGCCATCGTCGACAGCCGCGCGCGGTAAAGAAATAAAAATTCGGATCGGTAATTCGAGAGCAAGAGACACGAGGCTGCGAGAACGCCACCGGTCTTCTCGCTGCGCGAGACTCTTCGCTATCTGCTGCCCCGTATGTATAAATACATACATCGGGACGTAGGTATAGAAAAGATACGCTGCGCAGCGAGAATAAGTCTCGGAGGAGGCGAAGAACTGGTTTGGCCTAATGATCGGTCTTGGAAAACGTCGAAATTGGGGCGAAGCGTTTGGCGCGCGGCTCCGCGCGCAGAGAGATACGCGATGAGGGCAAATACGGAAACGAGATTGAACCGCGCGCGACTGAGAAATCCAACATTACGCACGCAAACACACGCACATATCTCGAAACATGTTTTTAATGTGTGCGTCGTAAATTCTCACTACTTAGTAAAATATCCTCGTGAGTTTCTCGGATTTTCAACTTTCGTCAAATTTCTCGCGAGCTCCACTTTTTTTTTTCCTGTTATTATTGTTTTCGTCATGCCTGTCGAAAAGTTTCTCCGCGACTGTCGGTTATTCCGGAAACTTGGATTCGCAAGAATAAAAAATAAAAAAAAATTGAAAAAAAAAATAAAAAAATAAATAAATAAATTGAAAACCTGACGATCGGAACGATTTGAATTTTTTTCTTATCGCCCAGCACACTCGGGACGTAATTAAAATCCTTGGAGATTTGGGCGAGCGCGAAAATCAAGGCGTGAAATAAAAACAATGAATTTGCCGTGGTTGCGTCTTAATTGGAAGCTGCGACGAATTATCTCTAATGGACCAAAAGATTGCGAGACAAAAGTGCATCTTTTGCAACGTCTACGCAGTCCGGAGAATTTTTTAGTCGCGCGTGCTTCGCTGCAGCGCTCTTGGGAGCAGAGCGTCGCGTTCGATTGAATTGTGTGAAATGTTGTTGATTCTCCGGAGCTGCAGCGGCGCAATGATTTCTCGCGAGAAATATCGAGTTGCAGCGAAAAGAATGCGCGGAGCTCGCGACTCGATCCGCGCGCAGGTCCAGCTTTTGGGGCGATGGTGGTGGATCCTGCGGGATCTTTTGCACACCGCGCGACGAGCCGAGAAACGAGAGATAAACTTCAACGCGTCGTGATTCGCTTTCCACCTTTTTCACTCATATTCGCGCGGCGCGGCGGCGTCGATCTCGCCACGCCTCGAAACTTGGCTGCGCGGGCGCGTTCCATCTTTCGATACGGCGCAGATGCATGCCTCCGCGGCTGTTGGATTATCATTTTTTTGGGCGGACCATATTTCCAGGAGTATGGAAAAAACGTTGCGTAGGGAAGAGTCGAAAATGTCCTTTTCCAAAATGAAAAAAAAATTGGGAAAAAGAATTTGCAGCGTTTTTTTAATTTGCATGTAAATTTTATGATTCCGACAATTTTTCTAGAATGTCAAGAGAAAGTAGAGACTTGTACACGATGTNAGCCGAGAAACGAGAGATAAACTTCAACGCGTCGTGATTCGCTTTCCACCTTTTTCACTCATATTCGCGCGGCGCGGCGGCGTCGATCTCGCCACGCCTCGAAACTTGGCTGCGCGGGCGCGTTCCATCTTTCGATACGGCGCAGATGCATGCCTCCGCGGCTGTTGAATTATATTTTTTTGGGCGGATCATATTTCTAGGAGTATGGAAAAAAACGTTGCGCAGGAAAAAGTCGAAAATGTACGCGACGTCGATTACGATCCTTTTTCAAAATGAAAAAAAAAAAAAATTGGGAAAAAGAATTTGCAGCGTTTTTTTAATTTGCATTTAAATTTTATGATTCCGAAAATTTTTCTAGAAAGTCAAGAGAAAGTAGAGACTTGTACACGATGTCTTAGAAAATTTGCAGAAATTAGAGCGGTTGGACGATTTTTCAAAAAATTCAGATTTTCGTAAAATTCCAAAAATCATAAAATTTCAACCGTTCAACCGATATTTTCCAAATTCGATACCAACCATCATTTCCTCAAGATTCCTAGACCGAGAAAAAATCTCGGAAAATCGTCCGACGAAAAAAAAATCGTTTAAAAAAAAAAAATAATAATTTACGGCGTTTTTTTAATTTTCATTTAAATTTTGTAACTTTGGCAACTTTTCTAAAAAGTCGAGAGTACGTACGGACTTGTACACAATATCTTAGAAAATTTACAGAAATTTGAGCTTTCGGACGATTTTTCAAAAAACTCAGATTTTCGTAAAATTCAAAAAATCATAAAATTTAAACCGTTCAACCGATATTTTCCAAATTCGATACCAACCTTCCTATTACGATACTCTATTGATAAAAAAAAGATTAGTAACAAATCTTAAAATTTGCGGAAGTTAGAGCGTCGACACAATTTTTTTTTTAATTTCAAAATTCCCTAGAATTCGTATTTTTCCAGCAATTCCAACAAAAATCTCATAGAACGAAGAGTTCGTATAGACGGACATCTGTGCGAAACGGGAGCCCTGTATCTCAAACCGTTCTCGAGTTATGAGCGTTTGAATTCTGCAAATAATTTTTCGACGTTTTGGGACATTTTGAGTGAAAAAAAAAAAAATCACCGTCACACAGCTTCCTCTATGAGGAAGCAGAATCCTTTCACAAAAAACAAAGTATCCGAAGCTAAAAATCATTTGTGTACGACTGAATGAAAGTTGGGTCTTCCTGTAATTTGACAGGCGAGCCTGGACCATAATTTTTTTCGCCGCTTCTCTGGCTACCTGTAAATATTTTTGTTTTTCTGCTACCGCCATGCCGATGCTCATTAAGTGTCAGATTTACTAAAAAAAAAAAGAAAAAAAATGAGGGTATCTCGTAAGCACGTAATAGATTCGTCGGCGGGTCGAGAGTGTTCTTCTCTCCCACTGTGTCTCGGGTACACGCGTACGCAATATAATAATGATTGATATCTCGCGAGTAATATAATAAGAAGCGTCTCTAATTCCCAGAGCAGAAGATTTTATAAGAGCATCCTAGCAAAAGCGTCGACGACGAGGATATGCGTGTGGGTACGACGATGAGAAGTCGGTGGCCTCTGCTCTTACGTCTCGCTGGTCCATTGACCATAACTTTCTGAGAATCGTATTAGAATCTTGTTAGACACCGATGAATTAGACGCTCTCGTGTCTACGACTATTAAATTTTTACACAAACATATCTCCACGTGAGTACGTGAGTTTCTCCAAACGTTCCGCTCGAGTGTTTGTTCATATTTACAACAGAAGCTTCCGCAGCATTTCGCAGCATCTTATTCAATTTCCACGTTCGAATTGGAACAAAAAAATACACGATTAAAAAAAAAAACGACTAAATGAAAGTAAATGAGTTTAGAAAAAAAAATTCAATTATAACCCTTCGAGTACACACTTGGGTCATTTTGACCCCAAATTTTTTTTTCTATTCTACGTGAAAATTGAAAGGGAGAATAAGGGGAATGAAGAACATGAAAATAAATGAATTAAAAAAAAAAAAAAATTACGACCATTCGAGTACACACTCGGGTCATTTTGACCCCAAATTTTTTTTTCTCTCCGATCGTTGGTCAATCGTCGGTAACGAACTTTCCGGCATTCGATTTTCGTCTCCGGCCAAAAATATAATGGAAAAATGAATATTTACCGGAATACGACATTTTGAAAAAAGGCTCGGGTCTCATTGACCCGAGATCATCAATGACAACGTATTTTACAACGTTATTTTGCCAAGGGACTACGCCAATGCGCGACACCAACGGAAAAGCTCTTCTCCGCGCCCCTGCCAGTAATTAACGCGGTTAGTAATTAATTATTAAGGGCGCTGTGCCGATGAAATTTTGCAGCCCCAACGAGCTCGTATATCCATCGCGTCCTCCTGCTCCCTGCGCTCTCCCTGCTCCTCCTCCGTTCCTCACACTGCAGATAAACTTTCCATCGCTCGCTGCCTTTTATTCGACGTCACCATCTCCTTCCAAACTCCTCCTCCTCCTCCGGAGCCATAATCATCGCTCGATCGCTCTGCAGACCAGAGCAGCCTCGCCAGAACATTTCGTCCTTTTCATATTATACACCTGCGATTCCCTGCGCAATTCCAGGAGCAGCGACAGAGACCTCGCCGCATCAATTACGAGCCTCGATGCGGCGAATCGGACGCGCGCGGGGCACGCAAAATTATAAACGAGCTACGTCGATCGTTCATACAAATGTGTCGAGAGACAGAGAGAGTCTTTGGAGCCAACCGCATTCGCTACTGACAGATCGAATCGCCCACGAAATGAAAAAAAAAAAAAAATTTCGCAACAATTTTTCATTCACTTCGTCATCGTTCGCGATTAATTAATACTCGCGACTCGAATAATTGAAATTTTCTACATACGCTAACAAATTAATTAGAAGATCAATTAATAAAATTAATTAGAAAATTAATTAATAAAATAAATAAATAAAATTAATTAGAAAATTAATTAATAAAATTAATTAGAAAATTAATAAATAAAATTAATAAGAAAATTAATAAATAAAATTAATTAGAAAATTAATTAGAAAATTAATTAATAAAATTAATTAATAAAATTAATTAGAAAAATGGGAAAAAAAGTATTCCAACGATCACGTAGTATTTTTAGCCAAGATTGCATCGAGCAAGTTGCTTGGAAATTGTAATTCGATTGAATTCGTCAAAAAGGCCGATTCCAAAAGTGACAGACGTCGAAGAAAAATCATTGAGACTCTCTCGAGCTTTTTCCGACTTCCTGGACATTCTAATTATAAACCATCACCCCGTTCTAATTAAAACTCGAGCTCCTTTTGCCTGGAATTTCATTCCAGTCTAAATTTAACTCCAACATTCAAATTTGCAGCATTTTCTCCGCTGGATATTTCGACGTAAACGAATTATCTAGCTCGTCCCTGTCCCTCTCAATGACAAAGCCATGGCCATTCTCCTCCAAATCCCTTGATCAACTTCATTCTTAAATTTTCATAGATTCACACACACACTGGAAAGGAAATCTTTAGTTAAAAATCGTCGATATTTTGTTGAATACGGTGCAAACTAAATATTTTTCGATAATTTTGAAAATTTTCGTTATTTTCGCCGGAAATTTGGTATCTAACGGAATTGTTAGCGAAATTTACGAGTGGAACGACAAAAATTTACTTCCGAAGAGACTTTCCAAAATATTTCTTGCTGCAATGACACAATTTTTGTGATTATTCAAAAATACGTTTAGTCGAACGTATCGAACAAAATATCGATCTTTTTCAACAAAATTTTCAAAAATTCAAAACGTCCCGGAAAAGAAATGAAATTTTGTTGAAAATCGTTGATATTTTGTTAAATACGTTCATATAAAAATATTTTTGGATAATTTCAAAATTTTCGTTATTTTGGCAGGAAATTTGGTTTCTAACGAAATTGTCACCGAAATTTACGATCGGAACGACGAAAAATTTACTTCCGAAGAGACTTTCCAAAATATTTCTTGCTGCAATGACCCAATTTTTGGGATTATTCAAAAATACGTTTAGTCGAACGTATCGAACAAAATATCGATCTTTTTCAAAAAAATTTTCAAAAATCCAAAACGTCAAAATATTTTTAGATAATTTCAAAATTTTCGTTATTTTGGCAGTAAATTTGGTTTCTAGCGGAATTGTTAGCGAAATTTACGATTACAACGACTAAAATTAGTTTCTGAAAATAATTTTAGGGATTATTAAAAAAAAAAAACGTTTAAATTTTGAAATTTTGTTTTCAGTGCAAGATCGTCCAGCAACAAGGATTATCAACGGCCAGCAGCGCCAAAGCGAGGATCGTAAACGTGAAAATTAAAAGGGAAACACGAGGATGGACAAAGTTTGATAATTGAGTTACGAGGAAATATAGTTTGATCGAATAGTCGCCGGTTTATTGATAGAAATTATGCTGAGAAAAGGCGAAAAAGGCGAAAAAGGGAGAGAGAGAGAGAGAGAGAGGAAGCGAAGAGACATCCGGATAATGTGAATAATCGAATGGTCACAGAAACACGTTTCCATGCACTCTCGCGCCCGCTCCACGGATAAATGTTTTATCGAGCAATTATCGAATCGTGCTTCGGACATATTCTGCATTCTCGAAATAAGCCCCTGCGGGGTGAGTGCTCGCTAAAGTTATTTCAATTACCAAACGCCCCCCCCATGTTGAGTGTCACTTTTATTTTTCATGTATCCGGTTAGTCGACAATGTCTTATTTGTTATGCCCTGGCCCGTCCGATCTTCCTTGTACATCGCGCGCGATAGACAAATAACACCAAGCGAGACGAACGTCGCGACGCTATCACGATTTTATAAGCTCGTCGATTCCCAAAGCGAAATTAGTGCAAATGTGCAAAATAAAAATGAGAAACCAATGAGCAAGTAAAATCGTAGAAAATTTGGAAAAACTGAAGCGGTTGGTCGCAAAAAACTCAAATTTTCGTAAAATCCGAAAAAAATTGAATTTAAAAATTCGAAAAAAATCATAAATCAATAAGCAAGTGCGGACTTGTAAACAAAATCATAGAAAATTTGGAAAAATTGAAGCGGTTGGACGATTTTTCAAAAAACTCAAATTTTCGTAAAATTCGAAAAAAATTGAATTTAAAAATTCGAAAAAAATCGAAAATCAATAAGCAAGTGCAGACTTGTAAACAAAATCATAGAAAATTCGTCAAAATTAAAGCGGTTGGTCGCGAAAAACGCGAATTTTCGTAAAATTCGAAAAAAATTAAATTAAAAAATTCACAAAAAATCTAAAATCAATTTTGAAAATTTCAAAATGCCATAGACTTCGTATTTCTCTAGCAATTCCAATAAAATTCTCAGAAAATGAGGCGTCACGAAGCAAATTTTGAAATTTTTATTTATTTTCTATTCATAATTTTTGGAATTTTATTTTTCTGAATAAATTCAAACTCCATAAATGCCCTCAACAATCCATTCGATCGATAATTAATTCGAGTCGATCGAATTCCTTTGTAAATGAAATTCGCGAAATTTCATTATATCGGTCTCGCTGTATCGAAGCTCTCGCGCGTTCGCCTCAAACATGCAAAGCAGCTCCAAGGGAACCCGCTCCTCACTCTCGTATTTCTTTATTTGCAAAAGTGCGGTGGTATAGAGAAAAGTGTGCGATTCTCGCAATAGCGTGGTTGATGCAACGGGCGCGGGGGGGGCGGACGAGTAAGCTTTTGCCGTTGGAATCGTGTACCGGAGCGAGTTTACGAGGGTGCTCGTATACACAGGGGGTTGATGAATGTTTAACGAAGCGAGTGGAAACACCAACACCATCAGGAAAGCAGAAGCAGCCCCCCCCCTCCCCCNCGAATAAACCTCGAAGGACGCGATCGCGAGAAAGGGCGCGAGTCTCTAGATTTCGGAGGGAGGACGAGGCTGCTCGAGGGATATTTTGCCTGTCGCGCTGTCGCCGCCCCTTGAATCGATGGCGATTCGAATGCGCGGAGGATTCGGAATGTTTGACAGTTTAAAAGGCAAAGAGCGCGCGTTTTGGTAAACGGGACAGCGGCGCGGAGTCGCTCTTGCACGATTTTGCCCTTTTGGCCGAAACGCCGCGCAGTGCAGCGGGGAAGCCTCGGCCCGCCGCGGGGTAAAACGACAAAAGCACCGGAGCGGGGGCGCGAGGGAGAAACTATGCCGTGGGGAGCAGGCGGACACGGACTACATTATGTAAAGGACAAGGCTAAGCTGTTAGGTATCTGAATTATTGAAGACGAGTTATCTCGTCCGTGTGCCTATACCGGTCATCTCGTTATTTTACACGTTTCCCCCCCCCCTCCC